>CM076574.1:11134756-11734756 GCA_034641835.2 Pinus albicaulis
ATGCTAAGCATTGGTAAGGCATGCTAGGGAATATGAAGGCATGTTAAGAATTCCCAAAGTGTGCTTGGGAGTTCCAGGGTGTGCTAATTATATCATGTGCCAATTAATAGTGCCAGGATATGCCAATACATGCTAGGTGCTAAGGATGTGGCACAAGGTGCTAAGGTATATCAATATGTATCAAGGCAACAAAAGGAAGAACCAATAAGAGGGTTAATAAGTCAGGAATTTATCTTTTTAAAAAGGGGCATGCTAGGCACACTAATAATAGGTCCCAATACATGCCAAATGGCATTGTGTGCCAAGTGCTAATGTATTTCAATGAATTCAACCAAGGTGTTCCAGGGCATGCTAGGAACTATATGTAGCATGCCAACACATGCTAGGAGAGTTCCATGTTGTGCTATCGCATGCCACCATGTGCTTGGGCGTCAATGTCATCACAAGATGTTCTAGGTACAAATATGTTCCAAGACATGTGGGGTGCTAAGAATTGTTAGTGTGTGCCAAAGCATTAATTTAAGGTGTGCCCAGATTTTTGAGGATTGTTATGTCTTTCTCATTAATAGAATTGTCAGAGCTCGATTATGTATTAAATAATATATTTCCTACACACAATAGTGGAACTTTTTCTAAATGGAATTTTCTAGATAATAAACTTAATAGATATGAATCATGTGTTGACTGATAGGAAATATCTATTCGACTAGTCATTACTTAAGGGAAATGATACACGCTTATTACTTCTTAAAAAATTGACTGACCCTAACCACTATGGGCTTGGACATATTATAAACAATTCTCCACAATAATGGTATTAAAGCATTATATTTTGACAAAAACTATATTAACAAGAAAATATCATCATCAAAAACTCATTGGAATGATCAATGATGATGGAAATTTTTTTATCTTCACCAAAAGTAACAAAAAGAGCATTGGTGAGGGTCACTAAAAGTTCGTCACTAGAAGTGTCACCAAAGAGAGAATTAGTGATGGGCCTTTAACGAACCTCACCAAAAGTGAAATGTCTTTGGTGATGGACCATAAAGGACCATCACTATATACACTTACAGTGATGGTTTTTAGTGATCAATGATGACAGACATTTTTTGACCGTCACCAAAAGTAACAAAAAAGGCATTGGTGAGGGTCATTAAAAGTTTGTCAATAGAAGTGTCACCAAAGAGAGAATTAGTGATGGGCCTTTAACGACCCTCACCAAAAGTGAAATGTCTTTAGTGACGGACCATAAAGGACCATCACTATATACACTTACAGTGACGGTTTTTAGTGATCAATGATGACGGACATTTTTTGACCGTCACCAAAAGTAACAACAAGAGCATTGGTAAGGGTCATTAAAATTTTGTCACTAGAAGTGTCACCAAAGAGAATATTAGTGATGGGCCTTTAACGACCCTCACCAAAAGTTTCATTGAAAATGTCTTTGGTGACGGACCATAAAGGACCATCACTTTATACACTTACAGTGACGGTTTTTTAATGACCATCACCATATGTGACATTGGTGATGGACCATAAAGGTCTGTCAAAAGCATGACCCTCACCAATGTGCTTTTTTCTTGTAGTGATTGTTATAGGTGTATATTAATTTCTAATTAATTCCAAGCCAAGGGCATGGGAATTTGTTACTTTCATATTTTTTATTTATACAAATTTCTTTCATGAATGCTCAAATGTTAGGAAAACAATCTACCACTAAGTTATGCAAAAAATTGTACCTACTAAGTTACATGTATTTAAGATGAAAAAAATAGTTGAATTCAAATTATGTCACCAAATCCATTGTTATTTGAATTAATTTATTTAAAATTTATTTTGAGACTTTGAATAATAATTACAGTTTCATATTAATAAATTGAAGAAATATTATTTTCCTATGTTTTGTACAACATTCTTTCTAACACAATCAACATTTTAATGATTTATTTTTTTATATTCAACATAGTCATTAGTTTTAACTTAACTAAGATTTACATACAAATTATCCATAATTTTTATATATTAAAATTTAGATTATTTTACAAAAACTAACTTTTCAAGCAATAACTATAGCTTCATCCATGATTTTCAGAAAATACATTAGTTTTACATATAGCCATATTTTTTAATCACAGACATCATTAATTTTTAACTTACATCGACCTAATAATGGTCCACTTTGGCTCTCTTTAACTTCTCATGTAGTTCGATAGGAATCGTAATTATACCTCTAACTCAAAACCACATATAAACAATTTTAATTATTCTTTTATCTTTGTTTTCATAATATTATAGCAAATCTTACTGAGAATTCTATTTCCTCAATTCTCTTGAAGAAAAGTCATATTCAACCATCTCTACAAATCGTTGAACTTGAACGTATTACATCAATGCAATGTTCAACAATACAATATCGCACCGCCATCTCTAATGGCACACATATGAAGCACCTTATGCTTCCAATAACTTTCAATGACCTCGTTGAAGCAAGCTTACTTCAAAAAGGTTCAATTATACATGTTAAAAATTGGACTACGTCAACTATTGGTCCATCAATGTAAGTTTGTTACAAAATTCTTATTTAAACTTTACATATTTCCTTCATATCACTTTCAACTCTAACAATTTCTCTTATTACTATCATTTACCATGTAGGTCTATAATGCTACTAGACTTCGAAATTTGTACTACATTTCACCTTTATTTGGTATAACAAAAAATTTGAGTATCTCGATCACTTCTCAAGAAGAATATCCATCATCATCAAACCAACAACCTTCATCAAAAAGGCACTGCACTGTTTCTGACATTCCTACTACATCCATTACACCAGTCCAAATTCCAATCAAAGCAATGAACCCTTACCATTCAAAATGGTGCATAAAAGGATATGTTCAAAGAAACACACCTCTTCGACAATTTCAAAATCAATATGGTCCTGGTAAAGTGTTTCACTTCGACCTCTACGATACAGAACGTGGGGAAATACACATTATGTGTTTCAACAATGTTGTTGATTCTTTCTTTGATGAAATCCAAGTTGGAAATATGTACATTGTCTCAAAAGGCAATGTGAAAATGGCTAATAAACAATACAACCACTTAAAAAATGAGTGGGAATTTTTTTTAAATGCTACATCTACCATAGATCATGTTGCCAATGAAAAAAGATCCAACCCAACGGTGTATTTCAATATAAAATAAATCAATGATATCAGAACAACAAATGTGAAATCCATTGTTGATGTTCTTGGTATTTGTACTAGCATTTCCAATCTATGCACCATACATAGAAAAGACGGCTCAGAAGTTACGAAACAAACAATAAATCTTCAAGACATGTCTAGATATAACATGGATGCAATCTTTTAGGGAGGTAATTTTGATGGAGTATCAAAAGAAATTTCCAATTTATGTGCTACAGGAAATAATCCCATCATAGCAATGAAGTCTGCTCGTGTTGCTGAATTTAATGGGAAAAATGTCGGTAGTACAACAAGATCGATTATTCTTGTAGATCCTGATATTGAAGAGGCTAATATTCTAAATTCATGGTTTATAAAAGAAGATTCCACTACAATTTCTACACCACTGACAAAAAGATATTCACCTTATTTTGGCCATCAACTCAAAAAAATAACGATTGCGGATATTTACAATATCGAGTCCTCAGATATACCTGCACTCTACCAAGTCAAGGGAACAATAACAAAAGTATGGATGGACAATTGGTACTACCTATCATGCCCATCTATTGTTGATAAGAAAAAATGCATAAAGAAACTTATTCCAAAGAATGCTAACACATGGTATTTCCCTAAATGCAACATTGAAGTAACTGACTATGATTACAGATTATTACTAAAGATATATGTACAAGAACACACTGGTCAGTTGCTTTCAACAATTACTTTTGAAGACGCAGCATCTACAATTCTTGGACTTAATGCAAAGGACTTCTATTTGTTATCTGAGGATCCTGATGTAATAAAGGAAATTGTCTCCAAAGCACTCTGGACAGACCACATCTTCACACTATCAATGAAGACAAAAACATTTAAAGACATACCACGCTTGAAATGTGTTATCATCAAAGAAGAGAGCTTGCAATTCTCAACAGAATGCAACAACATCCTTCAAGCAATCAATAAAATCTCAATATCATAGATAAATATGATTAAAAGTACTCTTGAGTTATTCGTAATTTGTATTATCTTATTTTAAAAATATGTTTATAAAAAATATTCTTTTATATGCATTTCCAAATATATTTGTTATTCTTTACTCATATGTTTTCCAACAAAACATCTAATTGTATGTAATTTCAGTTAAGGTAATTCACAATACTTTAACTTTTTCCTTGTTAAAAAATCAACCAACTTTACACATTACATATCCAATTACATTCATATACATCTCTAAAATGCTTAAATATAATCTCAAACATATTGTTATCAACACATTACACATCTTATTATCTTCCTCTATAGCTAGAAATTACTAAAACTTCATTTCAAGCACATTGTTCTAATAATATATTAACAAAAATAAATTGTAGACTTCAATTTATTTTTTCCCATTCCATAAAATAACATGGTTGTTGTCTTTCCAACTAACATTGTCACTCCATCTCTCTTTCGTGTAGGTGCATTAACTTTTGGAATGTCTACTACTTCTAATGATGAACGTGAGCGAAGATACTATGCAAAAAATAAAGAAAAAATAAATGTACGTCTACGTGCAGCTTTGCTAAAACATCCCTCAAAGATTCCCAAACAAAAAAAAGGAAAAAGAAAATTCAAAATTCATCGTCAAGAACATACGATGGAAATTCATAATTTCCATCAAACAATTCTCACTCCGAAAGCAATTCTCTTTCCCAATTTACAAGTCGACCATCTTCTTAGCAAACCACTCTACCAAATTCATCCAAAGCTCATTCGCCACGACCCTCCATTCCACATGCTTTCAACGACGCTCATAATAATGATGCTCAAACAAATTCATCCATACCTCATTCAACCCCTCCATCCATTACACATGCTTTCAACAATGTTCATACTAATGATGCACAACGTGAATTCCATGCAAGAATTTTTAGGCTTGCACCTAAATCACCATGCTCCATTTGTCTTGAATCCTATCCTGGAATCCATATTCGCATGTCGAACCAAATCTATGGTTGCTATAGATGCATGTTTGAAAAACACATTCACTATTTCTCATTATCAAACAACATGGACCCTGGTCCTCAACCACCTATCCTGGCTGCTCTTTCACAAATAGAAGAAATGCTTATTACTATGGTTAACTCTATCCTCCAAGTAACACATGCACGTGGTGACCAATATAAATACACTGGCCATACAATTTTCTTTCCGCAAAACATTATAGAAATAACATGCATGTTGCCATGATGTGTTGAATACGTGGATATTTTAATCATTACATGTCAAAGTAATGACCATCATGCTTATGATAGTATTGTAAGTATACATCGAGTCCTCGCAACATTAGAATAAAAATTGACAAATGATCCTTACTATAGGAATGCTTGCATTGATAACAATGCTCTAGCATCCTTACCAGAAATCCCAACCAATATCTCCTCATCCCTTCACCATTCGAATACCACAGATCCAACTACTCAACTGTCAATCAAAACACCAATTTTCCCCACTGAATATTCCGTAGACCAATACCCACACCATACATCATCATTCATTCCCACTATACCTAATAGAAATATAGAAATCTAAGAAATACGACATTATTTACATGCATACAGCCACCATTTTGCTACTACAATCCAATGGCCACCAATAAGATTATCCCCAATCAATGACTAAAACACAGAAGGTATACTCTCTATGGCTTTCCCAACCCTATTCCCCACAGGAGCTGCACTACCTAATTAGCCAAGAATAAAGAAAGTGCAGTTACATGAATAGGCACTTCATCTTCTGCATTACCACGATAACATATTTGGCAAGCACCCTCGCTTCTTCTACTACATATAAAATCTGATGATGCATCATCACAGTCAAGCAACAACATCCTTCTCTGTAAAAAAAAACATCGGAGATGGCTTCCCAACATCAATCCAAGAATTGAACATCTGATTACAACAATTTCCAGATGACAAATTGGCAGAACAAGTGATGCGCTTCGGTAGCTCTCTATGTGGCACAAGATATTTTTGGCACAAAGCTAAAAATGAACTGACAAATATGATTTCTCAACTCGGCTTCCCAACGTTCTTCTTCACATTAAATGCGGCTAATACAAAATGGCATGATCTTCATGCAAGCATTCCAGGAATTCCACCTCCTGATGTTGCAATACAACACAAATGGAGGAATGATAACATTATCTCTAACCCCCACTTAACATCACTATATATGCACCACATATTCATAATATTTCGTGAAGTTATCTTGGAGAAACACTTGACAACAAAAGACTTCTGGTACAGGTATGCACTCTACCACATTACTTTCATAATTCTCTATACATCAAACTCCTTCTATTTCAAAAATTTCTAACAAAAAAACATCCTTCGCAAGTATGAATGGCAACATAGAGGATCAATGCACATCCATGGCTTCCTTTGGATACAAAATGCACCTGATATGGAAACTCTTAACTGGGATAGCATAGAAGCAGTTGATAGTACTAAGCAATTCTTCGAGAAATACATATCAGCTTGGAACACTCGGCTTTCTACAATTTCTAACCAATCAATTTCTCAAACAAATGTACAAGACCCTTGCTTATTGTCTACGTCAAATATTCTTAGAAGAAATCCTTTTAATAATTATGTCCAACTTATCAATTGCATTGATAGACACACAAAATGCACTGAAAACACATGCCTAAAAAAAAAGCTCCTCATTCAAATGATGATATAAAGCACCTTGGAATTACATGCACATTCCTCCTTTTTCATTGACTCCAATGGCCAAAAATATACACTCCCGCTCACAATGATGATTTACTAAATACCCATAACCCTACCATCCTATCTATATTGCGTGAAAATATTGATTTCCAACCAGTACTCTCAATCCATGTCGTTTAGAAATATATTGCGAAATATGCATCCAAAGCAGAAAAAAAATCTGAAACATTCCATGACATGCTACGTAGAGTTGTACTCGCTTCACCTAATGTTGACCCAACAACATCTGCATTTCAAAAATTCCTTGCAGAAACTCTTGTCCATCATGACATATGAGCACAAGAAACCTGTCATATGATATAGAAATTACCACTAACATTGTGTAGTAGCTCCTTCTTCCCTTTAAATGTAATCTGACAAATATATATGCGTCTTCCAGAGGATAACACCACCACTCCTCCATCACCACACTTCAGAGATACATACATCCATGGACCAACTCCCTTAGAATCCACATCACTTATAGAAATAACAAGATCATGGTCATATGATCCCCGGCGTAAGACAAACAAATGGAAACAAAGACCCAAACAAGCAATTCTTCGTATCATACCACGTTATTCCTCAATACCATCCACAACTGACTCGTCTTATGTTGACTTCTGTAGAGTTGAACTTATGCTTTACAAACCATTTCGCCATATCGTAAGTGACATAGGAAATTATGCTGAAGAATTTATCAGAAATTGGCAAGCATTTCGTCTATTCTACAAACCTTGGCATCAACATCGGACACTATCTGATAACGATCCTCCTGCAAATTATAACACAACTACTCAAGAATTCCATCCTCTAGAAACCATGGACCTAAATGAATGGGAATTACTCTCTCAATTGTACCCTACAAATGAACTTCTCATAAATGACATTCAAATTCTTGGTCTTCATGGTTTTGATGACAACCATAACTGAAATGATACAACTATCCAATTTCATCTCCAAGAAGTAGGCGCACATTTCATTGAGAATAATCGCTCTGTCCATCGCATTATTCAAACAAATACAGATACTCTAATGTGCCTTAGCTCATTATCTTCAATGCAAAAAAAAACTCTGGATATTATTTGTGCTCACTCTAGTAAGAAGGATATCTTACATGCTCTGCGAATGATAATACAAGGCACTACGAGAACAGTGAAATCCCTTCTTATAAATTGCATCAGAGAAATGCTCATAGCACTTGCTAGTTCAAAAAATTCACTGATCATACTCCTAGCCCCTACAGGTGTTGCATCATTCAACATACAAGCATTGAAAATTCATGCCGCTCTCCACCTTCCAATAAAAGATCTTACACCATTAGAAGGCAATGCTCTTGCAAAATTTCAAGAAGAACTTAAGCATATTAGGTACATACTAATCGATGAAATGAGCTTCGTTGGACCTAAGCTTCTTAACCAGGTTGATGAACGTCTTCATGAGGCATTTCCATTAAAGAGAAACTCTCTATTCAGAGGTTCTTCGATTATATTAGTTGATGATCTCGGCCAGTTACCACCTATCAAAGACATACCACTATATGCAGGGACAAGTCATGGGACCGCATGGTGGAACACATTCATAACAGTCATCACATTGGACAAAATATTTCGTCAACAAGGTCATAACAGTGCTCAAGTTATTTTCAGAAATGTCCTCCAAAACATTAGAAGTGCAAATCCAACATTGAGGTCTACAACATCCTTATGACGCGAATAGAATCTTTCTTTTCTGAAGATGAAATACAGTCTTTCCATGATTCTATACATCTATTTCCAACAAATGCTCAAACATTGGACCATAACAACCAAATGATAAAATCTTTAAACACTCCAATTGCAATATCAATCGCAGAAGACGACACCACATATTCTACATTCTCTTCAGACTAAGAGCAATTAGAGAGAATTGTCTACCTCTGCAAAGGGAAAAAAGTAATGTTTTCTTCCAACCTTTGGGTTTTAGTAGGGCTTTTTAATGGTTCCCTTGGGGAAATCATATCCATCTTCTACAAAGAATCAACTTCACCTCCACAACTTCCAACATTTGTGGTAGTTGAATTTCCAAAATACATCGAGCATGCTTGGGATGAAACAAACCCCACTCACTTGCCAATTCCAGCAATGAAAAGAAATGGTCGTATGCAAATTCCACTAAAAATGGCTTGGGCTTTAACTATACATAAATCTCAAGGTATGACTCTGCCACAAGAAACGATAGACATTGGAAAAACTGAACGACAAGGCCTCACATTCACAGCAATTTCAAGAGTCCCTTCACTATAGAATCTCTGAATTTTCCCTGCATTTAGTTTTGACCATTTCATGAAAATGAAAGACAACAAAAATATTGCTCGTAGAAAACAAGCAGAAGAATGTTTCCATTCAATGTCTCCTACAGACGACCAACTCCATTCCATATGTTAACATCCCCAAAAGGTTTCCACATATCATCAACTCCATAATATTTTCATCACGTATCATTTCTACCTATTACCAATAACTTAATTTACTCATTATTAATACATAGTTTAAAATATTAAATTCGTTATATAATTCTTAACTATTTCCTTCTAACATTTTCTATCTTTTGAAACAGAACACATGGACTCAAAGATATCACAGCTACAAAGCCACTGCATTCCATATATAACATCTCGTAAAGTTTTCCAAATATTATCAACTCCAAAATATTTTAATCACACAACATTCCTACCTACTAACATTAACTTGATTTACTGATTATTAATAAATGGTTCAAAATATACATTCTTGATATAATGCTTACCTATTTGCATCTAAAAATTTCTTTGTTTTGAAACAGAAAACATGGATTGCTAGATATCGCAACTACAAAAATACAGCGCAGAGATAGATGCAACAATTCATTCATTGCAGGAGATACAAAAAATATTCCTGCTAGTCCCAAATCCAAATGTGCCACTATACAGACTACAACCAACTATAGATTTATTACTTAAAATAAAATCTACCATCAAACGTATGATCCACATACACGAACGAGATAAATTGAGAAAATCAAGAGCATAATGGAAATCCAGAAATAGGTACCTGCAATTCTGAATAACTCTCCAATGGTGTTCAGTCTGCCATCGATTTACCTGCATCTACGACTGAATGTTTCGAATCACATATTACAGGTAACTTCAATTTCAATCAATATAATTTCTTTGTGATAAAATTCACACAAAACCTCATTGAAGTCAACTTGAACAAGTTATTTTCCATTTTCAAATAAATATATATTCTTCTAATTTTTCAAAAAAAAAATCTCTTTGCAAGTTTCTTATTACATCAGCATATCTCCTAACTCTTCACCAAGCTCTGCATCAATCATTTTGTTCATGATACACTTGTAATCATTTACAAAAAATACAATTTCATTGCAAAATACTAACATGCAATGTACATTTCTAGAATTCCACACTCTTCAAAATTACATTTCAAACATTGTACATTCTTAAAATCTCATGTAGTAGAAATAAATTGCCATGAAGTAACCTTTCCATTACATCTTTTACTTATTTTCAACAATATAATTATGTATTCTTTTCAGTATCATATTATTAAAATATTAAAACTCCTAATAAATATAAAAAACTTCAATAATTCATTTCAATATTTTTACATTTCAATAATTCACAATTTTTTTTTTTTTTTTAAATAAGCACAATCTCTTTCACAATTCTACCATAAATTTCTTTTCAACTATGAAAATGCAATCTCTATTTCAAACATTATACATTCTATATACATATCTCCAATAACATTATAAAATAACTTTCTTTTCAACTATGAAGATGCAATGTCTATTTCAAACATTATACATTATATATACATATCTCCAATGACATATATATATATATATATATATATATATATATCAAATTAATGACAGCTCATCTCCTTCTACCATCTTTCTTAGGACGTTTCCTTTGCAACATTAGGTGCAATTACTAGTATGACATTATGTGCATACAAGGATGGGTATGCCTAAAAGTACATTAAAGTTGTTTGATTAAAAAAAGTTAAAAATATTCTCTATAAGTTTTTCCGATTTAGATGAAACATATAAATAGAATTACAAATTCACACTCGTGAAAACAACTTTCAACTAAAATAAAATTCACGATATAAAATAAAATTCGTGAGGCAGTACATACTTTACGTGTTGAAAAGGAATTTTCCATCCTTGATGTAATATGAAACCACTCTCTTCTTACTCAATATTTTTCAAGATTTATAGAAACATTATATGTTGAAAACTAATCGATCTAAGCCGCAAATAGGATGACAACATGTATAGCTAGTATTAGACAATGGATTGTGTTGGAGATTTCATGTTGGCACTTCGTACGTTTTTAAATATTCAAAATTTTACCTTTCTGGATTTGCTAAAGGAATATTCTTTTACGTATTTCAAAATTAAAATTTTGTTTTAGTTTTAAAGAAAAATATTATATTAGTGCGTGCTTTGTTTTGTTTACCGTTTGACAAATGAAAATAATAATAGAATTATATTGTTTTGAGGCATTTTTTATAAAAGTTCATCTATAAAAGATATTGTGGTGTAAACTTATTATTTAATTTGTAAATATAAAATAATAGAAATAATTTAAAATTAAAATAATTAAAAATATTTATTTCGATTTGGAGAAGTTTGAAGCATTCATTGTTATGGGCTTTTTGCTATTATAGTTTTAGAGTAGATATTGTAAACATGTTTCGATCAAGTTACTCATCGTTTTGGGCTCGAAGATTATGGACACTCATGGTTTTCACCATGGTATTCGTCTCTGATGTAGCTTATTTAAAGGTTGGAAAAATGAATGTTTGTTCATTTTATTGGGTAGTGAGTTAGACACCACCAGATTTCTCAGTGCTATGTGATCCTAAAATGTTGGTAAAGCATCCAGTGTACAAGGAAGGCCAAGATGGTCTTCAATGTGGCCTAGATGTTTGTCTAGGCTTCTCATGGTTAGGTATAAGTTTTCCAACAAGAGAAGTATTTCCTCCTTGGCCTCATTTCATTCTAGCGAAAACATGTCAACCACGAGGTTCAAATGTTATATATGTGAAGCCATTAGGGATATTGACTATAGTGACATCATGTACCCTAAGCACATCAAAGTTTGTCAAACAACCACATTTAAGAGCTAGGTCACATTCCTCCTGAGTAATTTCTTCATGTGCCTTCCTAAGTGTTCGATCGATAAATTTCAAGAGAGCTTGATTCTATTCATTGAGCTTCAGATCCCACCTCGTCCTAAAAGTAAAAAACACCCAGATGATTGTTGGTGCATTGGTGAGGCATTAGGAGTTGGTGCTAGAGAAGAAATGGATAGCTCAAGAAGAGAAAAGTACCACCAGTGGCAGGTATAATGGAACAACAAGATGATCAAAGAGAAATATGGTAGAGCTTGGTTTGGTGACACAGATGGACAAGTGACAATATAAATGCAAAAGAGAAACTTAGCTCTCAAGACCTAGCGAGGATGGGGGGAAATTGAATAAACAAGTTACGGGGAATGTGTGCAGGTAAAGGACCACAAATGAATGAAACAACATAGGAGAAGTAAATTTAACAAGTTTAGAAAGGAAATAACCTCCATAAGAGCGAGTGGAAAGAAGGTCCTCAGGTATATGAAGGTCGATAATCCACCACTCTTTAATTCATGGAACCTAAATTTTATAGCTCCATAGAGCCAACATCATCCACTACTAGGAATGAATAATAACCTTTGTGAATGATTAAAGAAATATATGGGAATGTAGGTAGAGGTTAGAATCTTCAATGGTATTAGAATTTCAAAATTGCATATAGTTCAAATGACAAATCTCCACCTGATTTCGATCATAAAAATGGCAGCTTCAATCGATGCAGCAAGTAGATATGCCCAGGTCTACGGAAAAGGACTCGGCTCCTATTGACTCTTCAGATGGTTGATTTAAGATCTTAGTCATTTTCAATGTTTTTTGTGGCTAGTTTTTACTATTTTCAGTCATACTTTGACGGACATAGTAAAGAAGATATAGCGCCAAGTAGAAGGAAGAGATTGTTTCAATACTAGTTGGCTTTTAACTCCTTAAGGTGGCCAACAGACCTAGTTTCCTTCGGGCAGGTTGATGCCACTAAATACCCTCCCTGAATAAATCTTGCATCATATCAAAGCTAACTTGCACAGCCAATCATGTAATGATGGTCTGGTGGATATCGCATGACCGTATCCTTATCCATGTATGCTTGGTGGAATGATAATTGTGAACCTTCCCACATATCTCCACTCAACACCCTCTTCCCCTTGAAAGGTTAAATAAATTCCTTCAAATCAAATTTACCAATTTTTCTTTGGAAGAAATATTAAATAATTTTTTTTTAATAAAGCATAATTTTTTACCAAATTTATAAAATTTTGAAAACAATTAATTTTATTTAATGATATTTTTTTAACAATTAATTATAAGTATTAAATATAAAAATTTAAATGATCATAATATTTAAAATTCATTTTTGAAATACAAATTTATATCTGAGAACTATTTTGTGAAAGACTAAACTCTTTTTAATCCATTAATGAAATATAATAAATTAATGTGCATTAAAATGGCAAACCTCCATTTTAAACTTGGATCTATTGGATGTATCAAGCTTTTATCTTGGTATTTGATAAATCTTTAATTAAATCTTTGTTTTATTTAGATTTATGTTTATACCCGTGTTATCACTATAATCTATTTCTTTGGCAATCCAAAAGTTCTCACATCTAAGTTTAAACTAACCACATAACAACGAATCGGTTATTATCACTCAATTTACTCTTAAAGAATAGTTAAAACTATATACATATTTGAAATACCTTTATTTGTGAAATAAGGAGTTGAAAGCAATGATTCAATATCATGCTAATAAATTAATTTATTAGATTTATCAATCTTATCCAATAGATTTTATTTGACCTATATCTATGTTCGTACCCCCACAGCTTTTACTATAACTTAATTTCTAGGTATATTCATAGGACCCCTATCTAATTCGAACCACTGAACTTTATACCTTCTCACTAACTTATCTGCACCTAGAGTGTGAAATCATCGATCAATGATATTATGTTTTCTGGGCATCGTGGGATTATGTGCTTCATTTTTATGAAATCGTAGGATAAAGCAATAAACATTTTCCATGTTCGACTTATAGATCTTTTGTACATTTTGATAATACTCAAAGCCCATGCAAATGTTCCATTCAAAATCAGGATGGCCAAATTTCAAATCAATGACACGGAGCGCAACTTCGTTACGATGAACAGTCTTATCAGACACGTATGACAGCGATTGTTTGAGTCAGGAATAATGTAGCATCGCCACCTCTCAAATCAATGACATGGACCGCAATGAAAAATGTTATCAGGCACGTCTAGACAGCGGATTTCACATGTAATTTAAACGAAGGAGGCGGAACATTCATTTACAGACTTGTTTTATTTTAATACCGGTCGCCTTTTGTGAGGGGAACACATACATTTTATATGCAGAAATCAATGGTGCCTGATTTTTCAAATATAGAAGAACATGGATGTTAGGCGGTGCAGAGCACGCAAATTGAATAGCGGGGAGGTTAGGCGGCAGAGAACAGTGACATTGAATATGATAATGGAAAGTAACAGGACCACTGACTGTTAATCTAGTGCATTGGAATTTGCAAACTAGGGTTTCCACGTCATAAACGCAGTTGTAATCTCTGTTGCAGAATAATCCTTTAGTTCTGCGTGGGCTCTATATGGAAAGTGCGCAGGCCCATTACATCTGTCTTTTCTATGTTTACAGCTTCGACTCCACTAGCAACAGTCTTACTTTGCCTACAGCTGCGCGGCACACAGCATGCTTCCAATTCCCACCCTACGTTTGCTCTCTGTGGGTCGGAAAAAATGTTTCAACAACTCCATGTAATGCGCTTTATAATATTCCAATTTTCACAGAAACCGTTCATATCTCCTGTCAGAGAAACATACTCCACCCCGTTACCCGGAGAATCACTTTTGGAAACTCTTCCATTCGACATGGATTTCAGAATCTAGTAGATCATGTAACGATATCATTTTAGGTGTGGGTGGCCTAGTAATGTTGACACAAATCACGCCTCAATTTTTTTTTTGAGTAGGGTCAGCCTACAGGTCAAACCAGCTATGGGATGGAAGAAGCACAAACAATATTTAAGGTGGGACTAAACTCCATGCACATCAATGTTTTAGGGCACTCTCAATATTTATGGTGGGGAATAAACTCTATCAATATTTATGGTGGGGACTAAACTCTATGGACATCTATAGATATACTCAATATTTATTGTGGGGACTAAACTCTACGGACATCTATAGATATACTCAATGGTTAAACTCTACACATATTAATGTTTAAAACGAAACTAAATTTTACATAATCTAACTAATCTATACTTTATGGAAAGAATCCAACTAATTTATAGCTTATGGAAAGAATCACTATCAATATTTATGGCGTGAAGTAAACTCTATAGAAATTAACACTTATAATAAATAGTGGACTAAACTCTACAAGTATTTATGCTTAAAACTAAACTAAATTCCACACAAACAAGCTAATCTACGAGTCATGATGTATCTACGAGTCATGATATACATCATAGTTAAATAATACTTGATTAATAAATGTAATGCTCAATGAAAAATGCGATACATGAGCTTGGTACTACCAAGCAAAAGCTAACGCAAGATTACTAAATTCAATCATGGCGAATAACGCCTCAATCAGTTAACGTAATGATAAATGACATACGTGCAGACATGAGGTTGTACGGTTTCCCACAAACCAAGTAAAGTTAACGCAAGCTTTCGTGCATTCCTCGGGCTTCAGCATGTGATGCCCCGTATGCAAGGTGACGAAATCGACCAGGTGTGTGCCTCATGCCTATAAATCTTTCCTTAAAGCCCTTTGATAGCTGCACCATTCAGAGGGCAGACACGCCATCACTCTAGTTTCTCACATTCCCACAACTTCATTCTGCCATCACAGTCCTTAGGATTTTGGTTCTCTTAGTTTTTTCAAAGAGAGAACATGATAAACAACATACGTTTTGCGGCTGGAGTTCTAGGTGCTTGACACTCTTGCTCATTTTTTCTACCTTTTACCCATAAAAACGCTTCCATTCGCTGCAATTTACGATTCATCTCCCTCGTTTTGCTCTTTACTTGCATAGATTTGACCTTAGGAGCTTGTTAAGTGATTGAATCATGGCTAAAAACGCTAACGCTTTCTATGTTTTTTTTGTATCAGGAAACGTAGCTTCGTTGCTGTTGTATGGAGCACCAATGTAAGGCGCATCAGTTTTATAAGTCAGAAAAAATTCCACAAGGCCAAATAATATGGTCTTCTATATTGAATTATAACTCTAACAGAACTGGTTTTATGCAGAGTTACATTTAAGAGGGTGATTAAGAAAGGATCGACAGAGGAATTTTCCGGCCTACCATATGCAATAGCTCTGTTAAATTCTCTTCTTTATACATGGTATGGCTCACCCCTCATCAGTAATGGCTCCGAAAACATCTTGGTATTGACTGTCAATGGAGTCGGAATCGTTCTCGGGCTTCTGTTCGTTTTCATATATCTGAAATTCGCTCCACCCAAATCCAAGGTAGCGTTCATTTCTCGCACTCTTATCAGTTCCTTCGTGATAACCATCATCTTCTCAATCAGTTTTACTACGTACTTTGAACTAATGATTTTACAGCTTCTTCGAAATATTACCAGGATATATCAGAGGACTGCTAATTGTCGAACAAAGAGCTCGGGTAGTTTATTTCAAGGAGGAATTCGCATATGCAGATTAATCTGGAGTTCAATAAATTAGGCTGTTCCATCTTGGTATAACTTTGTATTTATGTGCTTAGAAAAAATAGACTTACACGAATCTATTGAATTGTTTTCTTTTTCAACAGTCAGCAATGGTGAAAATAGTCCTGGGTGTGATGACGGTGTTTGCCTCTATTGCAATAGTTTCTCTGCTAGGTCTTCATGATCAGAAGCAAAGAAAAACGCTGGTAGGCACTACAGGAATGATCGTCAGCGTGATTATGTATGCTTCTCCACTATCAATCATTGTAAGTATATTTCATGGCTTGGCAATTTTATTTTGGTTAAAGATTCTAGTAATATTTGAGAATCTAAACCAGAGCAAGTATCTTAAAAAATCGTCTTACTTTCATCCCATTTCTTCAACATTCATAAAATTAAACTTTTACTGTCATATTTAAACCAAATACTCCTGACTGGTACTACATTCTTTGACGTGGACAGAAATTGGTGATCCGGACTAAGAGTGTGGAGTTTATGCCCTTCTATTTCTCCCTGTTCACATTTATTAACAGCTGTTTATGGATGACTTATTTCCTTATTGGCCAAAACCTCATATTGGCGGTAAATCATTATACATCAGCCTTTCCTATATGTTTTCTTCTATTTTCAAGGAATCCTAACTAAAGATATCCATAACAAATGCATTTCATACAGTGCTTTTGTCAATGCAGACTCCAAACATACTTGGTGTACCATTGGGAATGGGTCAGATTGTGCTGTATTGTATGTATCGGAAGCAGGCAGGCCCTGAAGAGAAAAAATCACTGGACCAGCTTGATCCAGAGATTGAATTGAAGGAGAACGCCAGTCAAGACAAAACAGATTTAATATTTCAGTAGAGCGTCGAAATGTAGACTGACGTCCATGAAAATAAAAAAGCAGTAGCAGTCGAATTGTTTAAAATCATAGTTGAGAGAGTGTGAAACTAGTTGATGGGGTTGAAGTTACTTCGTACAACGTTTTATTAGGTTCCTTACTTGGATAGGTTGAAGGATGAACCAGGAAGCTTGTTGTTCCCTATGTCATTAGGATTTATTTTAAGAACACATGATACATTTAGTGGGGTTTGGTATTTTGTTTACATCCTTTAAAAAATTTCATTTAACTGTTGATCGTTCAGAGTTTAATGGTTTATGCGTGAGTACTAGTTTGATATATTTATTTATTAGTTAGTTACTGAGTGGGAGAGAGAATGTATATTGATTTATTAGTTAGTGAGTGAGTGAGAAAGATAATTTATATGAAGAAATAATAATACGATTATATCAATGTTTTATAACTAATTTTACCTTTAATATAGCATAAAATAAAATGAAAAGAATAATTTTTTTATTAAATAAAAGTCTAGGAGTTATATATATATATATAATTTTTTTAATAAAAATTTATAATATATTTGGTATTAAAAGGAATATGGGTTAAATGTTTAGAGTGATTATATTATAAAGTAAAATTTATTGAGTATATTCATTTAGATAAATGTTTTTGGGATTAATCACATTATTAGGATTTGGTTGATATTGGGAACCATCTAATGTGGTTTATCCTGAGAACAATGATGAATCACAATATATGGTTTGAAATTTCGACCAAATCCTAATGATGTGATTAATCTGAAAGATATTTATCTAAATTATGGATCACAAAAGTCTTATATAACATATTGATTCAATTATTTTAGTTATTTGAATGGATATTCTCTTTCTTGATCCAGTTATGTTAAATGTCCCTAAGATTTAGAAGGAATTCATATTAAATCAATCAAGCATTGAGCTTTTTAGGAGTTGGAATTTCATTTTTTGTAGTCTTTCCTACCTCTTGTCAAAGGAGGGAGGGAACTCAATTTTTCTTTAACTCTTCTAGAAAGGATCGAGAGGAGGAAGCATTACCTTATTCAACCTTATTTGCAAATGCAGAATCACTATCTATCTTTATCTCCTTTTTTTCAAAAGTTTCTTCTTTTTCTACTCCCAATTCCATGTCTTGGGTTTCTTTAGATACTATGTAAGAAACCTTTTCCAATGACATTTCAGAATTTAATTCTTTATCCTTCTCTATAATGTGAAATTCTACCATCTTTATTTTTGTGGTGACCTACTTTCTTATCTTTTTTTTCATGGATTTCCTTCTCATGCTCTGATCTCTCTCTGTCTCTCTCTTTATATATATATATATATATATATAATCACCATTCTGTGTGTTTCTAGGTTAATGAAAAACATATTTTCTAGGACACCAATCTCTTTCCACCTTATTTTCTGACCTATCCTCTACTAAAACAAAATATTTTTGTTGAATGGTTCTATATTTTGAAGATATGAAATTCTCGTTCTTTTCATATTTATGTTCCTCCTCTATAGCTTGGTGTGGAGGGTCCTCTCCCAGATTTGGGGGTCCTTTGGATTCCATTTGATCCACATCTTCTTACCTTTTATAATGATTTTTATTTTCTTCTTCATAAGGTGTATCTCATTTTTCAAGATAACCTTCCCAAGAGGTGAATGGGTTCACTGATCTAGGAATTTTATCAACGTTTGCTTCTCTTTCTTGCTGGATTCTACTTCTCTTTATTTCCTTCCTAAGAAGGTGTTAGACTCCTAACATTCAAGGACCCCGACCATTTTGAGATGTTTGTCTATTCACACCCTTTCCCTTCCACTGACTCTTCAATTTTCCATCCTCTTCTTCCATATCTGCAATTCCACCTTTTTAAGGGAAATTTCTTGCAAAGTGCTCGTAATTATGACAATGCCTACACTAGAAAAAATGCTGATCATAATGCATTGATTTAAGAGATTACTAGTTATCTGGAGAGAGTTTAATTTCTTTAAGAAAACATTTCTCTAAATCAACTTCAACACAAGTGCTAGCATATGCATATATTAAATCTTTAATTGTTGTCATAAGTCCTATCTATTTTCATAATTAGTTTCCAATACTTTATCGTTATCCTAACGGTAAAGAGAGGGATGGGCTAATTTAACCCAAAATAGAAAATGAGACATTGTTTTTAGAGTAAAATCCAATTTTCATCTTTCTAAATATAGCCCTTCAGTTCCCATAAAATATGATACATTTCAAAATATCAAATCCATATATTCTTTGTTTAAAAAAAAAAACACTTAATTCTTTTACTACAAAAGCATATTCAATTTGTCCCACAACCAAGCTCTTCCACTTCTTGTCCACCAATTACCTAAGCGAATTAGCATATGGCCGTATTTTCATAAATTTCCTTATAATAACCCTTTCAACAATATTGAGAGTTGTAGTTTTTCAGCTACTGAAATTTACCTTAAGCATTGGAATATTTTTATTTTCTTCACAAATTTCTCATTCCTCGTTTTTCAATTAATTTCAAACAATTACATTAGAAAAAATTGTTGCATAAGAAAACATGGTGCACGGTTAAGTAGATATTCAAGAGGAGGGTAGGATGACAGATCTTCGAGAATGGAACCATTTTCTATTAATTTCAAACAATTACATTGGAAAAAATTGTTGGCTGAGAAAACGTGGTCCACGGTTAAGGAGATGTTGAAGACGAGGGTAAGGTGACAGATCCCCCCAGTTTGACTTCCATTGCACAAAACTTTCGTTTTCGTTCCACCTCGTTTTTCATTTGTCGTCATTTTATCTCGAAATTATTGTATTTATCTCATATTATTTAGAAAAAAGATATATAGTTCTTATGTATGATAATATATCAATTTTTTTAGATACTCAATTTTTTTAAATATTCAGAATATAAATTAAAATAAATAAAATTAATTATATATATACAATAGAATTAATTAGTTTATTTAAAAATAATGTCAACATAATTTCGGAACATTGAAATGCATCTAAAATTGAAGCCAATTTTTTCTAAGTCAGTAATGTTGTTAAACTAAAGCCAATTTTTAGCAACATATACCATGAACGTTGTTGAATAGAACCATTTTGATGTATAAAAATATAATATACACATTCTTAAAAAATATAATATACACATTATAGAATGTGCATATGTTATTAGAGACATTTACTACTTAATATTGAGATATTATATATCTATTTTCATGTTTTTGTTGTTTTTATTTATTGGTTACATGTTTGAATGCTTGGATAGACTTGTAATAATAATTGTAAATTTTTTTGTTGGTTTTGCACATTATATCATTTTTATAGTATTTTTGTAGTGAAGCATTTTCTACTTATTGGGAAAATATATCTAAATTTCAAATTTTCAATATTTTTTTGATAATTCCTTTAAAAGTTAAAGTTTTTGGAAAAAATAGTATAAAAAAAGCATTTAGATCTAAGACTTTTGTGATCTATAATGTAGATAGATAGAAAATCTTTCGGATTAATCACATCATTAAGAGTTGATAATATCACAAGTTATTGAGTTCTAAATGAATTTCCATAAGTGATTATAATTTTATAGCAAAAGTAAATTTATTGAAATCTATATAAGTTTATTCTCCTAAAATGTTTCACAATAAGTGAGTGTGAATATTGTTCTCATAGTTTTTTTTATTTTTGGGAAAAATTGAATTTAGTGGGATTATGATGCTCTGAAGAAGATATACTATGATACTATAGATAAAAATATGAAACTTAAAAATACAGAAAAATTGGAGTTAGATTTTGCAAAGTATGCATATTAAATATTCTCTAAATAAAATTTAAAAGTATGTTAGTTTGAAAATCTATTTTTTTTCATTAGAGCATATATATGAAGTGATTAAAAATGTGCGCTAAAGTGAAAATAGAGGAAAAATGTAGAAATAAGTTATTTGTGCCTTGCATGGAACTAGGTGTGTAAACTATTCTACACATGCTAAACCTCTAAATAAATCATATGTGACTCCTAAATAATGTGAAGACTTAGGGTATCAAATATCCTCATTTGGAAATAAATTTAAATATGTGTATGATTATGTGTTCAAAAAAATTAATTTAATACATTATTAATGAAATGTTAATATAAAAATGGAAGATAATTTCAAAATTTTGATGAATAAAGTAATGAAATGGTTACAAAATTCCATGTAATTCATCCTCTTAAGGCTTTGTCAAAGAGATAATGTTTCCCAAAGAAATAAATGAAAATAAGAATGATAAAATGTTGAATCTTAGTTACATATGGGGAAATTTTAACATATTTGTGGGATATAAAGGTTGAGTTGTATAATCCTAATCATTCATCACTCGAAGATCCGCATAATCAAGAGTTTAACTTGAGGCGAAGCAACCCCCTCATTCTTATGATTGAAATGAGGAATTATGATGGTAAAGGTTCTATAACATAAATATTCTAAATCAGGAAATACTTTAATATACACTAAGTGGTATCTAACATATTCCTATATATAGAAGTTGGTCATTTTTTCTAGTATGTATGGTTTTGATAAAGTAATAAGAATCATATCATATCTTAGTCTACCTTTTCGGATGATTTGACAAAATATTATTGGATATTACTTCAAGGACAAATTCTTATTCAATTAATAAATATGTAGAAGATAGGTCCAATTTGAAAACAAATTTAGTAATTTAAAAAAGCTAAGTCTAAGAGTAAGGAGCATTCTAGATGATAATTTGTTGGATCTGTTTATGTTCACTCTAGAGGAGAAAATTCGACATGGGTTCTCTTTCTTCGTATCTAAGTCCCTAAAACATGCTTCTAGATTATATTGGAAAGTTGAAAGTAAATTATGGGTACTAGAAGATTTACCATTACCACTTATGCAGAGGAGAGCACCATGGTACCTCTCCTAACATCAACTAACCTTCACCATTGAAATCGTAGAAAATGGATAAAAGAATAGAAAAAGGACCATGATTCAAAATGATAAATGCATACTAAGGGACATAAGTGTTGTGAGAGGAAATTGTTCTATATAGATTGTGAAAAGGAAAAAGACCAGGAACTATAAATGTATCAAGGTATAGCTATAAGTGGTTGTTCCCATGATGCAGTGGCTACAATTAACACCCCATGAATTCTAAAGATAGAAGCAAATATCATAAAAAAGAGAGATAATAATGTTAAATAATACTCATAGTATCCATAATTTCATTAACTACAAATTAGACAAACTTCTATATTACTTAATAGGTCAAACACAAAAGTTTCATGTACGGTTGTTAATGGAACTAATAATATTCTTTTAAGTAATTTCCATAGGAAAACCTCCAATACCCAAGGGCCTAACCCTCTTATACTATAAAATTTAACATTAAGTTGAATGGCTCCAAGTTCAAGACTTGAAACAATATTGAAAATAACGAAGAAAATAAACAAAAGGTGTTTAGAAATTATTTAATCAGGTAAATATTTAAATAATGGAAACCATAATCTCATTTACTCATCTTATATATCATAATAAAATTAAACCATAAATAAATTCTCATCTTATATATCATAATAAAATTAAATTTTAAATAAAAAATAACAACATAATCTTTTATAATTGAAAAAATTTTAATTGAAATTTTTTTGTATTGTATTCATGGTTATTCCTAAATTTCAACACCTTAGAATACTGAATATTGTAACTGTGTAAGTGAAATGAGGGAACGTAAGTAACAATATAAAAACACAATAATTTTAAACGGATACAAAAATATGCCTTGTAGAGAATAAATCTTATTAAAACCTTTTCAACTTCAAATTTTGTACTTCATGAAAGAAATAACATAACGATTACAAGAAGGAAACTTTCAGAGAAGCAAGTCCGTGCCAATGGAATAGGAGGTAGTGGACTTTGCCGATGTCAACTCAGAATCAACAAAAGCAAGTTGGATGAAATGTCGGAAAAAATTCCTCGCTATATGTCCCTCAACTCATCCGCTAATTAAGGCATTGATAAGGCAACTCAAGTGATTAGGTTCGCGAAACTGTTTCTTAAGTGGAAGCTTCCTCCAACATAATTTAATAGCATACAAAAAAGTTGTTTTTTTGTTTTCTTTAATGATAGAAACTATAAATGGAGGATTATATTGAAATGACATTTCATACACGTGTAATACTTTGAAGCAATTATCAACGGAGTCGTCTAACGAGCCGGAGGAATTGCCCGGACGGTCAAAATTGGCCGGAATCCGGGCCAAAAAAATTTCAAAAATCTTGCGGAAACAGTGTTTGAATCTTGATTTTGACATTGGAAATGGATTCAGCACCATCAAAAACGTGTAGGACACCCAAAATATTAAACTTTGATAGTTATAACATGGATTTAGAAAAATTCCTGCCGGATTTTCTGAAAATCTTATCGGAATTTTCATGATTTTCAGGGCAATTCCTCTGGTTAGTTAGACTACGGCATTATCAACAACCAATCCCGGTTCAAAACTCCCTATTCTATGTAGTCATCAACACATCAACACTGCTAATCGAGAGTATGCATCCAAAAATATGCTTGTGAGAATAAGCTTCTTGCATTACTAAAAAAATTCTCAGTAACTTACTAAGACCTTTCACACATGGATGGTGCTTCCTCCATCAACATGAACTCATGGGCAGTGAGTTTCATATCCAAAATAGTCCAATCTGGAATAATATATTCAAAATGAGACTCTCTCAAACTGGAATATGTGAGGAATAAGAATATAACTCCATCAAACTATATTCTAGGTAAAAAAAGATAAGCCAAAGATTTGTCATAACTCGTTAATTTTAGACACTATATATCAAAAAAGTTAAGACACACTTATGTTGCCACTAATCCATTTTGGAGAAAATAACAAGTAAAATAGAAATATCCTCTGATCAGCAAGTTATAATTTCTACAAATTAACATTAATAAAAAGATTAATAATAATGATCTAAATAATTTCTATTTAATTTGAATTAAGGTTGTAGTTTCTTAGAATGAATACTGACCATAAAGATATAATTTGGGTAGAAAGAGGACATGCGTTGTGAATGGATGACTGCTATTCCACAGTTTTTTGTTTTTTTTTTTAATTTTTTTCTTTCTTCTTTTTTATATATAAAGGAAATCACGCGAAAGTTAAAACAAAAATTTCCATTGATACATTTTGTATAAAATCGAAAGAAAAATTATGTATATTCTCGAGTCAACCAACTACAAATAATTTAAAATTAATAAAAAATTTAACATTAAGAAGAGTCTGAAATTTTAATAGTTAAAAATAAATATTCTATAATGCTAAAATGGGCAGATACGGAAAAGCATGTCATGCCATCAAGCCATCCTCTAAAGACTTGTCCACATTGAAATCGTCTTCTTCCCTGTTTCCCTCGAACCCTTCATTATCCTTCTCTCTATTAAAGCTACTTCACGTTCTCGTCCTACGGCTTAGATGCCTATAATTCAACTGCAGTCAACTCCTGTAGGATAGGGTGTTCATCTAACTAAAGAACATTCACTGGTAGTATGGCAGATGAACAATCAACCACCAGCTATAAATAAAAGGAGGACCGAATGGGCGTAAGAAAAATTAGTTGCAATTCTAGTAACAGAGAGATATTAGGATGAGAACCAGTATCGAATAAGAAAAAGAAGGGAACTAGTAAACAATAAACATAGCTAAGCAGGAATTGAGATTGATAGGAAGCAATCAACTGATTGATTGCTTATTAGAGACTCCAGTAGTATTCCTCTAGATAAGGAAAAGGAAATCAAACAAGCTACAATGGATGCCATTAAGAAAGAGGAAGTGAGGCATGCCTGAGCTAACGCAAGGCAAGATAAAATGAAGTTGACGTCTAAAAGGAAAATTGAAACCATTTTCAGGAAGGAAACTAGTTACAAAGACCGAGAGGACCAGGGAAAGTCTTGTTTATTACTATTAAGAAACATCGACTCTTCTGTGAGGATGCCTTTAATAAACCAAAAGATAACTTTAACTAGCAAGAAAGCTACCCACCCAAATTTCTACTTACAAGTTCGGAGACTCCATTCACAGATTATTCGATAAAGGGAATGGAAGCGAGAAGGACTTGGACATGAAATGGATGCCGCGCTAACTGCACCTCCTGGTACTAAGAACTCCAGTGTCGGCTATTGTTACAATGTTTTAATAATATAGTTATCATTATTGTAGATTTTAGAATTGACCGAACGATGCTTTGTTCACACCTATGTTGATCTACCGCTACTTTACATGTCGCTGGATAGGCAAATTTTACCGGAAAGAGATAGACCGGTCGAAGATAAATGAAAAAGTACTAGCTAGCGTAAGCAGGAGGAGTCTACGACAACCAACACATATCCAAAAAAAATTTCAAATTGTAACAGACTTGCACTCAGAAATTGAAGTGAAGACCTCAAGTCTAGGGGGGCCATCATTGCATTTGAAAGCAACGCTTGGTATAAATATGTAAACGTAAAGAAGGGTTGAACACCTTACTCATGGAACTGCAGCAGTTCAATCTTAGTGAATAGATCTCTATAATCAAGTTATCTTACTCCAACAAATCATTATATAGAAAAGGGCTTAGCTCTATAGTAAGTATGTCTTTCAATTATCTAGCTCTATATAGAAAAGGGCTTAGCTCTATAGTAAGTATGTCTTTCAATTATCTAGCTCCTTTCCATTCCTTTTGAGTAAGTTTTTTTTGTTTTGTCTATTGAACAATGAATTTAAATGAATACCTTACCTAAACTATAGAGATTTAGCTAGAAATAATAATTGATTCAGCTATATATATATATATATATATATATATATATATATATATATATATATAATAGAGATGCTCAAATTTTATCAAAATGGGAGAAAAAGAATTCACCTTCAATCCTGGGTCATTGCTCTCTCACATGGAAAGTGAGTTTTGAGTCATTGTAATGCTAAAATATCATTCCCTATTGCATATTTGGTAATAATCTTGCCTCCTATACCTCCAAATTTACCATTATGAAAATATTTATTAAGCACAACCTCCAGATCTAACATTATGAAAATAATTATTAAGCTTGCCTCTTGGACCTTTAGATCTTTCATAATTATTAAATAATGTAGGTCCAATAGCCAACTAAAGACTTTAGGAATTCAAAATTATCAATTATATTTCTTACAAAGTCCCATATCTATATAGTCGAATGACCAATTAACCAACTCGAAACTTTTGGAATTGAAATTTACCTTGCTTCTTCTTTGAATGCCCACACCCATGATTTTGTGATGGAAGGAAGGCCCTTAGTCAGGTCGATTGAAAATTCCACTATTGCAGGATGATATATGAACACAAACAAACACATAAATATAACATAACTACTGTCATATTGATTAACATTGTCAAGGTGTCAAGCTGATTATCATATGGGCATAGCAATATGAACTAAATTGTGCATGTAGGTGGTATGGAGGATTGATAGTAGAGGAGAAGCTTATGAATTGGCTTCATTCATCACGATTTGTGAAGGCATACTATTTGAATTAAGTTTTCAAATTCTATGATAGCACCAAGCACCAATAGTTGAAAAGGAAACATTAGATCCACAATAGAGTGGTATGTGCAGAAATGGATAGGGGATGTTTAGTTCAAGGTAGTTGCTTCCTACCGATTGAGTGATAGTCCTAGCATTTGTTGAAAGATGTAACAAATTTTTATTTCATCCTTATGCATATTTAGATGTTCAGTTTCCATCTCCCTAACTTCATAGAGGAAGTGTGTAGAAAAGGGCCCGGGGGAGGGGATTGCTGCAACACTCGTGGAAAGACGCATGTAATAGAAGGTTTCATTTTTGTGATTATAAATTACACCAATATAAGGTACTTATTTCCTTTCTTCAACTCCAAATTATTTTGTTTTAGGTAAAAATATATTTTTGGACATGATGATGGGAGTAGAAGCATTTGGTTATTAGGAATTCATTTTTTTCCTCTTTTTACTTCAATTTGATTACTAACATAGAAACATGAGTTGGAATTAATTTTGTTGCTAATGTATGAGTTGATTGTAAGACACATAACACACAAACTGGAAACATACTCAACAATAAATTAACGAATGTCTCAAGAAATGATGTACAATGTGTACACATATAAATACATCAAGAAACTGTTGAATCACAAACAAACACATAAATATAACATAACTACTATCATATTGGTTAACATTGTCTATGTATCCAACTGATTATCATATGGGCATATAAACATGATTAAGGATAGCACAATTTACTAAATTGTGCATGTAGGTGGTATGGAGGATTGATAGTAGAGGAGAAGCTTACGAATTGGAATTGTTCATCACGATTTGTGAAGGCATACTATTTGACTTAAGTTTTCAACTTCTATGATAACACCAAGCACCAATAGTTGAAAAGGAAACACTAGATCCACAACGGAGTGGTATGTGCAGGAATAGATAGGGGATGTTAAGTTCAAGGTATTTTCTTCCAACCGATTGAGTTAGAGTTCTAGCATTTGTTGAAAGATGTAACAATTTTTTATTTCATTCTTATGCATGTTTAGATGTTTGGTTTCCATCTCCCTAATTTCATAGAGGAAGTGTGTAGAAAAGGGCCCGGGGGAGGGGACTACCACGGCACTCGTGGAAAGATGCATGTTAAAAAGCGTGCCTAACAATTTAAGAAAAAAAAAGGTTTTCATTTTGTGATTATAAATTACACCAATATTAGGTATTTCTTTCCTTTCTTCAATTCCAAACTATTTTTTTTTAGATAAATGTCTACTTTTGGACATGATGATGGGAGTAGAATCATTTGGTTACTAGGAATTCATTTTCTTCCTCTTTTTTCTTTAATTTGATTACTAACACAGAAAAATGACTTGGCATTACTTTTTTTGCTAATGTATGAGTTGATTGTAAGACACACAACACACAATCTGGAAACAAACTCAACAATAAATTAATGAATGTCTGAAGAAATGATGTACAATGTGTACACATATAAATACGTCAAGAAACTTTTGAATCAGTTCCCCACGTTTCTTAGACTCTAATAACTGATTACCTAACACAAACTAACCCAATGATTAATTGTCTAACATTCACCCCTTAATCTGAAGGGATATACCAAAGTCCAATAATAAGAGCTCGAAATGCATAAATGCATCTGAGCCAAGAGCTCAATGTCTCTCGAAAATGTTTTTAAAGGATGACCACAAACCAAGAAAAGGGAGAACTCAATGTCTCAACCAACACTAATTGTGGAACCTACATGGAAGTTATCATAACAAAAAATGTGGTTTTAAGATGACCACAAACTATGGAACTGTCATAGAAGTTCCTCAAGAAATTCTAAATCTGGACGTGCTCGCTCAGAAAAAACACAATCAATTAAGGTTGCGGCTCAAGATTTGGATCACTAACTCGGGCTCCCATGACCTCTCGAACTCAAACGTGTAGCAGACCACCCACTAGAAAATTCCCCCTTGTCAGATACAAGGTGAGAAATATTCATCATCACTGCAAGACTCGTCACTCTGGAACAAATTCTTTGATATGATCTGTAGATTTTCCTGGCTGATTTCGACCATTCCTACGAAGAAATCCATCTGAAAATTTTCTTATCTCTTACAGTGGTCTTATTTTTGGAACATCTCTTTGAATTGTGATTATACTTTCCACAATGCTCACACAGCTGAAGATCAAAACACCAATCTTTCACATGCCCAACTTTGTTACACTGTTGGCATCTATCAACATTTTCTGGAACTACACCATCCAGAAATCCTGCACTTTGAAAATTTATAGCTTTAGCAAATTCTGGAATGCGAAAAGATGGATCATTGTTATAACTAAGACCAATTCTGTGTTTATTGTGTGTCATCTCTTCCTATGGTCTTATAACAGGTTTCACATCAGCACTTCTAACTACATCCAAATTTTCACCTCAAATTACTTGATTTCTCTGACCATTTTTTGACTAATGATCAAAATCAAACAAATTGTTGTTCTGAGCAAACGCCAGTTCAGTATCACAAGTTTTATTTTCAAGTTCATCTCGCTGTAACTTTGATTCTAAATACAATAATTTGATTATGAGTTTAGTATTTTACAAACATTATTGGATGTCATAGATCATGTCCTTGCGGACTTTCACATTGTTATGGATATTATATAGCATTAAATTGCTTAATAGTTATTCTAAATCATTTAGTTTGGTCATTTTCTCTAGTACAATATCAAAGTAAACTTGCAATCAACTCAGAAAAAAGGGGCATCGGCTACCACCGAAAATGCACCCAATACAAATAAATTTACAACGTAAGATCAACAACGTTCAAAAATTATTTCTCTTAACAACTTCCAAAATTGTCTCCACAAAAAATTGAACTTATGACCTTTAATAACTATATAAGCTTTGCTAACCACAATTTTCTCTCTTCTTGATTTTTCAGTCATATATTTTATAATTATATCAAAATCAATGCTTTAACCAAATGTGATGTTAGCTTTGTGTGCAGTGCAACACATTTCCATGGACAACGCACAAGCTATTGTGGCATTCCAATTGAATGACGACCACAACATTCCAATTGAATGACAATCGCAAGATTCATGTCATGTAATTTGCGTCAATCTGGAAATATTCAATATGTTATGGTTGTTGGGAGTGGCTTCATCTTTCCTCCCACTTTCTCTCGGTATCACTGTACTGGGCCCCCTCAGTGTCATCACAGTCCACACCCTTACGGAGTATAGCATGTCTCTATGTAGAATTTTGGCGTAGGCTGCATACTCTGAAACAAAATTCAATTTTTTTTCTCTTTTTTTTCTTAAATCATCTCACAACACCCTACTGCTTAAACAATATTGATTTCATTCACAAATATTAGCATAGTTTCTATCCCCAAATTTCATTCCTCGGTTGTGACCAATAATGCAGTTTACCACTCTTCTGTCTCAATTGTTGTTCAATATTAGGTTTGAAGGTATTGCTAACATCGAGCCTATCATTACAAAAATTGAATCCATTGCTTCAAAGAAAAAAACAACTGTAGAAAGCTGTTGAGGAACATTATGCATACATAGATGGTATACAAAATTGTATCATCCAATGGAAGAATTTGAAACATAGTTTTTCTTCTATTCACGAATATCTAAAACACAGGATTGAATAAATTTGAAAATGGATGAATATGTTTTTTTATTCCCAAGAAAAAATTGGCAAATTTCTATTAATAAATTAATCAAAGTTACATTTAGTACATGAAATCAAGAATTAAATATGCTCATAGAGCCCATGTACTCGTGTACACCATGTAGCGAGGCTACCAGTAAAATTTACAAATTTCCAGCAGGGCTAGGCTTTTCATGCTTGTCTTTCCTCTTTTGGACGATTTTCCAATACCCCGAATGCAAGGATGAAGGGACCAAGGACATCTCATTGTTCCCTATTGCATTTTCTTTATTGGAGTCTGAGCTTTCGGACACATTCACTCTCTTGTTTTCACTCGAAATAACATCAGAACATGCTTCATACAACATTGAATCCATTGTCGGGTCAACCTGGGAGGTTGTGTTAGTTTCCATTAGTTCTTGTAGATCTTGTTCTTGTGTCCCTTGGTCTGCTACTAGTTTTTTTTTCTCCTTTTGGGTTGGTATATCCCCTTCATCTTCTGACTCTTGCTCTATTCCTCCTTGGGGGAATTTCCACCCCTTAGATACTCTTCCTATTTTATTCTTCTTTCTGGTTCCCGGTTTTTCCTCTCAGCATGTGTTTTGAAGATGCCTAGTTTTCTTGCAAATCCTGCATCTAAAAGATGTATTTTCATAGTCCATGGGTTCCACCCATTTTTTTTTATTGTGGATCAGATAGATATTTTCTAGCAGTTAACCAGGTGGATTAAATAGGTACAACTACAAATGGCTTGAGTACACGGCTAAAAAATAAAAGTGTTCAAAAGTCTCTCAAACAAGGTTCAGATTGTAGATCTCGTCATTCTGATTCCAACGATGTAGACGACACTCAATTCCAAGTCCGTATGACAGAGTTAGGAGCAGTCAAAGTTTGAAGGTTGACTTGGTGATGTGGTAGCTTAAGGACACCACAATTTCGTTGGAACCCGATCGCCAAATTTTGACCAACCTGGCTGGATTCCAGGCAAATTTATGGGATCGTTAATTGCACTCCTTTAGTAAAAAATTCAGAGGTTCGAAAACAACTATTATGTTTTATTGACAATAAAAAATTATATATATATATATATATATATGGGTGGCGGGCCACCAACCCCACCACCCCATGCAAATCCAAATACGTTATATGTTGCGGGGTGGGTGGTCAACCCTGCCACCCCCACGATCCCCACTTAAACAGGCCACAATGGACAAGTGTATATCGGGTGGGGGTGAGACGACACCACTCAACCCTGTGGTATTCAACCCACTCTTAACATCGTATTAAAGGATCTGACGACGGGAGTTTCGGGGGCGCGCTGCCCAAGAGGAACCTACCCCCATGTGTCCCTTTTTATAAACGGTGATGTTTCCAAAATTATATGCAGTTTCTAAAAATTAGAAAATGACGGGTGTTAAAATTGATGTCTGACTTAAAAAGGAGGGGTCGAGGTTTGACCACCCGAACTCCTCCCAAACATTATGAATCTTTAAGCAATTTGACAAATGAATACTTTGGAGAATCCACCCACACTTCATTACTTAAACCTTCATTTTTGTATAGCGCAAAGGATAGACAGGAGTGGGCATGAAAAGCGAGGCAGTGGAGCCTTAAGTAGTGTGCAGGAGGGGGCATAACCATGATCTGAGCCATTTTTCCAGAGGGGCCAGATTTTCACTTTGCTAGATTTGGGCAAGTTTTATATCGATTCTGCACAACTCGAAGCTGCAAATCCAACGGTGCTACTCGTTTCATCATCAGAGGTCTACAATTTTTGGCCAATTTTATATTGGGTAGGTATAAGGGTGTAATTCCTCATTTTGTACTTGTACTTTCATTTTTTCCATTCAATGAAACTAGGGCATCCCCATTATTTGAACAGGGCCCAAAGACGTAGTCCCTCCTCAATGAACTCTGGTATCAACTCTTGTGTCTTCGTCTATGATGTTAATTTCTTCTATGTTTTTCTGCTTATGCCTTTAATGTTTCTTGTTTAAAGCTACAATTTTCACATGTTAATTTTTCCGTACATCTCAAACAAAATATTTTGGATCAGGTGGTATCGAAGTAGATGTTTGTAGATGTGAATTACATGCTTTTATGCTAACGAGAAATAGGCTAATAAGAGGTGAAGGGACACTACAAGATTTTGATCTCGAAGTAGGATGTGCATGTCAGAGAAGGAACATAAGTGAAGACAAACAAAATGAAGTGGAGCTCAACTTTCGCAAGACCTTTTACACCATGGAAAACCGAGTTGAGAAATTAATCTCTAGAGTTGAGAAGTTAGAGAAATCATGGGAGCATGTTTTCGAAGGAGAAGATTCAGCACATGGAGGTGGTGGAGGAGATCGACCTCCTTCAAGAAATGAAAATCCTTCCTCCTCTTCTCACCCTCATAATAAAAATTCTGGAAATGCATGTAACAAGCCCTTATTTAATTTATATGTTAAATTTGATCTACCAATATATAATGGTGAAAGTAATGCCGAGAAGCTTAAAAATTGGATTAGGTAGCCTGAAATCTATTGCAGGATCCAGCAACTTGTGGAGGATGAGGCGAAGATCCAGTTGGATTCTCTTCAATTAAATGGCACAACTCTCATGTGGTGGGAGAGAAAACTTCAAGGAAAAATTAATTTGGGTAACCTTCCTTCCTCCTGGTCAGATTTTATTGCTGCACTTAAGGAAAAATTCTATCCCTTAGGTTACAAGCAGAAAGCCTTAATGGAGTGGCATGACCTAAGGCAAGGTAAAGAACAAAATGTGCAAAGCTTTACCAAGAAATTTAGGAAACAAGCACTAAGTTTGGGCATTACATCAGATTCTCCTGAAGTTGTAACTAAGTACATTGGCTCATTGGAGAGTTACATTAGACATTCGTTGTTAATATTTGAACCTAATACCATTGACTCGGCCAGTGTAAAGGCCATTCATATTGAGAACAGTGGAAGAAATGATTAGGACGATCATTCAAAGAAACCACCTTTCAAACCTTCAAATGGAAAACTCAAAGGGAAAGGAAAGGTAAGGGAAAAGAAGATGACATCAATAAAAAAGGATGAACGAGAAAATCCTTATTGCACTCATTTCAAAAGGGAAGTCCATGATGATGATCATTATTGAAAACTTTACCAAAAAAATAAGCCAAAGAGATATCGAGGAAAGGGTAAGCAGAAGACAGTAGCAACCGCGCAAAAAGACCTTGGATTTGACTCTGGAAATGAAGCATTGATCAAAGAAGCAGGCACAAAAGGTACTCATTTTCTTCATGTTAATTCTTAATCGCATGAAAGCACTAGTTCATCATATGATCCTCTTCCTAAAGAACAAAAGAGAATTGAGTTGTTTCATATTAGAGTTTTTATAAATAATGAAAAATTAGAAAGTCTACTTGATGTAGGCTCTAAAGCAAACCTAATTTCATAATCCTTAGTTAAAATGTTAGGCTTAGAAGTTAAGCCTCATCCAAAACCTTATCCACTTGGATGGATACATGACAAACTAAAACTAAATGTAACCAAGTAGTGTAAGGTGAAATTTGTAACTGCTTCTAAATTGGTGGATGAAGTAGAACTGGAAGTAATACCATTGGATATCTATGGCATTGTGTTAGGGAGTCCCTATATTTATGATAGGAAATCATTTTTCTTTCACCATGAAAATAAATACCAAATCACAAAAGATGGGGTAGAATACATTGTAAGAGCTCATCAAACCAAAGTCAGTGCTAGCCTTGTAAGTTCAGGACAGATGAGAGACTCATGAACACCAGCAAGGGGTGTTTTCTTATGGTTGTGAGAGAAAGAGATGAAGAAATATTCGATGCTTTCTAAGGATGTGATATGGCTCATAAACATGGATTATGTGATGTTATTTCTAACTATGATGAGTTGTTTCAGCAACCCAAAGGATTGCCTCCAAAACAAGAGATCCAACATGAGATCCATTTGCAGCATGATTATCCATTACCAAACATTGGTATGTACAGGATGTCATCTATCGAGATGGAGGAAATAAAAAATAAGGTACAAGAACTGTTGAACCAAGGGGTCATTCGGCCAAGTACTTATCCTCACAGCTTGTCGATCGTGTTAGTACACAAGAAATATGGTACATGGAGGATGTGTGTTGATTATCGGGAACTAAATAAAATATGAGTGAAAAATCAATACCCTCTCCCTTGCATTGATGATTTATTAGATCAATTAAATAATTCTATCTATTTCACCAAATTGGATTTGCGTAGTGGCTATCACCAAGTCAGAATTTCAGAGCAGGACGTATGGAAAACTGCCTCCAAGACCAAACAAGGGTTTTTCGAATGGATGGTGATGCCATCCACACTTTGCAATGCTCTGGCCACATTCATGAGGGTCGTGAATGATCATTTTAGGCCTTTCATTGATGATTTTGTCCTTCTGTATTTAGATGATATTATTGTCTTTAGTAGGAATTGGGATGAACATGTATGTCATGTTAAGAAAGTGTTTGAAGTATTAAAGAGGGAATAATTGTATGTAAAGCTATCGAAGTGCGAGTTTGGTAAAACCTCTTTGGTTTACCTCGGTCATATTGTTGGTAATGGTCAATTAAAAATAGACCCCTCTAAAGTTTAGGTGATTGTAAATTGTCCTAAGCCTACAAATGTAACATAGGTCTGTAGTTTTCTAAGTGCAGTACAGTACTGTAGGACGTTCATTTCCAAATTCTCCATTACTGCATCACCATTACATGTTCTGAAAAGTATCAAACAAGCCTTCCAGTGGGGAGGAAAGCAATAGAAGGCATTCGAAGCAATGAAAGAGAAAATTGCCACTGCACCAGTCATGGATTTACCCAATCTCCAACAGCCTTTTGAGATCAAAACCGATGCCAGTGGGTACGCCATGGGAGCTATAATTGTGCAGTAGAATATGTTGATATGTTACCATTCAGAGAATTTTTCCCAGGCTGTAATGAATTACCCCACTTACGATAAGGAACTGTATGCCTTGGTCCAAAGTGTGAAAAAGTGGAAACACTACCTGATTGGAAAGGAGACCATCATCCCTACTGATCATCAGCCATTCCAATACCTTCAGTCACAGACCAAGCTACAAGGGTCTCGTCATTTCAGGTGAATGGGGTTTCTATAGCCATTTCATCTGGTAATAAAGTATAAGAAGGGAACTAGTAACAAAGTAACAAATATGCTCTCCCGCCCTCCTATCGTTGCTTCTATTATTTTTCATAATGCGTCATTGTATTTTGAAGGTTGTGTTGAACTAAATAACTCATGGTTCATAGGTGGAAAACTATCATTTGCAGGGGAATCTGTTGCATCATCTTGGAAAATTGTACATGTAATTTGAGAGGCACATACCTCTCGTGTCTAGTCACTTTGGTGTCGAAAAAACCTTATGTCATTTGCAAAGGTTTTATTTTTTGCCGCATATGAAAAACATTGTACCCTATTTTGTAAAGGGATGTGTGATGTGTTATATTTCAAAGCCCTCTAATAGAAAAATTGGGCTCTACACATGACTCCCTATTTTGGGTCATCCATGGGAAAGTGTGTCGATTGATTTCTTTGGAGGTTTTCCTATGTCTAGAAAGGATCACGACTAATTGTATGTTGTTGTCGACCAATTTAGTAAAATGTGCATATTGATGCCTTGTAAAAAGAAGGTCACTCCTGAGAATACTGCTTGTCTTTTATTTCATTATGTTTGGGCCCACTTTGGGTTTCCCACGTCGATTGTGTCAGATCAAGACTCTTGCTTCCTTGGAGAGTTTTAGAATATCTTGTGGCATATGATGGACACCAAGTTGAAGAGAAGCACGACATTCCATCCACAAATCGACAGACAGACATAGGTCATCAACCATACCATGGTACACTTCTTGTGAGGTTATTGCAGCAAACATCCCAAGTTGTGGGATGAGTACCTTCCATATGTGCAACATGCTTACAACTGAGCAGTGCATTCCTCTACGCAGCATTCAGCTTTTGAGATATGATTTTGTTACTTACCAAGGGACCCTTTGGACATGATCGATGGAAGGGATGAAGATGCTAATGGGCATGATGAAAGCGACAAAGCACAACAGTTCATTCAGCAGATATAGATGATTCACAAAGCAGTGCAATATCAGGTGGAGAAGATTCATGCTTGGTATAAGGCCCGACATGATAAGCACTGAGTAAACCATCAATTTCAAGTAGGTGACAAAGTGTGGTTCCACATCAGAAAGGATCGAATGAAGGGGGAAGGTAAGAAATTGTGATCAATCCTGTATGGTACCTTTACCATATTGGAGAACAATTGGGAATAATGCTTTCTGACTCAACTTGTCGGTATGCATGCAAATGTACTCAATCGTGAATGTCAAAAACCTGAAGCTTTATGAACTACTATTGATTATAGACACCGAGGAGGTAGGATCAATTCCTACAGTGGATGAATTTGCACTAGAATATCTCGATGAACTACTAGAGATCATCATTCTCGATCGAATAAACAAGAATTCACGACAAGGAGATGTGGAGTATCTCTGTGTTGGTTTCAAAGGGATGCACCCAAGTAAAGCTAAATGGCTTGAAAAGGAGAAGGTGAGGGAGAAATTCCCTCACTTTCCTATTGACTGATGAGGCTTTTGGGGTCTGAAATATCTTTAGTGGGGAGGAATGATCCAGGTGGATTAAATAGGTAAAAGTACAAATGGCTTGAGTACAAGGTGAAAAAATTAAATTGTTCAAAATTCTCTAAAACCAAATTCAGATTGTAGATCATGTCTTTCTGATTCCAACAGTGCAGACGCCACTTAATCTCGAGTATGTATGAAGGAGTTAGGAACAATCAAAATTTGAAGGTTGACTTGGTGATGTGGTAGCTTAAGGACACCACAATTTCGCTAGAATCAGGCCACCGGATTCCAGCCAACTTGGCCGGATTTTGGAAAATTTGCGGGACCGTTAATTGCACTCCTTTGGTAAAAAATTTGAAGGTTTGAAAACAACTATTATGTTTTATTAAAAAAAAAAAAAAGATATATATATATATATATATGCTGTGCCACCAACCCCGCCACCCCATGCCAATCCAAATACGTTATATGTTGGGGGGTGGGTGGTCAACCCCGACACCACCGTGGTGCCCACTTAAACAGACCACAACGGACAAGTGTATATCAGGTGAGGGTGTGACCAAACCACTTTACCCCTATGGTATTCAACCCACTCTTGACACCATATTAAAGGAGCCAACGGCGGGAGTTTCAGGGTGGGCCGCGCAAGTGGATTTGACCCGCACGTGTCCCTTTTTTTAAATAGTGTGGTTTCCAAAATTATATGCAGTTTTTAAAAATTAGAAAATGATGGGTGTTAAAATTAATGTCTGACTTAAAAAGGAAGGGTCAGGGTTTGACCACCCGACCTCCTCTGAAACATTCCAAATATTTAACCAATTCGACCAACGAATACTTCGGAGAATCCACCCACACTTCATTACTTAAACCTTCAATTCTGCAGAGTGCAGATAACAGACAGGAACATGCATGAAAAATGAGGCAATGGAACCTTGAGCAGTGTGCAGGAGGGGTAGAGCCATGATCTGAGCCATTTTTTGAAAGGGGCCAAATTTTCTCTTTGTCATATTCGGGCAAGTTTTATATGGATTAAGCACTACTCAATGCCACAAATCCAACATTGTTGCCCATTTTTTCATCAGAGGTTTGAAATTTTCAGCCAATATCAGATCTAGTAGGTATAAGGGTGTAATTCCTCCTTTTTTACTTGTACTTTAATTTATTCCATTTAATGAAATAAGGGCCTCCCCACTATTTGAGTAGGGCCCAGAGACGTAGTCCCTCCTGGACGAAATTCGATATCAACTCTTGTGTCTTCGTGCATGATGTTAATTGCTTGTCCCTTTTTCTGCTTATGCATTTAAATTTTCTTGTTTAAAGCTAAAATTTTCACAGGTTAATTACTTCATACATCTCAAGCAAAAGATTTTGGATTAGGCAACCACTTGCCAAGGTCCACTTCCACACATATTCAATCAAAAGTGAAGATCCACTCCTCTAGTCATTGGATGTCTATTTTAATATATCTCCCCAAGCTATTTCCAATGCCTTCTAATACACCTTCATTCCAGAAGTGAAGCGAGAGGTTATATAGCCTGACCCAAAGTGACATCCTGGTAATATCCATCGTGTTTGCATCAAATTAAGGGAACCAGGGAGTGATGAATATTCCAGTGGAGCCCCAAAACCATGGTCCTGCCCTGAGAATGATATCTTTGGCTTCCTGTGAATGAAACTTGACTATCAAATATCCTTTGGAACAGAGATGTATATCACATTCCATGGTCCATTTTGTAAATATCCAATGGAACAACTCCATTTATTTTCACAAATAGTAGTTAAACCCTCATATTATTGCCAGCATTTAAAATGTGGAATGATGTTCATTGATCTTTGGTGCATGAATGTTCAGTTTTGGTACATAGTTCAGCTGCTGCACATTGTAGTCTCCTGCAAATTGTAGTCTCCTGCAAATCTCAAAGTGTGGAAAATTTTTCTATGGTACAATCACATATCTTGTGCACCTGAGGGAGCCTGCATTTCTTAAAGACATATGGTGGCTTGTTGATAGTTTGAAACCTATACTTGAATTTTAGTGGTGATTTATTATAATCGACCTTTGAATATTTGAGGACATTCCTATAGGCCACACTTGGAGTTTTGAATATTTGTTATGAAAATTTGAAAGTAACCTTTGACCATTGGAAAATTATCGCTCAAGAATAGTTATTGAAGATATCCTTGGACAGTTCCTGGTGCAGAACTTGGACAACTTATTGAAGATTTTGGAGTTCACATTGAGGTTCCATTGAAAGGAATTGGAAGCATAATATAATTTGATATTGCAATCTTATAGATATTAAAGAGCCTTGGAGTTGATCTTGAGCATACATTGAAGAATCATTAAGAAGCCTATTGAAGACATTATTGGAGACCATGATGCATTGTTTATGTCATCATGAGGTAACCTTAGAGAGATTTTTTTTGGTAACATGAAGAGTTCTGGAGACAACTTCACATGAAGACAAAGTTGGTATTGATGATCTAAGTGTCTTGGAGATCATTTGAGGGTTGTGCTGAAAGTCAATATATTGTCAAGGTTGGTTGCAAAAGATATTCGAAGTCTTGAAGAATCATTAAAATTATCCTAACGAATTGAAGTTGTGTGTTGCAGCCCTAAAGGATAAGAGTCCTCAAGAAGACCAAGTTGGAGCTTGTACAAGAGATAGGATTGGAGACCTCAAGGTTGAAGCCTCATAGAGACAATTCCAGTACCTTGAGAAGATAATCATGGAGCCATAGAGGTTGGAACCTCGTGAATTCCAAGTTGGTTCTTGGAAAAGTATAGGTTGGAGCCTCGTGAATGAAATTTAATGGAACCAATACCTTTGATAGGATGAGTAGAGTTGTCTCCAATAATGCTTTTAAAATTTGTCTCCCTCTCTACCAAAGTAGAGAGAACTTCCTTATACCCATAGAACTTATGAGTGGCCCCATTAGCAACCAACCAACTACCCCACGAATCCATATGAGAACTAATGAGGGAAGGAATAGGATTATATTCAAATTGGTTTGTGACATTCCTATGATACCTAGATATATTGAATTCTTTTGAGGTTGATGACCTCCTTCGTGATCACTTGGAGAATTTCTTCTTCTTCTTTCATCGCTTCCATTGTGATCATTGTTTTCGTCATCTCATTCTTTGATCATTAAATTTGTTTTTGTTGGTTCTAGTGTTGTGGTGTGGACAATTATTATTCTCGAAAAAATTTTGAGCATAGTGGCCTCTCTTATCACAATTGAAGCATTCAATGTGCAATGATTTCTTACATCTTCCAAAACTTCTATTTTGATTTGGAGGAGGATACTTTCTTGAATTTGATGGACCTCCTTTTCCTTTTGTAATATTCCCAAATATGGATGTAGCAATAATTGAACACAATTCTAGAATATCAATGAGAAATAGCTCATAAAATGTGTTTGAAACACATAGCCATCAATTACATGTATTACAGCAGGAAATATGATCCATTACATCAGCCAAAAGTGGGGAAAGGCAGCTATTTATGCCCTAAAAATGTTATTTTAGAGAAAATGTTATTTTTGAGATTTGCGTGATAATAGGGAAAAAAACGTTGGGATCCCTTATAATATGTAATTTGGGACTCACACATAGAAAAAATCTAGAAAAAAATCACTTTTTCTTATTTGAACAGATCTCTCGGTCCCGATATGGCTTAAAAACACTAAAATCCCATGACTTGACTAAACAAAAAGTTCCTGAAGCATGCACAACGTCTTTTAAAGAGGATTTTTGATAAAATATGATGCAAACATTATATATGGAGTTTTATTTCTCAGAACATGAAGAAAAATGGAAGATTTGATGAAGAAACCCTCAAGAATGACGTGCTGCAACAATGTATTAGACTATAAGAAGGCTTGACAACGTTATATTAAGAGATGAAGTAGCTGTACATTACATATCACATCTAGAATAGATATGTGCACAAAATATTATATCCATATCAGTTTTGTACACTAGATGAGTTCCTCTACAAATTCCCCTTGGGGTTTTGAGCAGAAAATAAAGTACAAAGAGTAGAACTGAGATTTAAAGTTGCAGATCTGCAGTATTATTCAGAATTTATGAAGTAAATACAATAAAAATTAGATCAAATCTAAAAATGACATGGATCAGATTCCTAATCGAAGGATCACCAGAGTGAAGGGTCAAACCCCAACACCAAATATCTCCTCCAAAAGTATGCCAAAACTCCTTATAACTCTATACTTGTCAATAACACAGTTATGGGAGAGAAAATGTGTTGTAGGATTTGGTGTTTGGCCTGATGCGAAGGTTTGAAAATACAGCTCCAAATATCCAATACACTCTTGTCAATGAGATAGAAGACTATCCCACTGAAAAGAGGCACTAGATTGACCTAGATCTGAGTAGATCTAGCCTCCACTTGCTGTAGCTTACAAGGACAACCAAACCCTCAACAAGATCTTAATTGTAGTTGGAATATGTATCTTGGCCAAATGCCTGATAGTGGAAAATATCAACAAGGCTCCTCCTTGAGCTACTCAATGGAAGAGGTGGGATTCCTACCCGGGAACACCCAGTGCTAAACAACACTATTCTCAGCTAAACAACAAGAGAATAAGAAATTTATAAATAGACAATATCTTCAAAAAATATCACATCATGAATGTTGAAAATGGGAACAAGAAACAGTGAAGGAGGCCTCCTGAAACATCTTTCCTGATCCTAGTTGGAAATTGATCACCTAAACTAGGTGGGGACCACACATGTGATTTTTTGTCGAAATATCTATTTTTAGACTATGTCTATTTTTAGACATATGGAGCATGGTCTGGGGATTCCAGTATGAGATTCTTGGAGCATTGGTCATGTTGGTAAAAATAGATGGGACTCTATTTTTGTGACCTATGGGTCGAAGAGGTCGAAGTCTATTTTTAGACTGCCTCTCCTAAAAATAGGGAAGTCAAATATTATTTACCCTTAATAATATTTGGACTCTAAACTTCAGTTTACTCTTTTGGAGCACTTCAGTTTGACCCTCAGAGGTGGGGCATGCAGCTGCCAGAAGGATTTACGCTTTTCCTATGAGTTAGGTGAGCTAATGCATGGTTCACTTCAGTTAGAGCTCAAGTGGTAGAGTTCAGTGGAGTTGATGCGACAGTTAATGGAGGTGGTGTTCTGGCTAAATAGTTGAACTAGTTGTATTTAGTTTAACTGGCTAATACACTAGAGATGAGCTGGGTGAATTAAATATTATTTAATTCACTAATTATTAAGTCATTATTCAACTAAAGAACACATCAGTTTAACTCAGTGCATGGACAGTTCAGTGGTGACAAGTGAAAGAGGTAGATGAAAGGGTCGAGTTAGCTATCAGTTGCGACATCAGTTGTGCATGAGATTTGCACCACACTTGGAGGAAATTACCAATGAAAATTGTGTAGTTGGAGCCAGTGAGATTCAAACCTGGATCTCTATTTAGACCAGCGTTGATTGCGCAATAGAGGCAGAGAAGTAGTGGGTGTGTTTTGAACCTGTGACTTGTTCAAAACTAAGCTAGTTTTTGTGTAGCTTTGGGAGATAGTACTGAGTACTTGTGAGGAGTTTGTACTATGTATTTGCTGCATGTTCTCTCCATTTATAATATACTATAGCTGCGGGGTTTTCAGCTATGAGCTTTCCCCATACATACTGTGTTAATGTGTGTGATGATTTGATGTGCGATCGCTTCTATTCTTTCTGCATGTGACAATTAATTGTAGAAGAGATTATGTGTTATGCATGCAATTCGAAATTGATGTGTGATCAGGTTAATCGCCATTGAATAAGTGATTTATTCGGCAAATTTCTACATGGTATTGGAGCCAAGTTAATTGTCGAGATCTATTACGATGATTGCAAACTTATTTCCTCGGACAGAGCCTGCATACGAGCCAGATAGCCTCCGGATTCATCTTTCTTTGGAAAGTGAAAGGTCTGGTAAAAGCCCATGCATTCAATCTCTGATTTGGAAATAATTGGTTCTCAAGTGTAGATCGGAAGCGATTGAGTTATCAGCTGGTGGTGAAATTCGAATTTGTAGATTTGTGTTCTTGGTGCCATGGTGAAAATGTCTTTCATCGAGTTGCGACTAGAATATGCCTTGGAAGGCAGTTCGAATTATGTTGCATGGAAGGACTGCATGGAGGCTGTATTAGATGATCATGGGCTGTTGGAATTCGTGGAGAAAGAGATTCCAAAGCCTACCTATAATGATGTTGATGTTGTGGAAGCCTGGCGAAAGAAACAAGCAAAGTGTCGAAGGATCCTGTTGGAGGGCATAAAGGATCACATTGTATCCAGCCTACATAGAAAGGCTTCTCCATATTTGATGTGGAAATCTTTGACGGATCTATACCAAAGCAAGAGTGACCCAAGGAAGCTGGCGCTCAAAGATAGACTTAGGAACATCAAGATGGAGAAAGGCGACAGCATCGCACAATACCTCACGAAGTTCACTCAGTGCAGAGATGAGCTAGGAAGTGTGGGGGTGACTGTTGAAGATGAGGATATGGTGGACCTGGCTCTCCTTGGTCTTCCGAAGGCTTTGCATTCCTATCAGGATAGTGTCAATGGTCAGGAGAAGTTGCCAGGATGGGAGCGACTGTGGTCGGATCTCATGCAAGAGGAGATCAGGAGGACTACCAGGGACGAATCTTCATCAAAGGTATCTGATGAAGAAGACTGCGCTTTGGCTGCCAAAGCAAGGAAGGGGAAGGGCAAGGAGAAGGCTTCTCAATCCGGTGTGGATGGTAAAGAGCGTGACATGTCCAAAGTGAAGTGTTTTCACTGTCACGATCATGGACATTACGCCACGAATTGCCCAAAGAAGAAGAAGAACAAGCAGGCTGCGGGAACTGCAGCTGGTGAGGCTCTTGCCTCGCAATTTGAGCTGGACTTCTCATCGATCGCATGCATGTTGTCTAGTGCATTGGGATCGGGGTGGTATATTGATAGTGGTGCTTCCTTTCACATGACGGGAGATGTGAATCTTTTCAGTGACTTGGTGGAGAAAGGTCTCCAGATGCATGTTGAGTTGGGTGACGGTGGACGATACAATGCGACCAGCATTGGTACCATAACCTTTCAGAGGGAGTCAGGTAAACTCATTCTTTTACAAGATGTATTGCATGTACCAGGTCTAACAAAGAATTTGATCTCAGTCGCAATGTTAGAGGATAAAGGGTATGAAGTTGTCTTTAGAGAAGGAAAAGTTTTCCTTCGGCACAAGGCAACGGGACAAGTCAAGAAGGTTGGGATTCGAGCAAAGAATCTCTACAGACTTGAAGTAGATGGGATGTCTACGGAGCTTTCTACTGTTGGGAAGAGGGAGGAAGACATGCAACTGAAGCTTGAGAGGGAGCAAGTGTTGCATGCAGGCGAGAAAGACATGCAATTGAAGCTTGAGAGGGAGCGGGTTTTGCATGCAGGTGATAGTGAACCTCGGGATGTGGAGTAGCCACAAGAGGATCATGGAGTGGAAGAGACCACTCATGCAGAGAAATTTCGTGCCAGACGGGCAGAGGGAGTGCATGCAGCTATACCACCAGGTGTAAGGTGGGGCGACATGCATGATTAATCCCATGAGGATATTTCTGGGCATATCTCAGATGGTGTGGATTCCATGATTGAACCTAGCTGTTGTGTTCCACAAAGACACAGCAGCAAGATCGCTTGGAGAGATGGTGTGATCAAAAGTGGATGTGCTGTCATACTGGAGCGCGGATCAGAGTTGACAGGAAGTGCAAGAGTGCATGGGTGCAAGAGTTCAACAGCGCAGTGGTTCCTGATGACATGTGCAGTAGCTAAGCAGAGGTCGAAGACTTTGATGATAGATGCTAGATGCATCAGACCGATTGAGTTGTTTGGAGCTTATTCAGTTTCAGAGGAGTTGTAGAGCAGATGCATGGAGTTGCATGGCGCTTGTGGAGGTTGCAGGGCGAATGCATGGAGTTGCATGTCGCATGCAATGACAGTCCTTTCTTGTTGAGAGGGAGTGTTGAAAATGGCAACAAGAAACAAGTGAAGGAGGCCTCCTAAAACATCTTTCCTGATCCTAGTTGGAAAGTGATCACCTAAACTAGGTGGGGACCACACATGTGATTTTTTGTCGAAAAAAATCTATTTTTAGACTATGTCTATTTTTAGACATATGGAGCATGGTCCGGGGATTCCAGTATGAGATTCTTGGAGCATTGGTCATGTTGGTAAAAATAGATGGACCTCTATTTTTTGGACCTATAGGTCGAAGTCTATTTTTAGACTGCCTATCCTAAAAATAGGGAAGTCAAATATTATTTACCCTTAATAATATTTGGACTCTAAACTTCAATTTACTCTCTTGGAGCACTTCAGTTTGACCCTCAGAGGTGGGGCATGCAGCTTCCAGAAGGATTTACGCTTTTCCTATGAGTTAGGTGAGCTAATGCATGGTTGACTTCAGTTAGAGCTCAAGTGGCGGAGTTCGGTGGAGTTGATGCGACAGTTAATGGAGATGGTGTTCTGGTTAACTAGTTGAACTAGTTGTATTTAGTTTAAATGGCTAATACACTAGAGATGAGTTTGGTGAATTAAATATTATTTAATTCACAAATTATTAACTCATTATTCAACTAAATAACACATCAGTTTAACTCAGTGCATGGACAGTTCAGTGGCGACAAGTGAAAGAGGTAGATGAAAGGGTTGAGTTAGCTATCAGTTGCGACATTAGTTGTGCATGATATTTGCACCACACTTGGAGGAAATTACCAATGACAATTGCGCAGTTGGAGCCAGTGAGATTCAAACTTGGATCTCTATTTAGACCAGCCTTGATTGCGCAATAGAGGCAGAGAAGTAGTGGGTGTGTTTTGAACCTGTGACTTGTTCAAAACCAAGCTAGTTTTCGTGTATCTTTGGGAGATAGTACTGAGTACTTGTGAGGAGTTTGTACTATGTATTTGCTGCATGTTCTCTCCATTTATAATATACTATAGCTGCGGGGTTTTTAGCTATAAGATTTCCCCATACATATTGTGCTAATGTGTGCGATGATTTGATGTGCGATCGCTTCTATTCTTTCCGCATGTCACAATTAATTGTAGAAGAGATTATGTGTTATGCATGCAATTCGAAATTGATGTGTGATCAGGTTAACCTCCATTGAATAAGTGATTTATTCAGCAAATTTCTACAATGAACAACCTTACCTTGATGTCCTCCCCTTCCTTTTATAAGATAGAATTCCTGCCAAACCGTAAACCATCTCAATGATTTAGCTCCATTCACATGTGTAGCCTCCAACTAATACTGCGCTATGCATCTAAGACGTTCATTGCATCTAGACATGGCTGTTGATTTGGTCCTGGTTGACTTGGTCAAGTGATCCAGCCTCTTTCACACTGAATTTTTCTTATGAAAATAGCTCATATTTATCCTTGTTCATATTGAGCATTGATTTATGTAGGATCCACTCCTCAAATATTAATGTTCTTGACTTAGTCAAACTTACTTTGTCCACATGCAAAATGTCCATGTTCACACATGGAATGTGAAATACAGTTATTATGTTGATCCATTTTCACATTATGAGGGACTTTTATTATATTTTTACTATGCATGGGCCTCCTTACCCATTTATTCTTCTCCTAAGTTAAATTATAAAAAATGAATATTCCAATTTGCTGCATGCAAATTTTGAATATTACGTTCCTCCCCTCCCAAATGTTTCTTGTCCTCAAGAAACTGCAAGGATAGAACTAAAGGGCCTCCCCTCTTACTCTTGTAGCATCCCCAAGTGATAATTTCCTCCAAAGAACAAGATGCTTTATCAAAAATGTGTCCTCAAGTTGTTCTTCCCATGTGAAAAAGTATGCCTTTGGTGAAAATTCCAATGGCTCTCAACATGAAAAAGTGGGACATACATGGAAACAACAATATGTAGTCTAGAGTCCTTCTTGAGGAATGGAATTAGAAATATATTGGGAATCATCATCCCCATGTAAAGCCTCCATCCCCAAGCTATCATCCATAAAAAGTGAGTCACCCTCCAACATGGCAACTCATGAAACATCTCCTCCACCTTAAGCTCCTGCAAAGAAGGTGGGCCATATGGTTGAATTTGTGGGACTAGAATTTCCATCCAACACTACTTCTCTCTCCATTTATGATATGTATGGGGCTGCTGCTGATCTTGGCCTGAAATATCATGGCCTGCAAGAATTATCGAAGTCACCCCATCAATCAAAACATCCATGAAGTGCCCCTCCCAAAAACTCAAGCTCTCCAAATGGTTCCTCCCACATGAATTCGAGAGGTGTAGTATGGAAATCATGGTTTTCCCATTGTTTCTCCTGAAACATAAAATATATGAAGTATGGAGAATCATACTCCCAATGGGAACCTACAACTTTTCTGCCACTCTCCCAACAAAGCTTCCCATCATCATAGGAACATCATCAACATATGGAAGCATAAAAAAATGAAATCAAGTTGCCATATGACAACCAGGAGGTGGAACATAGTTCCATATATGGAAGCAATGCAGTGCATCCCTTGCCTGCCTCAAAAAAAAATGTAACAAGTGTCTTTTCAGCCACTTGTTTGCTGCCACAATCATCCTACAAGATGGAATCATGAAAGTACAACTTGGTGCCAATGATGCACACCAAAAATCATGTGGCACACCCCCACAAACCATAGATAAAATGGCCAACATCAATGCTTAAAATGGCTTCAAGTACAAAAAAATACAATATTGAAGAAGGAAAGACACTCATTGGTACAACATTCTACTCATAAAAGTAAAGAAGTACAAGTCATGAAACATAAATATGCATCCTCCACCATGTACTTTCGTCATTGAGCTGAAATAGCTCAATTGAAAGTTCTCCCTAACTCCAAATGAGTAGGGAAGTGGTTGTGCCAACCTCTCCATCATATTCTAGGCTATGCATCTCTCCATATGCTGATATTCATCATGTTGGATGTCCTCCCAAGTGAACTCCTCCAGTAAGGAATGATATGCATCAAGGTGCATGGAAAGGAAGCCCACAAGTGCTGCATGTATATCTCTCTTCTTACACTTGAAAATCCAAGTCAAGAAGATCATGTCATGGAAATAGATGTCTCCATCCACTACTCCATCACTCTCAGCTCCTACATGCTCATCAAGTGTATCATATATGAAGTGATCTTGGGAACACTCCATCAAACAATCGAAACTCCCAAGTGACAGTGTTTTTGGCCTTATTGATAAGGCTCCTGTCACCTTATAGCTCCATCCTTTGAAATCCCACATGTCAAAGTCATCATCAAACATAATGATACTATATGTGAGAGATATCTCCCAAAGTGGAGGTACATCCTCATATTCCAAGGTTAAAGAGTAGTCCCCTCTCATCATGGGCGTGTCATCTCCTACTCTTGCAACATCATGAAAAGTATGGGATAAGATCAGCCCATACTCTCTCAATAAAAACCAAAGAAACAATAGCTCTCGTTGCCTCCCCAAACCATCATCATATATGTCATGGACCATCAATATGAGAGCTGATATGAAAGATATCATATCATTCAAATATACCCAAACTCATTGCCTCCATATGAAGTAAGTTCCATGCCAAGTTCCATCCATCCACATACCCTTTGAAATAGAATGTCATAGGATGACCAAACTCTTTCAAGAGTAACCAACACAGTCTTGTATCCTTCTATCTAGTATCATAGATCTGCAAGTGTTTTCCCAACCTCTTGCTCATAAGCATCACTCATACAACCCATGGTGAGTGTCTATCATCATGTCCATAAGTGGCATTCCTCCAATGGAGAATACCATCCTCCTAAATCATATTTTTGTCTTTGCACTTCATGGGATATTTAAATGCAACCTCCTCAATGACCAAGTTGATCCCATAAGAATCCAAATAGGTGGTAGGCAAAAACCTCCCATCATGATGTGTAGGGCTCATCAAGAAGTATCCAACACAAACATGAGAGATGTTATCCATCCTAAGATGTCCTCCATCATATATATGTTCCCATTTTGTTATGCATATGGGAAGGTCATTGGAATAGTCCAACAATGTTTTAGCTCCCAACTCATCACTGCTGCTAAATGATAGCATTGTTGATCTCCATGATGGTGCAACTGCTGCCTCAAAATCAGATCCAATGCTGAACACATAGTCTTGCAATGTATTGTTCAAGACAATACTTATCCCATCCTCCAAGAAACTACCTCCCAACCTCAAGGGTTGTGTGTAGCTCATCAATGATACATTAGGATGACTGTTTGCCTCCTCCTTGAATGAATCAAGGCCACTCAACATAGTGAAAGTTTGTTGCTCCAAATCAACAATATATTTTGACCCTTGGTCAGGCAATGGTACACTCCCATCATTCTCCACATGATGCACTGAAATAAGAGGAAATGGAAACATGTGCATACCTTGGTATAACTTAGGAACATATTGTAATGCTACAAGGGTTCCTCCTTCCAGTGTGATGGCTTCCCCAAATACTGATGATGATGGTTGCTCTTCTATAACTTCATCAGCACTCGTACAAGTCTCTTCTTCTTCATGCATCTCCAAAATGGTGCATGGGACTTTAGATATCAAGAGTTCAAGATCATATTGGAAAGGTGCAAGTGGCCTTCCTCCTGAAACAAGTGCTACTACAGTAAATGGTGGTGAAGGCTTCTTCCCCTCTGATTTCTTCTTATAAAACTTACTGATCAACCTTTGAGTAAAATCTGCATATGCAGTCACCTTTGCATGAATCAAATGGCTGAACCACCACTTTTTTGCTTCACCTTGAAGGTGCAGTGCTACAATCTCAACAACTTCTTTTTCCACTACTGGATGTAGTAGAAAAAATGCATCCAAATTCCTTCCACAAGCCTTTTTTGTGCATGAGGATGACCCATAAAAGGTAGACAATAGAAATCTATTGCCCTTCATTCTTCTCTTGTTGCAAGGTCTCATTTCTTATTTGAGATGAATAAACTCTCCAAGAGTTAGATTCTTCTTGATAGCTATAGGTTGAGACTTATATTCTGCAAGATATTCACTTAGAATCTCATGATCTAAGTATTCTTCACTTATATGCCTCTTATATCTCGACCAAAAGGCCATAATGTGTTTCTTTGGATCTTTATGCAATACCAGATCTCCTTTTTTCTAATAGGAAGTACATGGACCTTCTTCATATTGAAACCCTAACTTGGCTTCACTTCTTCTTTTCTTGACATCCTTAGTGAGGTTCCTTCTTAGATATGAAAAGTGATGAGATCAAGCTCATTCTCTTCATCATTCTTATGTCTTATTTTTCTTATCTTCTTGATTGCATAATGGCTGGAACTCATAGGCTGAGCCAAGATTATGCTCTGATACCACTGTAATATTCCCAAATAGGAATGAAAAAATACTTGAACACAATTTTGGAATAGAAATGAGAAATAACTCATAAAAATGTGTTTGAAACACATAGCCATCAATTAAATTTACAAAAGTAAGAAATCTAATGCATTACATCATCCAAAAGTAGGGAAAAGTAGCTATTTACGCCCTAAAAACATTATTTTCATATATTTGCATGATAATAGGGGAAAATAAAGCTTGGATCCCTTATAATATGTAATTTAGGACTCACATCCAGAAAATATCCAAAGACAAATCACTTTTTCTTATTTAAACAGATCTCTCGATCCTGGTATGGCTTAAAAACACTAAAATCCCATGACTTGACTAAACAGAAAGTTTCTGAAGCATACACAACGTCTTTTAAAGAGGATTTTTGATACTATATGATGCAAACATAATATATGGATTTTTTTTTCTTAGAACATGAAGAAAAATGGAATATTTGATGAAGAAACCCTCAAGAATGAGGTGTTGCAGCAATGTATTAGACTGTAAGAAGGATTGACAGTGTTATATTAAGATCTGAAATAGCTATACATTACATATCAGATCTAGAAAATATCTGTGTACAAAATATTAGATCCATATCAGATCTATACACTAGATGAGTTCCTCTACAAATTCCCCTTGGGATTTTGAGCAGAAAATGAAGTACAAAGAGTAGATCTGAGATCTAAAGTTGCAGATCTGTAGTAGTATTCAGAATTTCTGAAGTAAATACAATAACAAGAATATTAGATCTAAGCATGACATGGATTAGATTCCTAATCCATGGATCACCAAAGTGAAGGGCAAAACCCGAACACTAGAGATCTCTCCTCCAAAAGTATGCCAAAACTCCCTGCAACTCTATACTTGAAAATAACGCTGTTATGGGAGAGAAACTGTGCTATAGGCTTTGGTATTGGTTTGGCCTGATTACGAGATCTAAAAATTCATCTCCAAATATCCAATACACTCTTGTCAATGAGATCTGCACTGTAGTTGGAAGATGTGGCTTGGAAAAATGTCTGATAGTGGACAATATCAGCAAGTCTCCTCCTTGAGCTACTCAATGGAAGAGGTGGGATTCCCACTCAGGAAAATCCAATGCTAAATAGCATTATTCTCAGCTAAACAGCAAGAGAATAAGAAATTTCTAAATGGAAAATATCTTGAGAAAATATCACATCATGAACAACCTTACCTTGATGTCCTCCCCTTAATTTTATAAGATAGAAGTCCTACCAAACCCTAAAACATCCTAATGATTTAGCTCCATTTACATGTGTAGCCTCCAACCAAGATTGCATTTTGCATCTAAGAGGTTCATTGCATCTAGAGATCACTGTTGATTTGGTCCTGGTTGACTTGGTCAAGTGATCCAGCCTCTTTCACACTCAAGTGTGCTTATGAAAATAGTGCAGATTTATCCTTGTTTATATTGAACATTGATTTATTTAGGATCCACTCCTAAAATACTAATGCTGTTGACTTAGTCAAACTTGACTTTGTCCACATGTAAAAAGTCCATGTTCACACATGGAATGTCAAATCTAGCTATTATGTTGATTATTTTTCACATTATGGGGGATTTTATTTATATTTTTAGTATGCATGGGCCTCCTTACCCATTTATTCTTCTCCTAAGTGAAATAAGAAAAAATCAATATTCCAATTTGTTACATGCAAATTTTGGAATATTACACCTTTCTTCTTATTGTTGTCCTGAGTTTTGAATGCAGTGGGCTCACCTTCTTCATGCATTTGTATCCCAACTCTACAAACCATCCTTCATTCTTCTTGAATTAATTTTCAAATAATCTCATCAAATGAAGAAAAAGTATTTTTATTTCTTATATTACTAATGAAGGTTTCCCAAATAGGAGGGAGACCTCTAATAGTCACAATCACCAATTCCCTATCATGCACAGTTTCCACAAATCTTCAGAAATGATTTCTAAGATTAGATATCCTGATGATGTAGGATTGCATAGAAATTCCTTTGTTCATTTTCATATCCTTGAGTTAATATTTCAAGTAGATGATTTCTTTCAAATTGGTAACTTCATATATACAGACTATCATATCATACATGTCCTTAGAATTCCTCAAATTTCCAACATATTGACAAGTAAATTATCTTATAAACCATCACTTATAATTTCATTTTATTTTAACTCATGTTTCTTGTGCTTGTTCTTGACAAAAGTGGAACCATTGTCCGAAGGCTTAGGTAATTTTCCTTTAATGTAATCCAGAAAATCATTGTTATCAGCTATGATCTCCAACCTGAATTTCCATGGAAAAAAATCAGATGAGTCACCCAACATCTCATGTTCCTTGAAAAAAGAGGAAAGCATATCGAATTGACTAGATAGGCTCCTTCAAAATTGTAAATATTATTTCTTCAATTCTTGTCTCCTTTTCGTCTCATCCTTCACCTTAGCTTTGAAAAAATGTTAATATTCACATTTCTCTTTGTTGCTTCAATTACTTTGGCTGAATTCAATTCTTCAATTAACAATATTTTCAATAACAATTAAACTTTACAATCATTAACGATAATTAAATATAAAATAATAAATGCAATGGGAAAGGCTACAATCAACACATCAACAAGAGATGACAAATTTCGTCAAGGACCAGAGAGAAACCCAGTATGGGGAAGGCCCTTTGAAAATTCTTCTTCTATTAGATTTTCATAAAAAAATTAGTAGAGAATGCAATGAGCCCAATAAAAAACCATCCAAAAAACCTAATGCAACAATTTTCAAAAATATGTTCCCAACATCAATATATATCAGAGACAGGTTTTTCTGTCTGTGATCAATTATGGTAGGAAGTCAAAATTTAGCCCTAAATCCCAACCACATGGAGGAAGAGTTGTGCATGTAGTTTAGACCTTCCAATCGCTTCGTTTAGCTTGGTAACTAGTGGTTTCTCCCTTGAGCCTACTATCTGGTGGTTATAGTCAAAAATTTCATTTGACAAGCCTGAGGTCTATAACCAAAAACTATAAAACGCGTGCGAGCTTTGGACCCTGTAGTTTTGGACCTGTGAGAACTCCTGTCCTCGACCTAACCACAGAACAATGCAAAAAAATAAATGAAGAATAAAATAATATAATGTGATGGTGACCTCCAAATGAGCTTTAGGTCACTTGTATTTATTGTCTTCCAAGAGTGACCAATTTCTCGTTAGGGGCGACCTATCCAAACAGGCATATGCGGGATTTTTTTCATAAGAAAACTTTCCCTTATCCAAATTGATGACTTCAATATTCAAAAGTATTCCTCTTAAAAAGAGTAATATATTACCATGGTTGGAATTTGTCACTAAGCTTCCAAATTAACATAAAAAAGTCCCACAAATAGGTTTTCTTATTACCAAATTTGACATGTTGAAGTTATGCAATTTAAAAATATGTTTGTAATGGATATGCCTATAAATACACTTACAAAATCATTTTTAATCATGTCAAAATACATTATGAAAGAATTGTAATTTGAAACACCACTAATTTATCTTGGCTAGATACTACCTCTTAGTGTGAAAAAATGAGATTTAATGAATCATTTTCCAATATATTTCATATCAATTATTTATGAATGTATTATTAATACTCGAAAAAGAGATTTTGCACACTTATCCTCTTCCATAATCTCACCATACATTGTAGGAAAGCTACTAGCTTTGTATATATTGCTAAGGATAAAAAAAGTGAAATTAGCTATGAATGAATGAGTTAAAGAAACTACATAAAGAGGTTTAAAAAGTAAAGGGTCAAGAAGCCCAACCAATTCCATACCACAAGTACAAATACAAAAAATCATTAGGAAAATAGCCACAATTGAAGAAAATGAAGCCAACCCTTACCTCTGATCGAAAGTAAATATAGAACATCATGAAAAAGGAAAAGAAAAAAAAAAGGCAAGAAAGATCTCGATGAGGAAAACCTCTTTGAGGAATTTAGGAAAATTCTCTACTTGAAATCCTTTCTTAATCAAACTATAGAAAAAAGGAAGAAAAATAAAAAGAAAAAAATGATTGATGATTAATGTTGAGTATCTTTAGACATGGGCTCTTTTAGATTGTATGTCTAGGGAAGCCATGTTTAGATTTGTGAGACAATGTGATTAATATAATTATTTTGATGTAATTAATCAATTATTATGAAAAAATAATAATGTTGAGAATTACTCAGGAAAGGGAGCACTAGAGTTACAATATTTCCTTCCTTGTTGGAAACAATTGTTGGTGGTTAAATTCAAGATGAATCTTCCTAAAAAATATCCTAAAAATACCTAGGAATAAATTTTAGAAAGAAAAAAAAATGGATTTAATATGATCTGACAGAAATATTATATTAAATCACATAGTTGGAGAAAGATACTAAGTCTAGGTGAAATAAAGCACTTCATGAGGAAAAGGTAGGATTTAAGGAAAAATGATAGAACCTTTTTATAAAAATACAAAAACAAAAGGCCTAGGAAAATGGGTTGGTAGACGCAAAATGAACGGCACTACTAAAATATGCTAGGAGTGAAACTGATAAAATTATACCACCATGGATCAAAGGGGTTGTTGATTCTAGAAGCCAATAAATCTTAGCTCAGGAAGAACTAGCAGAGGCATTTCATCGTTAGGATAAGCACGCTCAATTTCTGAGTATTTTTCAAGCAGAAATTAAGGTTATAATTTTGGTTATAATACTTTATTAAATTCTAGTTATAATACTTTATTAATAGAAAATGTGAACTATTATGCATACACTATATGTTTTATCATCAATTCTAGATGATCACTGGTAGATGAATTTAGATTATTGAAGGTAGCATCGTATATATTTTGGGTTGAGGATCAATGATGCATGCATAATATACACAATCCATAATATGTTTTGATGACTGATATGCAACTCTCATTACGAATGTATGTAAGAACTTGGGTTTAGAAATCACCTGATATTTGTGAATTTTATTACATATGCAAGCATATGAATTTAATACTAAATAATTTTCTATAGAAATCGAAAGGAATAAAAAAGTACTGGAAATATTATTATTGTGATATTATATCAAATATTATCGGGTATGCATATAGTAGATCTCGAGGACTCAACACCACACCCATAGGGTGAAATTTGACCCATAACTTAAGATCCATGTGAATACATTCTTATCCATTTAGAAGTATCGATGAGTACATAAAGAAATTAGTTATGTAAATTCATAAGAGTTATCATATTTATTCATGCAACTTCATATGGGATCAGAGACAGAGAACCTTACAGTTAATTGATAGAAATGTAATATTTTGTTGTCCTTTCTTACTATTAAACATCATGTGTAACTGATTTTCCATGATTCTCGAAATAGTAAAAATAAGTGAAGAAAACTAAATAAATAATCTAGAATGTATATACGTACTTAAATGAAATTAGAGGAAAACATAGAGGCTAACTATGTGCAAGGTAAGGAAATAAAACAAAATCTGTACTATAATGTTCTGCAAAGAGTATCGCCTAACACTGAGTTATAAATAGATCTTACAAGAACTTGGGACTATGCTTCTCAATTCAAGGTAGGAGAGACCCAAGGATACCACTTAATAATTCTTTTGTGAGAATTTAGATAATCAATAGGAGACTGAGTATTCGATACTACAATTAATGTGAGTCTTGTTAGAAAATTAAATATTACAGAGAAATGACACACATAAAATATGTAGAAAAAACAAGCACACAAAGCACATAAAACCAGAGAGACACGGATATACGTGGTTCACCCAGTTTGGGCTACGTCCACCTCGAACAACCAGTCCTTCCTTTCTATTATCCAGCAAAATGAAGAGACACAACCTACAGTAGATCTGCTGTAATATCCTATGTTCTCTCTCACAGTCTCCCTATCTATTTATCGCTTCAAGAATACACATACAATATATAGCCGCAATACAATACCATCATACAAGCGATGGGTTTCCTTCTAGGACAAAAAACCATAAACTAAACATAACTTCTACCATCAGATCATCTGCCTAATGAATGGCCCAGATTGACTAGAAATTACTATACTTTTACAAGGCAATTTTACATATATTTTTAGCTTCGGGGACGGTGCCCCCAAAACCCCCCGCCAAGGGGGAGGCTCCATAAAGTCGCAGCTGCCACCCCTAGACCCCCTAGGAAACGTTTAATTACGAGCGGCGTTGCCGCCCCCATTAAGGTACACGGATCCAACATTTTGATACAAAATAAACAAGATAATCAAGCTCCACAACCCAACAATCTCCCAATTGGAGACTGATTATAGCAACTCCACCGCTACTTAATTTTCTAGAGAATTACTCCTCTTTGGACCTATATGTTTCTCATCTTCATCTTCATCCTTGAAGACCAATTAAAACTCAGCATTTTCTCAGCTTCTCCCTGGTTACAACTTTTGTTAACATATCTGCAGGATTATGGCTAGTGTGTATCTTTTCCAGCTTCAACTGTCCATCTTCCAATATTGACCATATGAAATGGTACTTGAGGTTTATGTTTTTAGTCCTGGAATGAAATTCTGAGTTCTTTGCAAGATGAATGGCACTTTAGCTATCACTATATAACGTGCCCTCCGCTGGACCCCCCAAGCATCGTTTAATTACGGGCAGCGTTGCCGCCCCCATTAAGGTACAAGGGTCCAACGCTGTGATACAAAATAAACAAGATAACCAGGCTCCACACCCAACAAGTCTATATACTATGTTGAGACAATGAAGCCAAGCCTAAATAGACAAACCCAATTGGTCATATATAACATAAATTTGTAAATGTAATGATGAACAAACTGTAATTCTTACACAATAATAATCTCTTATAGCTAGTTATATGTCTACATATATTTTTGTAAATAATAAAGGATATACATGGAAAAATATAAGTAAGTTTTATTAGAAAATGACCACTATAGAAATAATCAAATATCCCATATTATAAACCGTACATTGAATACACAGAAACCTAGTGGGCCAAAAACATACATATAGAGAAAGAAACCATGTCATAAATTATCTCTTCTTATATTGAAAGAAAAATTAAAATTATCTTAAGATAAAAAAATGAAAGCCTTATCATACATAAGGACTTTGTCACAATTGTGAACCAAGTTTCTAATAAATAAATAGTATCCTTTGTCACCAAGGCCAAGTGAGTAATTTCGAACCTAACATCTAAGTGCTAAATTAGTGGATACAATAAAAATATTTTATAGATAACCCAGAACCAAGACATCGACTCTATACGCATGCATTCGCAAGTAGCAAATTGGAAGAAAAGATTCCAACCTGGGAGGTGGAGCAAAAAATAGTTGGGCTCGATGAGAAGAAGAAGAAAAAAGACTAGTTCGCTGTCAAAAATTCCTGAAAGAAGTATATCCCTATGTCAAACCAGGAGGTAACTCCGCAAATCAGAATGTGTATTAGATGAAGAATGTACATGTATTTATACATGGAGGTGAGGCTATTTGGATTCATCTCCAAATGACTCTTGGCCTTCCCTATTTCCTAATATTATTTATTATACAATATTACATATCCACACCCAACCCATAGGATTAGGTGTCAACATTCCCCCCTTTAATCCGAGGGGATGTTGGTGAGCCCAAGCATCGATCTGAACTTTTCAAAATTTTCTCTTCCAAGTGCTTTGGTGAAGATATCAACAGTTTGCTCATTTGTGGAACAATGATGTAGATGGATGGTTTTGGCCTGAACATGATGTCAAATTAGATGGTATTTTGTATTGATGTGCTTTGTTCGATCATGGAACTTCGGGTTCTTGGCCAACTTTATTGCAGAAGTGTTGTCAATCATGAGTGGTGTGGAGTACATTTGTTTCATTTGCAAATCTTCCAGGATTTTCCGGAGCCACACAATTTCCTTTGTTGCTTCAGCTGCTGCCACATACTTTTCCTCGGTCGTGGAATCTGCTGGAATTGACTGTTTGCGTGATCTCCATGAGACAACTCTTGATCCAAGACTCATGGTGTAACCTGTAGTAGACACCCTTGTCTCTTTGTCACCATCAAAGTCTGAATCAGAGTATCCAATCAAGCTGAAGTCGCCTACCTATGTATATTTGAGTCCAAAGTCTTGAGTCCCCTTCAAGTACCTTAACACTCTTTTTGCAGCAAACCAATGTCCTTCACAAGGTTTTTGCATGAACCTTGAGAGGATTCCAACAGCAAATGAAATGTCAGGTCTGGTGGTGGTCATGTAGATAAGAGTTCCTATAAGCTGTCTGTACTTAGTTGCATCCTTGAATTCCTTCCCTTCAATAGATGTGAGCTTCAAGTTTTTTTCCATTGAAGTGGTTAAGGGATTACATTCATCCATGCCAAACTTGTTCAAGAGATCTCTAATGTACTTCTTTTGAGAAATAAATATAAATTTAGGATGTTGAATTACTTCAATACCCAGATAGTAATGAACATGACCCAAATCACTCATCTCAAAACCTTTCTTCAATTCTTTCTTCATGGATGCAATATAGCTCCCATTGTTCCCTGTTATCAAAAGATCATCTACATACACCACAAGATATACAACTATTTTTCCAACTTTCTTAACAAACAATATTGCATCATCACGATCAAAATGTTGGAAGTCAAGTTTCAGAAGATGGTCGGTTAATTTCTCATACCAGGCTCGTGGTGCTTGCTTGAGGCCATACAAGGATTTTATAATCTTGCGAAATTTGTTTTCTTGACCCTTTACGACAAATCCTTCTGGCCAGGACATAAAAAATTTCTCCTTTAGATATCAATTCAAAAATTTTGTTTTTACATCCATCTGATGGACTTTCCATCCATTTTGAGCTGTTAGGGCAAAGAGAGTCCCGATGGTGGTCCATTTTGCTGTGGGAGAAAATTTTTCTTCATAATCGATTCCTTCTTTTTGTGCAAAACATTTTTCCACGAGCCCGGCCTTGTTCTTGTCAAGTGAGTCATCTGCCTTATACTTATTCTTGTAGACCCACTTACAGCCAATTGGTTTTGTTCCCAAAGGTGGATCAACCAGCTTCCAAGTTCCATTCTTTATCAAGGCATCATACTCTTTTTGCATGGCTTCTTTCCATTCATCATGAGAAGTGGCTTTTTTGAAGGAAATTGGTTCATGATCTGAAGACAAACTCAATTCACAATTATAAGTGATATCCATATCAACAGCAGAATCAGAGTTATCTACATCACCTTTGATTTTTTTAGTGGAACTTCTGGTTCCTGTTTTTCCAACCTCATCAGGATGAACATTCTCTAGTGTCTTTGTCATCCATTTGGGAGGACCTTTATGAGATGGTCCAGGCTGCTCACTTGACTGAGTTGGGATTGATTCAAGGTTCAATCTCCCAATTTTGTTAATCACATCATTCAATGTGTCATCCGTGGTTGTTTCTTCATGTGGGGAAGAGAGTGCTTTAGGACATGATTCCACAGTTTGATTGAATATAGGAATCCCCCCTTCAAGATGTGGAATCTGATTATCAAATTCTTGGAAAGACTTTGCATGTGTGAATCTATCCAGCTGATCAAGTTGCTGCTTAACAACCTTGTCACTCTTGGAAGACTCAAGGAATATGACATATCTTGCTATTACAAACTTCTTATTTGTTTCATCGTAGAGACGATATCCTACCCCAAGAAGATACATTTTCGACTTCTAGCACCAAGTTTGTTCCTTTGACCCTTGGGTATCAAGGCATAACAGGTGGACCCAAAGACCTTGAAATGCTTTACCGAAGGAATATGGCCATGCCACATTGCAAAAGGATTTTTGTTTCTAATTGAACTTGAAGGACACCTATTATTTATGTAAACATCACATAAAACTGCATTAGCCCAAAACATCAATTTCACATTCTTGAAAAATAACATGGAGCGAACCATATTTAAAATAGTTCTGTTCATTCTTTCGGCTACACTATTCTGTTGGGGATTATATGGCACAGTTGTGTGATGTTTGATTCCATGTTGAAGAAGATAATTTTCAAATTCATTTGAAGTGTATTCTTTTCCATTATCAGTACGTAGAGAGCCAATATGAGTTTGTGCATCATTTTCAATCCATGCATGAAAATTCTTGAATGTTTGAAAAGCATCAGACTTGTTCTTCAATAAGTAAATCCAACACATTCTAGTGTAGTCATCAATAAATGTCATCATGTATTTATTTCCATTTGCAGAAGAAATAGGCATAGGGCCACATAAATCTGAATGAACAAGCTCAAGTTTTCTATGTGCTCTGGAGTGTGAATCATGAAATGGTTGTTTGCTATGCTTTCCTAGAATACAAACATCACATTCCTTAGGTTTTGTAGGAATTTTAGGCAGTCCATTAACACCATTTTTCTTCAACAAATGAAGGCCTTCATAGTTTAAGTTTCCAAATCTAGCATGCCATAAAAGACTTGATGGGAATGTACCTTAATCATGATTTGAACTGAATGCAAAGTTTTGAGCATGAGCAGATGAACCTTTCAGCTTCAAGAGTCTCCCTTCTTCTATTCCCTCCATGACAAGTGAGTGATCTGATGCTTTTCTGACCTTTTCCTTGCCATCAAACAAGTGAATGGAGTGTCCTTGCTGGTGGATTTGGACCAGGGACAACAAGTTTCTCCCCAACTCAGGGAGGTATAGAACCTCATGTAGAATATGATCTGGAAGACCAGGCAACTTAAGCCTGACTGTGCCAAGCCCTAATGGCTTGAGTTTGGATTTATCTGTGAAATATACTGCTCCATCAACATTGTCAATGAATTCTTCAAAAAAATATTTTCTAAATGTCATGTGACATTTTGCTCTTGAATCTAGCAACCAATCATCTCTCCATGAAGTAAATGAAACATCAAACAAGTCTTCAGTTACTCCATTGTTATAATGTGCTAGAACATAATGAGCAGATTCAGGTGCTTTACCTTTGTCTTTGTCATTAGTTTTAGCTTTGTCTTGATTTCTTTGCTACTCAATTTTCTCCCAAGGTGTTCTACATTTGGATGCATCATGCCCATGTTTATTGCAACGTGTGCAATGAAGATTAGATTTGTCAGATTGTTTGCTCCCCATTTCTGTGAAGTTTCTTCTTCCTCTTCTGCCACCTCTTCCTCTGGATGAATCTGGAGCATGACTCTTTTCTCTATGTGCCAAGTATGTAGCCTCTTCAAAAGACGAAGGGACTGTCATCTTCTCGAAAGCTTTCTCTCTTTCTGCAAACTTTTTCTCAAGTGTATTAAAGGTGATATGCTCAAGGTTTCCACTTTCTTGCAATGACTCAAGATAATGTGAGTAAGTCAGATATAATGCCTTAACATATTCTATGAGAGATATTTCCATTTTTACACCAGTGCTTTCAATGTCATGCATTATAGATCTTACTTCTGAAGCTAAAGCAAGGGGATCATCATTCTTCATTTCAAGAATGAACAGCTTAATCATCAATTGAACATTTTCTAATTTTGAATGTGAGTCATAGAGTTCTTTTAGCTTGCTTAAGGCATCATAGGAATTTGAGAATGATCAAATATGGTGACTCACCTCTTCATTTACGGAAGATGCAATCAAGGCATAGGCCTTGCAGTTCTTGTTTTCCCACATGGTGATCTCCTTGTCTAAAGTGGGCTTTGCTGGTGGATTTCCTTCTTGTCCTTCACAGATTCCTTTCCACAACTCATTAAAAATGAGAGTGTTCTTGATTTTCCGGGACCATTCAAGATAGTTCTCTTTACCGGAGATAACCACCGCTACAATAGATATGAGAGAATGCATTCTTCTGAAGGGAAAGAACAATTACTTTACTGGAAAATTTTATTTTGAAGAGGAAAAATTTTGCTAGAAAATATTCAATTCTGGAAATTTTCTCAATTAAAGGGGACAAAAACTCTTTGCTAAAAACACTGAATTCTACACCAAAATATATATATATATATATATATATATATATATTTTGTTTGGAGAAAAAAAAATTGTATGGGTACTATATTATATGATTGGGGAGGAGATGGAGTATAATATGGTGGGGGGTAGTATAATATATTGTGGAGTGGTATTAAAAGATGGGATGGGGTGGTATTAAAAGGTGGAGTGGTATTCAAAGCAGAGTGGAGGGGTATTAAAAGATGGGAGGGGGCAGTATTAAAAGGTGGATTTTGAATATTATATGACAGCGCTGGAGGAGGGTCGACAGGCCATGGAGAGGGAAGTGTCGTGTAGTGAGGTGGTGTTATGAATGATGAAGTGGTTTTGTAAATTGAATGGTATGTATTATAAACAGCGGATGTGAACAGTCGAGTGACAATGTAGAATTGTGAACAACGTATTACAAGCTAGAGGGACATAATAGATATATAAATGGTATGACAGCATATAAATGGCGTACATATAAATGGAGTATATATTCGATGTAGTATACAAGCGGGTGATAACGTAGAGTTGTGAAGAGTTGGGTGCAGAGAATGTGACAACGAGGGTCGACAGGGAGGTGGGGTATGCGTGTATGCAAGAGGTGTGCGCAAACAGAACAGGAGGGAGGCGTAATGGATATAAATGATGTTAAGTGGTGGTGTTAATAATAGCGCGGGGAGGGCCGACAGGGAGGCGGGGTCTGTTGATAGAGTGAACAATATTGCATATGGTGGGAGGATTGGACAGCAAGTGCACCTGCGAGAGTTGGAGGGACGAAGCAAGGGGCGTAGAGGGTGTTTAATTGCAGAGAGAGGGTGTATTGTATGTGAAGCGTGGGCAGGGGATTGCAGAAGGTGCATTTTCAGATATGGTGAGGAAAGGGAGATAGCGTAGTGTGAGGGGGTAGTAAGCGTTGAGAGGGAAGGGACGTTTGCAGGTGCGTTAGGTAGGTGAGATTTTGAAATTGTAGGACTTTAATAACCAAATTTGCAGGTGTGTGAAGGGGCTGCAATTTGTAGAATTTCAGGAACTACAGAATTGCAGAATCTTCAGGAGCTACAAATTTCAGAGTTGTGCATAAATTGCAGAGATAAAAAAAATGCAGAATTACAGTATATAGCATCAATTTAATGGATCAGCAAAAATATACATAAAAACTGACTGAGAAAAGGAGTGAGGGAGTTACACCACAGGAAAAAATGCCAATAGTGGGACTGGCTCTGATACCGTGTCAAACCAGGAGGTAACTCCACAAATCATAATGTGTATTAGATGAAGAATGTACATGTATTTATACATGGAGGTGAGGCTATTGGGATTCATCTCCCAATGACTCTTGGCCTTCCTTATTTCCTAATATTATTTATTATACAATATTACATATCCACACCCAACCCATAGGATTAGGTGTCAACACCCTACAAACGGAAAGCACCTGCCAAAAGTTCACATTAGAGGAAATTTTAGCCTAAAAGTGGCCCCCTAAGGAAAAAAATAAAATAATAGTCAAAATAATAAAATAAGAGCGATGAATTTTGCATGGAAAATAAGAAAACTACTTTTTTCTTTTAAATTTTATTTCTATCTTATATCCATATATTTTTACTCAAATTTCAACTGTATATTCCCATTGGATAGGTAGTTAAATTCCATATCCAATGAGTACTCATTGTGCATACTTTTGAGAAGACCCACATTGATAAAAAATGAAAATAGATTGGAAAAGTTTGTTTCAATGTGGGTCTTGTAAAAAGTATGCATAATGGGTACGCATTGGATGTGAAATTTAATTCTGTATAGAATGAGTGTATACACTTGAAATTTTAGTAAACCTATAAGGAGATAAGTTGAAAATAATTTTTTTTTCCCTTTTCCTTCCAAATTATTTACATCTACCTCTTTTTAAATTTAAAGGATTTTGTTTTGTTTATATTATATGACATCAAAATTACATGAAAATTTCATGGGAAATTTTAGGTTCAAGTTTCCTCTAATGTTACATGTGTGTTAGAATCGAACTAGAAAAACAAAGACAATCTGTCAAATTGATACTTTAAAATATTAATAGAAAACATAGTCATTAAACGTAATAGTTTATCACCATGTTCTGAAACTCACATCTCCAAGTTTCACAAAAAACAAATTTAGAAAATAAAAAGAAACAATTATAGAACCCAAAAAATTATGAAGAAAAAAAATTGAGTAACATTGTACCATATCCCAAAATGCAACAAAGTACGATGTATATGCTTGCATATGGACTGAGGTCACTAGTCAATGGAACCCAAAATGAAAATGAATCCCTTAACATAGGGTGTAACAAAAGGATTAAACCCTTGAGGGTTTCAACTGAACAAAATAAAATAAAAATAATCCAAATTGTAAAAAAAATATCGAAGCTAGATTTGGATAGGTAGGAAAAGAGCTAATACATGACTAGATACAAAGGGGTTACCTTTAACATCTCTATGTGATCACAATTTCTATAGAGGGGTCTAACCTCACCTAAGAACACAAAGACTGCAAACTCTCATATGCAAAAAAAAAAAGTTAAACCCAAAAATTTTATGAGAAATATTTTCATCCTGGTGGAGAAAGTAAAATGGGAGGACTTCCAATTGAAAAGAACAAGAAAAAAATTAAATAGAGAGGGAATTTGCCAAATAAACAGAATTTTCATCTCCACCATGTAAATAGTTGGACATTTTTTGAAAAAACCTAGCTAAAATTTTTCTAGAAGCATAAATCATATGAGGAAAAATTCAAAGTAAAGTGGTCGAAAAGTGACACCATTGTCTGTTGAAGTAAAAACTAAACTTAAATTACCAAATGAAAATGAAAATGGATTAGGGTTAGTTAAAATAAATAGCCATCTTTCAACAATCTTGAGAAGATCACCATATTCCATTACTATGGTACCATCGACTGAGGAATTCACACAGGCAGGGCTAGTTTGCTAACTTTCGTTAGCCCAAGAGGACAAATGAGTGGGCGTGTGGCTTAAACCAAGTATCCCACATTGGAAATTCACCAAAACATTGCAAGTTGTATCAAAGTATGGAACTCCTACTGTCTTGACACAATAAAATTCAACGACATATAAGCCTTGGAGTTGGTCTGTGTGTGTTTGTTAAGTTATGGCCAAATAACGTTAATACATAACTATGTCAAGGAATTTCTCTATCAAATTAATTAAGGAAATAAAATAAAAAAATTACTAGGGCCAAAACATAATTTTTATTGTTATGATGAGCTTCTTATATACCTTTTTATCATATTTTAGGGCTATCATTAAGGATTATAAGGATTGTAATGTAGTGCATAAATACAAACTAAGCATGAGAATATCAAAATGGAATTAAAAGTTACCTATAGTATAGATAAATAATGAGTATAATTCTTAACTTATTTAAGAAAAATGAAACTATTTAAGGTGAAAATTATAATTAGTAATATAGAATACTGATACCCATGTGGAAAAACCATTAGTAGTAAATTTGGGAAAAAAAATTGGTGAATCAAATGGGTACGTGAAAAATTTAGAGTTAAAATGGATGTAGGTTAGTATTTATTAATAGCCATATAAATTAATATTATTACCAGTATTTTTAATTAATATTTAATTAATTATACTAAATTGTCGATATTACTCAATGAAGGCTCAATCTAACTAATAAATGGAATGCCTTCGTCAGTTCGAATTTGAAAATATAATTTATAGCAAGATTGTGATTACTTGTTATCTAAACTGCACTTTTAATGCATTAATAGAATCAAAGCCTTTAAGAATGTATGAAACATTATATTTTGGCAAATTAAACAACTTAAACTTATGATTTAAAACAAATTGCATCCGGCAAAATTGATAAAAATAAGAAATTGGCGTGGATTTATTAGAATTACAAGTTTGAGTTGTGAACTCTCTACAATCCGACTTTCCTATGGGGATTTCATAGTGTTTAATGTAATATGAAATAAAAAGCCGATTTTAAACAAAAAAAATTAAGATTTGACAAAAGAAATTGCTCCATTCCAACAAAAAATCTAAAACGTAACATATTTAAACAATGACATTATTAAAAAGAAATATAGTTAGTATTAAATTAAAAATTAAAATTAATAATATTAGTTAGTATTTTATGATTCTATGATTAATATATATTAATATTAACATTAGAAACTATGAATTTATGCCACATACCCTAATTTCCACCCAAAAAAAATTCTTCTAATGCTTACATCAGGTACACACCCTAATAGCACAACCATAGGCTAACTAATAAAAACTACTTAAATGATTTAAATTATGGAATATTTAAAATTATATTAACTATTATTCATTCGCTTCAATGATATGAATTTGTGTGTTCCCTTAATGGATAAGGAGATAACCATTTTTATAGCTACTCCTTCCATAATATGATTCTGTACTATGAACAACATTATATTATGGTTTATTTTTCTATTTTATTTTGATATTATCTTCACCCACATGTGCCTCGAAAAAATGGGAACCTAATATACTACACATGAATTCATACATAAATGGTAGATATATGTAGTCCAAAATTTACTTGGAAACTGATGTCCAGTTCGATATGGTGGAATGCCTAATTCATTATAACCCTGCCATGAATATTGATGAGATGAGAAGTTCACTTGGTTGTATCTTTCACACCTATTGGTCCTAAAGTTACTACAGTCATGTCATTCACACGAACTCCATGTGACTTATGGTACCTCATATTCATCAAAAGTGGAGATCTCCTTGATGCCATCCAAGGGTGGAAATTTCATCTAGAAATAACCCTACAAGTGTCATTCACACCAACTCCATGTGACTTATGGTACCTCATATTCATCAAAAGTGGAGATCTCCTTGATGCCATCCAAGGGTGGCAATTTCATCTAGAAATAACCCTACCCGTCCTGTAGTTTCAATTCCCATTTTGTTTCCTCTATCATGTTGTAGAGGGTAATTATGGAACTAAGAGTTTTTATACACTTGTAACGACGTGAAGTGGAAAGTAGGCTCCTCTTCCACTTCTATGACTCACATGACCTCATTTGTTGACTCCAGGATTGAAACCTGGTGGTCGTCACAGGTATGTTGGTAAGTTTTCCATTATGTTCTAAATCACTAGAAAAAGGGATGTTTTTGTTCCATATTTTCTATTGTCTATCGAGAGTGACTTCATTGGTTTACTTAATAGTCATAGGGAAGGTTAATATTATTTTCTTTAGTGGTAAAATGTAGGTACAGCTCATTTCTTTTTGAAATTTTATATTGATGGTGGGGTTTCAATTCGAATCAACAATACTGATACTTTCTAAGGCAACCCTCTCCTTCTTCATCTTTGTATCTTCAAGTGAAAAATTGATGTGCTTCTTCTTGTATTAACCCCCACCAATGCTAACCATAGGGCTAAAGATACAACATCGGATTGTGACAACTTCAACACCTCTAGGAAACATTCGGTTCTCGTATTTTGCATTTTTTTCGTTCATCTTTCCCTCGGTGGAAGAGTGACCGATATCATCATTATCCCATTATTAATATGTCACACACATTCATCATTTTGTGTGATGTATTCATCGAGTTGTCACCTACGCTTTTCCAATTGGCCCTCTCAGGTGGGGCTATGTTCATTTTACTTTATAATGTTTTAAGCATTGAATATGGATCAAGGTTTCCAAGTAGTGAAACCCTCCTATATTGAGGGGAAAGTTGATGGTTTTATCTCTTGAATCGATATTGAAATGTATTTCAATGTTGTAAGGTGAAATTTATTATTGTTGTAATTGTTGTCATGGAATTTTCTTCTCCCTTGGTATAATAGTATAGCCTAGATTCAATTCTCTCGTCTGAGAGTTTTTGAGGCCCTAGTACATAGCTACTTTTAGTTTATTGTTTATTTTTTCTATTTGTAAATCCCACTCTATTATACACTTCCTCCATACTTACAGAGCCCATAGTGCTATGGTTATTTTAAGAAAAGATTTAACGTGTTAAGCATAAATTGGGATTTTATTACCGATACTAAAGTTTAACTTCATTCATTTGCAGGATTTATGAGGATCAATCCACTTGTACTCCTTTTATAGGTATTTTAGCCATTAATTTAAATTGTTCTCTCTTAATTATAATTATTTTTCTTCTTTATGAATTTAGCTCATTTTAATTTCTAGCTCACTTTGGTTCTCTTTCAACTTAGTATTGTGCTCATGATTTATGCTCTTTGATTTCTTCAAATATGATACCTAAGAACTTGTCATATTTGGTTATATGTGTATTGAGTGATGATATTTTTACAACGCTGGGTATTCATCTATTTTTTTGCAATTTCTCCAGGTCAGAACCCCACACACTCTGTTAAACATGGCATCTCCTTTCCAGTTAATCGTGCAACTGCACTCACTATAAAAGCCCTATTATTTTTTAGGCCAATTTTTTCAGCTTGAAACCTAATTAGAGTGAAATTTGTAAACATTGTTCTCACATGAGAGAGATACGATATAAAACTTGAGTTCACTCCTAATATATCTGAACTTACCATTCTATAATTTTCATCATTCCTTACATATACATACCTTCTAGATCTGTTGATTGTACAAATATATATATATATATATATATATATATATATATATATATATATATATATATTGTATGAGTAGATTGAATGTTTGTAGCAGATTGTTTCTAAAAAGGTTCTTTTTATTTTTTCTTTAAAGCCTTCCATTTTCTCCCACGGTGCTCAATTTCACCCTTGTTAGTATATTTCTACAAGTAAATAATTTAATATGGTATTTCTCTCCCATCATATTAAATTCAATCATTTGAAAAAAAATTCTCCTATGGAATTTTTTGGATATTTTTAGGGAAGGTCTATCTTGGACATCACCACCAACAATTGTTTCCATGCTGCCAAGAAAATCTCAAATCTTTAGTGCTCTTTCCTAAGTGTTTTCCAAAATTTTTATTTATTATTCCATGAAATAATTACATTATCACAATTTCCAATCATGACTTCCATTTCCACTCAGACCCATAATAGTTTCATCTCTAAAAATAGTAAATGTTCAAAACATATTCAAAACATAAATTTAGTGGTGTTACAATTTAATATTATAGTTTTTAGTATCTGCCAATCTTGTCTGTCACCAGTGATCAAATATGCTCTTACAAGGCTTGTGATAGGGTCCTACTACTATTTTTTTTGGTTTCCATGGCTTTTCAAATAAATTTATGGATATTGTTGAGTGTGTCTAAGTGTGTTACTACTCCTTTCAAGTCCATGTTTTAGTCATTTCCATCACTCATTTTGAAGATTCATCACTGAAATGTCTTCATATATTTCTCAGTAACATCACCATGGTCATCATTTGGCTCATTTCATCTAGTGTCATAATTAGCTCTTACGGTCAAAATCATAAAAATAGGCCATTTCACCATCAAATTCAGCATTGAAGGAGTAGTAATAGTGAAAAATGTTCAATAAAGGTTTTAAAACGTAATTTAACTTCTATCATGATTTAATATGTTTCAAAGGGTTATAAAAGTTGTAGTTCCAAATCAAAAAGTGAAAGAACATGGTGGAGCCACTACACCAATATCCTAGTTTTCCATCAGTTAGCACAGATCAATTTGTCATGGGATGGTTTTATATATTTGGCTTCTCTTTTGTCTTCTCCATCTCAATATAGCATTCACTCTACACATTTGAATTTACAAGTACATCAAGAGGTAGCTTCCAAAATCAAACCTATCACCAGAACTCCTAGGGCAGAGGTGACTCAATCATATGTTAGAGGCGAGAAGCTTGTGTTTTCTCCAAAAATTGTTGAAAGGGCTAACCCTACATTAGGTGAGAAAGAAACATCATCACATAATGAGGCACCATTGCAAGAAAAGGAACAAGTTCATCTTGACACTAATATGGCATATTTGGAAATCTATGAGGAGGAAAAAACAGGAGAGTAGATCATCATGGAGAAGGAGGCTAAGATCATAGAACTCAAGGAAATTTTTTCCAAGGAAAATGTCTTAGTCTCATTCTTGCAACACGAGAACATGAAGCTAAAGGTAAATCAACTGCTCTTAAACATGCCCAAAGAATATTTGAGAAAATATGATGCCAAAGGTAAGGAAGTTGTTGATATTGATGATTCAGAGGATCAAGAAGAATAGTTTAAAGCAAGGATACCAATAACAAGAGGTCTCAAGAGGGCACTTGAGCAACAAAAAGAATCATCCCCATCAAAGGGGCAAATGACTCTTGATGAACTCATTTTGGCAGGAATTGAGAAAGATAAAGTAATTTTGTTGGATAGGGTGAATTTCCACATGGAATATTCTTAAGAGGGAAAATGGCAATAAAAACCTGCAAATACACATGGCTATGCATTATTATACAAGGAACCAGGTCTCCCAAATTCTGGATCAAGTAGTTGAAGAAGAAGTTGAAGCAACCCCTAATGAGGGAAAAAGAGAAACATAAGATTGAATTGTTGGTTGAGGCATCCCTCATTGCATAACACATCATATATTGGCTTCATGGAGCAATTTTGGGAAATTTTTAAAGAAGTTTTGTCAAATTTTTCATTTTTGTGACTTTTGGCATAAATTGGAAATGTCAGTTCAACCAAAAGCGCAACGCCTTGGTGCTACGTTTTTTCCTCGTACCTCCAAATGCAAAAAAAATTGCATTGATGGATAGATAATCACTTTTACATGTCAGCTATGTACCTTGGGTACCTTGTTAGCAAACAATTTGGGAGAATATGCCCAAAAACATGGAAAAAGGTCACTTTCTACCACTATTTTAGACTAGGTGTTGTGCTTTGTGGAGTTCCTTTGGGAGAATGAGTTGTTATATGTCTTGGATTGTCTATTTCACTTTCTTAAGGTGTCGAATGACAACTATGCATCCTCAGATTTCCATTGGTTCTTTCACAGCTAGATTTGGAGCAGTGGAAGGCCTAAAAATTCCATTCAAAGATTGGCATTGTGCTCTTGTCTAGAGGTGTTGCGCTTTCTCCTGTTAGTGAAATTTTCGATTTTTTTTTTCAATCAATATTATTTTTATGATGTAATTTCTCTTATTTCATGTTGACTTGATGTAATATAAGTAAATGGGCTTGTTATAGTCATTATGTAATTTTGGACCTCATTGATGAGGAGTATGTCAGTCAAAGTCTCTAAGGAGGATTTTTTTCACCTCCCTAGTTATTAGGGTTTTGTTGAGAAATTCATGTAATATGTTCCCACACTGAGGGATTCTACCCTTGAGATAGGAAAAGTTTTTTTTGTCTATATGTATGTGGTTTTTAGTCAATAAAAAGGTTGGACATGAGAGGGTGAAAGTCTTGTAGCTTTTACTTCATCATTTTTACAAGAAATCAAAGCACAGTTGCAATTGTTATTCAGAATTCTTGTGTTGTGAGTTTGTGATAAAGTTTTCTCTCTGTTATAGATTTATATGAATGATAAACTAATCTCTTTGCCATATCTTTGATCTTTAGTGATTTTTCTAAGAGGTTTTAAATAGAATTATTTTGATTAAGCTTTGTTTTATTAGAAATCTCATTTTTGTGTATTTTATCTTCTTCAGAAATGAATTCATGGTATACATTCTAGTTTTTATCATCTTTCTCATTCAACACTACACTACATCAACCAACTCTTAAGCTATCACAAAATCATTCCTACCCTGCTCCTCTATATTTCTTGCAAATGAAACCTTTGATGTTTTAACCTAGTTCCGTGATTTTCACTCATGATTCAACATAAAAACCCTACATCTTCAAACATGCTTGTACCAATCAAATCCTTCACTGTGATTTTCATAGAGAGAGCCCTACTAGTTTGGTAGGTTTAGCTACCAAACTGAAAGTTTGGTTTGAAGTTACCTTCGTTGATATCATTTCAGCCTTGGGACATTGTGGAAGCTAACAATAGTATTATTAAAGATAATATTGTTGAGTCAAACTTATTAAAAATAAATATTAAAAGAGAAAATTAATAACGATTTTTTTTTTTTTTTTTTTCTATTTGGCTTGAGAAATAGAAAACCTCTACTACACTTGAAATACACCCCATCACCATTTATTCAACATCTCCTAATCACCACAAATCCATATTATAAAAAAAAAAAATCCATATTATAAAAAAAAATTATATTGACATTCTAAAATATAACCATTAATAAAAGTTTTTGAAAAAAATTATTGATTACACTAAAGAAGAAAAAAATATTTAAAAAAACAAAAAATGGATTAACTAGTGAAATCAATTATTAGTAAAGAAGATTACGAGTGAACAAACAATAAACGAAAACCTACAACTATGGTTAATAATTATTTTAAATGAAAAAAAAAATTTAGAATTGTCTAAAATATAATATTAATATATTTTTTATTTATTTCATACACTTTCCGTTAAAAAATTGTTCCATTTTATGAAATATTTAAATATTTACTATATTACAAAGTTATCAAAATTATAAATTTTCGAAATTCCAAACCGAACCTATCATTTTGATTTATATCTCGAAGCAATAGCTCTCATTTAACCGTATATCAATTTTGGATTAAAATGTGGTTTCTTTTAATTCTATTTATTGAGAATTGAGCCAAACCAATTCATTTTATTCTGTTTCAATTTTTTTGAACTTGAGCTAAACCCTACACATATGCTTGAGTTTTCAAGGTAAAATGTTGAAAAAATGCAAAGCACCATGACGAATTTTAAGAATGTTGAGGACTATAGAAATATCCATAATTTGTAACACAGAATTGCTAACCACCCCACAAAATTATGGTCAAATATTTTGTTACATTTGGAGATTTATATTAATAATATGGGTAGTCTCCCATTTAAAAGTGTTGGGAGTTGACCAGTTTTAACGTGATTCACACTACCTTGATCACAAAAGAGATGTTTAGCCTCACTAGTTTCATGAAAAATGACCGATGAAAAAGAAGAGAGGATGAAAATGCAAATTTATCAAACACTATATGAGTTGTTTCTCTGGTATTTATTCAACAAGTTTGATAATATGAATCAAGGGTATTTAGACATTTTCGACTCGTGACTCACTCAAAATAACTTAACATGCATACAGAGTAACTTTGGAATTCTCCAAATATAGATTGAACTCGAATCGACTCATAGTTAACTCAATTAACTCATACTCTAAATATGGACTTGGTGACTTGGATCTTTCTATATATTAATGCGGGAGTTATTATTGTTTCTAACACTCCCCTTAATTATGACCATACGTCTCAACATGACTCAACTATGCATGTAAGGCTTACAATTTAAATTGTGTTAACAATCACTCAAATATGTCTATCATTATAAGTCTCAACTAGGCTTACAATGACTCAAAACATTTAAATTTAGCATTTTCTTTTTTGTTTCTTCTAGATTATATAACCTCAGAATTACTTCATTCTCTATTCTGCGTTCTTTTTGTAGGCTCCATATTTCTTTATTTGTTGTTGTTTCAATGTTTGTTTGACTCGTCTTGAATTTGTGATGAAAAACAAGTTGATCCTATCTTCTACAACTTTCTCTTCAAATATTCGTTAAACCATTGATTGTTACCACGACCCTTCATTTTCAAATTGTCTTCTTTATTATGATTCTTTTTATTCCTATTCCTAACTTTATTTCTACCATATTTCTTAATAGCAAAATCTTGTCTCCTCTTGACTCCATTGCTGAAAAATTATTTTAATGCTTTCATCTTCAACTTCACAAACTTCCATGCCCTTCTCTTCACTTTCATCATCAAGTATTGCTGCCATGGAAAATTTTAGTGGCTAATTTTTGTAGGTGGGTTAATATTCCATGCTTTCTCCAAAAAAATATTTGCCAATTTCCATTTTTTAAAAATTGAATTAGCCCAAATTTTATATTATAAAATTATTTTACCTTAAAAATCGTGAATATCCTATATTGTCTAATATAAAATAATTAGAAATCTATGAATTTCTACAAAATTATCATCAAACATTTTAATATATGGATAGTAGGGACTAGTAAGATTCATCATGGTTGCTAAAATTTAAGGTAATTTTTCATCCTTAAATTTTTCCATGATTGGTGTTTTTCATTGTATTCTACACACTCAAGATCATCATTAGAATTACATGTAAAATCATAATCTTGCTTTCTTTTCTCGTTCACCATTTCATTTAATTTTTTTGTTCCTGCTAATGATTTAAGACTCTCACCAATTTGTTCAATTGGATTTTGAATCCATTCTTCAATGAGCTTAAAGTCAACATCAAACTTATTTGCAATTTTTTTTCAGCTTTTGTTCTCATGCTATTTAGAACACCTTCATATTAAAAAAAATGTTAAAAACATCTTTGTTATGCTCTTCAGTGAGATCTTCTTGCTCTACCTCTTCCTTATCTGCCTTCTTTTCCACTACATGGAGACTATCTTCCACTATTATGTTTTGAGGCAATATTATCATCAAAAGCTTTTCAATCACTTTATCCTCTTCTTGATAATCAACTTTTACTAGATCACATATTCTTTCATGAGAAGTTCAAGCTGCTTCATATCTTGCTGCTATAATGGTAGCTTCAACCTTCAATTCTTTATCAAATTGATTGGTTGTGAATCGATTCAACAATTCACATCTCACTTTGCAATCTTCATCCATATGTGTTTCTTTATAGTGGGATTCACCATCACATGCAAACATCCACGTTATAGTAGAGCCCTTGAGCATTTATATCTTCTTGCTCTGATTCACACACAAAGGCTTTAACTTCTCTCTTTATAATCTTTGCCCCAGGTTCTTTATCCATATGCATGTCTTCATAATGAGTTTCACTTTTATAGTCTTCTTGACCATCATCCACTTTTGAGTGGGATTATCCAAACTTTGTTTTCTTCTCAGAGCCTTGCTCATCTACTCTGAGATCTATGACTCACTCTACATACTGTGATACATGTTTTTATTGCATGTCACTCCCCCTTGCACCAAATTATTTTTCTAGGATCTTTTATGTTTCTTTGGAAGTTGTAACTTTTTCTACATTGCAAAGAAATATTCTCATCTTGTAGATGTCTTATAAAATTCAATGCTAAAGCGTCACATACTTCATCATATATGTTATTAGACTGGGACTCAGTAAACTCTTTAACTAGAAGAAAATTTAGCATATTGATAATCCAAAAATCAAAATATTTATGAGCAAACATAAGGGGTGGTAGCTAATCAAAGCTAAAACAATCACCCTTGATTTCTTCTTTGTCTTCTCATAGAATTCTTAGTTCGTCCGCTGCGGCTTGAACCTTTCTAAACATGGCAATGATCTTTGCCTCTTCTTTTCAATTCATTTTCTTAATCTTCTGCAACCGCACATTGCAACCCATAAGTGTTGTCTTTCCTCTTTCTTATAATTTCTTTAATGATTGCATGAGGCTATCTTCTATGTCTCCCTTGAAAAAAATATTTGATTTTCAATATACGACCATGTAAAACACAATCCTCACCCAAAAAATACTACCATGCTTAACCAAACACCAAAAATAATTACACATAAACAAACTTTTGCAAAATCCTAAATTCACTTAAAAAAAAACCCTTTTATTTGTATTTAATCCTCAAATAAAAAAGACACTTTAATTAAAACCCTCTCTCTTTAAAAACTTCTTCCAAATTCTTTGTTACCACACACTTGTTTTTTTTAATATAAAAAAACTTAAAAAAAACCATACCACTTTAATACCATACCATAAGCCACTTTTAAAGTAGATGTCACATATTGTTTAGTATGAACCACGTGAATTTAAAATGATATTTTGACTTTTCATTTTAAAAAACATTCCTTTGGTAAGGCACTATGCGTTTTATGTGTTTACATTAATAACACATGCTTTGTCGAGGATGTCGTGCGTGATAACGCTCTCTTTGATTAGGCACTTCGGTTTAACACTCTAACGTTTCGAACACTGAAATAATCTTGCAAGCCTGTAATGCAGCTAGCTGCTGAGCTCTTTTGCGTTATAACGCCTTGTATGTAACTTGCAGGGCGTGTTATCACATCAATCAACAGAAAAATTTTCGGATGGTTGTTGGTCCATTTTCCTTTGGCTGGTGTAAAGGAAGAGAGGAGAAATTACAAATTTCTCACACAAATTTGATAATTATAATGAATTAGTGAACAGTATTTAAGTTTTTTCTATATAAATGATTTACTAAACATAACCTAATATTCACACACCAAATTTAAAATTCAGAGTTCTCCAAATATTAATTGAATTCACCCTGACTCACACTTAATCCAATTAACTCACACTCTAAATTTAGACTGCAGTTATATTAATTTATCTCTTCATGCATCTGTCCACTTAAATCTTGCTAGATCTTCATGCCGAAATAATTATTATTTCCATGATTGATGTTGACGGGATGTCTTCGTATCCAAAGTCTGTTCGCTTACGTCCCGTGAGAGCATGCTACAGGAATCGTAATTTGGGCTTACCATTTCCGAGCGTCTCTCCGCACTGAGAACATGTTACTAGAATCGTAATTTGGTCTTACCATTTCCGAGCGTCTTGCCGCACTCGTCGCTTTCTCCGGAATGATTCTGAACATATGGTTTTGTACGGGAGGACCAAATTTTGGTTTTTAATCTCATCGAAGTTGAAATAATTGTCGTCAATCTCTTTTGTTCAATCATTTCCGTGAAACAAAATCGAAGTTGAATCAAAGTGAAATGATATTTTCTTAATTAAATAGGAAAAAAAAATCAAATAAAAATGAAATGCTACATATGATAATACCTTGTATTTCAGTGATAGAATCTTTCTTTTTTTGGAATCTAAGCTTTTGTGATCCATTATATAAATTGGTAGAAATTTTTTCGGTAATAATCACATGCAGTGGACGCATTGGTTCATCATCACGACTATCTAAGAGATAGATCCAAACATTAAATATAAATAAATGTAAAAATGGCTCCACTAGCCGTTAGATAACGGGTAATTTGACTTTGAAAAATTAAATATTCCATTATTTATTTATTTAATTAATTTTTATTTATTTATTATTATTGTTTTATTTATTTATAAAATCTTTAATATATTTATACAACTAATTAACCAATTAATTAATATAATGATAAGTAATTTAACAAATCTTGGTGTATATATGTATATTTTTCTTATTAATTTAATTGATTAAATTGTATAATAATCAATTATTACTATTAATTAATAAACATAATTAATTCTTATTCATATAATTTAATTATAACAAATGATCTATCAAATAATCAAATAATCAAACATTGAGGGATAAAAGAAACAATAAATAAATAATTTATATTTTATTATTTTATTTTATTTTTTTATTTTTTAATAAATAAATAAATAAATAAATAAATTAGAACGAAAATATAAATATAATCAATAAAAATAAATAAAAAGTTGAATTAAAAAAAAAAAGGAATCCAGCACCTGTTGATATTCCAACTATCATCTCTATTGAGATTAATGGGCTTTTTTTCAATTTCAATGGCCTCTCTCAACTTACAATGATGGAAATGGTCGATTCTAGCAATGACCTTAGCATCTTCTATGCAAACATAATGGTTAGTCTTTTCTGCATACTAGGTAAGGCGGACTAGCCAGAATCTTTCTTTCTTTTAAAATTAAATTGAAGAGAAAAAAAATAAATATAAATGTTGAGATTTGACATAAATAACAAATTTATATGTAGCTTGATTGATAATAATTATCTATAATTAAAAGAAAAAGGAGTTATTTTTAAAAGAGTAATTTGACAAATGAATTTTTCACTATTAAAGAGTTTTATAAGTTTTTAGTTTATTGAATCCATAAATCTAATTAAAAAACCAGTAAAAACAACCCAAATTAAATTTTGTAACCAAATTCTAGCCAAAAATAAATAACGAGAAACTCTAAAAATATGACTCAACCTAAAAATAGAAATAAGTATTCCATAAATAAATAAACAAAATTTATGTTCTCACAAATAATTAAAATCATAATTTTCAATATATAACTAATATCATAAATTCAAAATTACTTTAATTTAAAATTATATAAATATCAAAATTACAAATATAAATAAAATTAAAATTTCCAACTAACAAACTAAAGTCATAATTATAACCACAAACACCCACTTATTACGTAAAACTAATAAATATGGACAAAATCATTGATATTGATAAGGTTAAATATGAATATAATAAATCCATAAACAATAATTATAACTACAAACACCCACTTATTACATAAAACTAATAAATATTAACAAAATCAGTGATATGGTTAAATATGAATCTAATAAATCCATAAACCTAATAACTATTAACATTGTCAAAAGTTAAAGTTCAAAATCATTGACACAGTAAAATATAAATCTAATAAAGATAGAAGTGGTCAAATTTCAAAACATATAAACCCTAAATACATTATATGCATCGCCTCTTGACGTGGAATTAATTTATGGTATGTCTTTGATGCGACCATATGTTATGATGAGGAGTCTTCAACAATGATGCAGATCTACATTGATAAGTGGTATGCTTGCAATAGTTACCTACTAAATTTACCAGATGAACGCTGTCGTTGAGATTTATGATGAAGGGACCACTTATATATATAAGTAATTGTATTATTAATCAAGGGTTTCTCTTCTTGAAAAAAAAATCGTATTATTAATATTATTAAGACTATTCCCGGATTCGAGTGACGCAGTGGACAACCCACCCTCACGTGTGCGATGACACGTCCTGCAGATGTTGGACTGCGCCATGGACGGCCGCACCACGTCGCAGTAGAGAGAAGTTAAAGAGTTTTAATGGGGAAGGTGACGAACAGCTATGGCCTCGATCAGAGAGGCACAACCATTAAAGCCCGACAGCTCGTTCTCTCAAGTACTTTCGCTTCCCAGCGAAGCTCTGCATAAATTCTCCTTCAAGGCCTTGTGCCTTCTCGGCAACTCTGTCCTCCCACTGTCATGGCGCCCAGGCAGAGACAGAAGCCTGGCAGAGGTAGCATCACGGCCGCCCTCCCGGCCAGGCTTTCCAGAGCTTATGCTCACAAACATTTTCTCTCCATTGCTGAATCAGACTCGAGTCCTTGCGCCCGCTCCACAGTCCTAACCACTGGTAGCTCGTCTGTTCAATCCGCAGCCTTGTCCACTCTTGGCTCCTTCGCTCAGTCCGCAGCCTATGCTCTCACAGTTCTACTCGCCTCCTCCCTCACTCCTTCAGCTGAACCAAGCGGAAACACCTAAAATCAACAATTCCACGCTGGGTTACCTCTCCGCCCAATAAGCACAAAAGTCTACCTATCAAGGCTTCCTCTTGTACATATCCAATCTGTGGCGCTACAAGGCAGGTTGTTGGAGCAAATGTGATGAAAGAGTAGAGGCGATAAAGCCAAAGCCTCAAGTCTTCATGGAGGAGGAGGAAATAGCTGGTATTTATGGGTGTCCAGCACTTGATGCAATCTAGGGCGAGCCTTATTTCAGCTGTCATAGGCCCATTAATACCCCAGGAAATGCTTGCGCGAGCCTTATTTCAGCTGCCATAGGCCCATTAATATCCCAGGCAGGAAATGCTTGCCGTTGGGCTGCGGGCATTTCCTGCCTGGGTGCATTAATGGGGCCTATGGCAGTTGAAATAACGCTCGCCGCAATCTAGCATGGAGAAGAATGCAATCGCAATCCAGCGTAGAAAAGAATGCGGAGACCGAAGGTTTTTACACCACAGTTCATTTTTGGACAATATTGATATCTAAAATTTTTACAGTTTTATATCATGTTTTAGCATATGTAGATGTTTCAAGTTCTTTGAGACAATTGAGAGGTTGGTTTCCTGCTATGGGCAACGCTTCTTTTTGAATTTTTGGATACAACTAAGAGGCAAGTTCTTATGGTTAGACATTAGACTATAAAATATTTTGATTATCAATAGAATTAGACTAGCTTACAAAAAAAAATTATTATTAAGACTATATTATTATTATATAATAATTAATTAGAAATGTTTTTTAGATACAAAAGTCGGAATCTCCACAGATCTCATTTTTCAGTCTATGTTTTGAGTCTAAATCAAGACCCATCTTGAGGGCAAATATGCAAAGGACAGAAACAATTAGATTAAATAAATAAAGGAAAAGATGACAAGGAAAAAGAGAGCAGACCAGTTACTAACTTTATAATTTATTTGATTAATTAATTCTAAATATTTTTAATTATTTTTATCCATATTTATTTCTTAATTTAGATTAATTATTTTATTAATAATTATCATATAATATGTTAGAAATTTTTTAATGAATGGACTTGTTTAGGATTTTAGACAATATCACCAAATCCGATTTATTTATTTATTTTATGGTAGTGTTTAAAAAATATATATATGAAATTGGGAGTAGTTGAATTTGATTTTTAGAATAGGTTTTTTTTTTTTAAATTGAAATTGGGATTATTTGAATAGGTTTTTTTAATAATAGAAATCTATTTCTAGGTTTCCAAAAATTTCATTTCTGAAAACCATTTTTTTGGGAAAAAAGTGTTTATTTGTTTAAACTATGACTTAATCAATAAGTTATGTTATTAGATATCATTTTTTGGGATTCAACTACTTTAAGTAAGTCATTCATCTAACTAAGTCATTAATCTATGACCATTTCCTTAGAGGTATATGTAACTAACTAATTTCTCATGTTTTTGAATAGTCCACTTAGCACTAATTTCATCGGGTGATGCTCATAGGGGTGAAGAAGTGGGATTGAAACTAGTGAAATGGATCACATAAAGTCAATAATCAAGATATCTTAAAATTAGTTAATTAAAAAAATAATTAATATTATTAAGATAACATATATATATATATATATATATATATATATATATATATATATATATTTGGTTCTACGAGAGGTAGTCATAACTAACTAATTTCTCATATTTTTTGAATAGTCCACTTAGCACTCATTGCATCGGGTGATGCTCATAGGGGTGAAGAAGTGGGATTGAAACTAGTGAAATGAATCACATATCATCAATCATCACTTCTACTTAGCACTCATTCCATTGGGTGATGTTCACAGGGGTGAAGAAGTTGGATTGAAACTAGTGGAATGAATCACATAGCATCAATGATCACATTCGCAGCTTGCTCTCATTAACCAGGATATCACGTCCCCAAGTCTGTTTTACCCCTTGTTTGGCCGTGCCGCATCGCCTAAACACCTACTTTTTCTTTTCGGCATATTTCCGGACTATGCCTCCAATATATAGGAAATAATTCTCTTCTTTAAAATATTATGTTTTTGGGAAATAAAACATACTTTTGAAAAAAAATACAATTCAAATATAAATGGAAAATTTTATAATAATTTATAAAAATTTTGCACTTGTTTTTATACAAGCAATTTCCTTGTTTAGATATTAAAACCATAATTTTCATGGTCCGTATTTGTGCACGCAACTCGTTGTTGTGCCGCACCACTGTGGAGAAAACCTAACTCAACCTGATACCCTGCACACAACCCTGACAGAGTTGCAATCGCAATGGTGGCACAGGTCACTCACCCGAGTTGACTTGACCCTCCGTTGTGTTTGTCCATTGCACCGCTGCTCCATCTTCTACCCAAGTTGACCCGCAACCCTTTTCAAACCTGACTCGACCCAAGACGCATTGCTCCGTCATGTTGCTACTCATTTAGCCTGACTTGCGGACTCATCCTGTTCCTTGCACTTTAGTGTTGTCCAACTGCAGACCCATTCATATGATGAACTCTGTCATTGGTTGATGCCTTTGAATCTTTCACCATTCACCAATATATATGACTTTGACATATGTGTGTGGGGGAATCGATGGATCCGAGCCGACCCATCATGCATTCAATTATATACGACTCGACCTACTATAACGTCCACTTCCCCGCTCATATGATTTCAGTGGTAGTTTGATGATTTACCTCATCCACAGATAAATGTTGCATGGTAACCGCTCACATCTCCATCATAATTTGTGCTCCACTATAACGTCGCTATGCCCACAACCTGTAGTGTGGATGCCATCGTTCTCGAGTCTGCTCGATACGTTCATGGGTGCATGTGCTGCACCGTGGTGTATGCCCATCCATCGCTTTTCCTGAAGTGGTCCTATTTGGGTGCTTTCCTCACCCCAGTCGTGGGGCACTAGCTCGTGGGCCTAGCATACTCTCCCACCTTGATCCATTTCCGTCCTTAGAAATCTAATAGACCTCGTCAACTATTCATTAAACTCTACAATTTCGTTTCTCAAATTCCACAATGAATCCTCCATTTCTCAACTCATCTCCTCTAGTGCGTCTCTCCGTAAATGAGAAAATCCCTTCAAGCTGCAGTCGCGAAACCTATCGTATGAAGATCAAGGATATTCTCCAAAACCAAGTTTGGTATGTCCACTATTATAGCTGGTACACTCGGTGGCATTGTCCTCTAAGGATGATCATCATCAAGTCTACATTTCTTCAGCTGACTCATATGGAACACAAGATGTTTTGAATGCATGTGGTTCAAAACCTCTAATTCATATGCAACTTCTCCAACCCGCTTCTTTGCTCAGAATGGTCCCTCATATCTCCTTATCAATGATCTAGCAGTTCCCTTAGGTGGTTAAATGTGATCTCTGGTGATCCTTAGAAAAACCATATCTCCAACATCGAAGTGTGCATCCATTCTATCCTTGTCTGCCCATTTCTTCATTCTCCCTATAACATCAGGCAAGTGAATTTTCGCTAACTCCAATGCCTCCTCCCATGTTGTCAAGAACCTCTTGGAATGTGGGCTCTTTCCAAATCCTCCCAGTAGCACTATATGTATGCGGCTAACACCTATCCATTGACCAATCCAAATGGACTATAACCTATTACAGAACTCTTCTACAAGTTGTAGCTAAACTGAGCCACATATTAGATTTCGGGCAAGTTCTTCTGATCAGTCATGACACAATATATCAATTATTACTCGACCAATGTGTTAAATCATTCAGATTTCCCATACGTCTGTGGATGGTAACTCGAAATATGTAGAAATTATGTCCCAACTAGCTTGAACAAGGAATTCAAAAACTTCCCTATAAAGCGCAGATCCCTATCTGATACAATACTCAAATGTGCTCCCCAATACTTCACAATGTGTTTGAAGAAAAACTCGACAATATTCTTGGTTTCACATGTTGTCTTTGTCGGAATAAAGGTGTCATACATGGAAAAAAGGTTGACAACAACCATAATCTTGTTATAGCCCTACGCCATCAGTAACTAAGTGATGAAGTCTATTGAGAAACTCATCTATGGTCTCTCTGGAATTAGTAAAGGCTGTAATAATCATCCCTGTCTCCGAGTATCTGATTTTTCATGCTGACTATTGGGTCAATTTACTGTTACAAATTAACCCAAGTATTTAATATAAGTCCGGGTTGGTGAACTTAGAAGCATCCCCAAAGTATATGGGTTTCAATTATAGTCAAATTTAGAGGATAAACTATTAATGGTTAATAAAATGCATTTTACAAATATAAAAATTAACTTAATTAATTTCTCAACAATGGATTAAGATATATGAAATAATAATCAAGAGGCTCTATGTCCACATATCCTGATTGTCCTTAATTATTGGTTACATTATATCATCAATACCATTGTGAAAACATGAAAGCAGAAAATCTAACACTAAACAATAGATTAAGATATATGAAATAGTAATCAAGAGGCTCTATGTTCAGAGATCTCGGTTGTTCTTAATTACGGGTTGCATTATATCTTTAACACTATTGTGAAATCATGAAAGAAGGAAATATAACACTAAACAATGGATTAAAATATATGAAATAATAATCAAGAGGCTCTATGTTCAGAGATCTTGGTTGTCCTTAATTACTGGTTGCATTATATCATCGATACCATTGTGAAAATATGAAAGCAAGAAATCTAACACTAAACAATAGATTAAGATATATGAAATAGTAATCAAGAGGCTTTATGTTCAGAGATCCCTGTTGTCCTTAGTCACTGGTTTCATTATATCTTTAACACTATTGGGAAATCACGAAAGCGGGAAATCTAACACTAAAAATGGATTAAAATATATGAAATAATAATCAAGACGCTCTATGTTTAGAGATTTTGGTTGTCCTTAATTACTGGTTGCATTATATCATTAACACTATTGTGAAATCATTAAAACAAAAAATAATAAATCTAAGCAAATTAATTCATAAATTATGGCTATAAAAGCTAGGAAGTGTACTTAGCTCAATATGGGGGCCCTTCCACCCTTGCCTTGCACACTGAAGGTAAACTCAGCTACTCAAGACTTCAAGAAATCAATCAGCATGTAACATCATCAAAATACGGTAGAACAGATCTTCTATTATGTTTAGTTTTGTTTTCCACAATCTATTCTACAAACCCATTTTCGGCTAGGAAATCCTCCCAAACTATCCTGTTAATCTTCAATTGATGATCTACAAGAATTTTAATGAGTCCCTCATGAATGAATTGAAATTATTTTGGTTTGGCTTCTAATTTAATGTTTTCTATCATTTTCATCAAACTCCTGTAGAATAAATATGGTAAATTTATTCTTATGTCTCCCTTTATGTGTTGTAGTATCCTCACATGGTAAAGATGTACTACACTGAATCTAGTATCACAAGTGAAATATTTCTGAATTATTAACACCAATTCAGCCCATGGTTCATTAAACCATTCCCTCGAAATACACTTTGATCTGTCAAAGGATCCTTCCCTATTTTTATCTGGGAAAAATGTCTAGCCTTTATCTCTAAAATGCAAAACTTTATGATATAACTCTCATGAAAATGATAAATATAATGCTTTAGAGGTATATTCAGGACTTAAAGAGATATGCATATTTCCCACCATGGTTTCATTCTATGTGAATTTATTTTCAAATTATTTGGTCACTCTCTCATTATGGCCTCTGAAATTTTGTAAAAACCCTATCAATCGAGACTGATAAAGTTTTTCCACAGTCTCCCTACTCTAGTGTTCTATTTGAAAATCCTTTGGCTCTGCTCTGCAAGACATTTGTTCTGAAAACCATTTAATGTGACCATCCATTGTCATTAATTTAATTTTACAAATAAAAATTAAACACTGAGTATAACTGTGGTAGTAGGCTTACCTTTCTACTTCATTGCTTTTGACAACCAACCAATTCTCTATCTCTTTTCTTTTGAAAAATGTACTCTTATTGTAATTAAACAAAAAGAATTTGGTAGGAAATGTTGCAAGAAAACATAATATATGTCTCTAATGCTACACCTTCTATTAATTCTCTATTTTCTCTTTAAAATCAATCTATGATTTGCAAAAGAATTGGAAGGTATTCTCTTAAAAACATGCTCTATTTTGCAAATTAATTGGAAGGTATTCTCTTGAAAACATCATTTGTTTTACAAAAGAATTGAACTGTGTAAAAAAATTGAAATTTTTTTATACAAAGTAATTTTTCACTCCTTATTTCATACAAAAATTTTCCGAAACACTTCATCCTAATTCACTATATATTTATCAAAAGAAACTTCAATCATTTGCATCAAAAATTAATTGTAAATTGTCTTACTTCATTGCTCCTCAATTTTGTCTTTTGTCAAAAACACATATATCTATCCTCCATTTGATTCACAAGCTTGTGCCTTAAATTTGTAGACTGATTGTGTTTTTAAAACAATTCCACAATTGAACTAACAATTTTCTCATGCATTCAAATTGTAATTGCACTTCTCTGTTTTCTGTTTGAATTAAAACATTGTGGAGGAGGATGTGTTGACCTTACCTTCTTCTATGCACGTGCTTCTTTATGACTTCTATCTGATATTGTGGTCTTCTTTAGTTGAACTGGAGTTTTTAAATCCATAACAAATCCATTAAAATATTCTCTTTTACAAACTGATTGAAAAGAAAATTTGTGATTTACTGATGGCATGGAATTTTAAAAACTTGTCAACTCATTTTTAAATCATTTGAACGTGGAATTTGTTACATGAAAGACTTGCATATTGAAATAAATTCACTCCCTCTTTAACTCGGAGATTGATTGATTGATACAATCCCGAAATTCATTAAAACAATCAGATCTTACCTCACTTCACATAATTATGCTTCATGTTGGATGGCACCGTTAATTTTTTCAAAATTATGGTCGTGAATGCTTCTTATCCCTCCGATTTTCTCTTACTCACTATATCTTTTGCTTCTCCTTCTACGTTTTCTCATATTGGACTTCTCACAATTTATCTTTCCTTTACATTTTTCATAATGGTCACAGATACCAGGATGTGATTGAATACACACACATTTTTCCTCATTGAGCCTTCCAATGGCGATGCTGGTAACAACCTTTCTCCAGTACTCTCTCTGAGTTTTAAAAATGGCCAAAATGGCTTCCTATAGGAGTAAAAATGGCTTACAACACAGTGGAAATGGTTTAGCAGAGACATAAATGAGTTTTTATTCCTTTACACAGTGTTTTTTTTTCTAATCTTCTACTCGTTTACTAACTCTTTGACCATCCATGCAGGTTCCTCTCTTTGACTGTCGTGTCTGTCCTTCTACATCCCATTCACGTTTTGCGTTCATGGTATGTACATCTTATTACCTATAATTTCATCGTGCTCCATCATTAACCTCTGCCTCCATAATTTGCATTTCTCCATTCCTCTTATGCGCCATTATTCTTGCTGTCTGCATGCATCCCTATGGCATCATAACTTGTTTTGTATTTCATGCATGCCATCAATACCATTCATTCATAGGTTATATTCATTTCTTTGTATTGTTTTTCCATTGTTCATATACTTACATAATTGCGCTCACTATTTCATTTTGAATTGCACCATATAGTTTTAAACTTTAGTATTGAACTTTTTTATTTTTAATTTTCAAAATTGACTAATGCAATAGTCAAGTTTTTAAAATTAATTCCTTGTGGAGAATGTTAACATTTGTTTTATGGTTTTTTTATGTTTCTCAAAATTATTCTTATGGGTTCAACTTGTGATCTCTTGTTTATCATCCTTTTTATTAAGAAATACATAGAGTAGGATATGGGTAATGATATGAAATATTTCAAATGGTAATATATGGATAGGGTTAAATGATATAGATAAGGAATATGAAATGTGGGTAATATTAGTGATGAAACGTAATGTAGTTAAAAGATGCATTAAGTAGTATTTAAATTAGTTTATTAATTCTAGAATATTTTTGAAAAATATGAAATATAAGAGAAAAAAATTTTACTCATTGTACAGATATACTCCCTTGTTGATGTTTGATGATGATCATCATTGTGTTTTTTTTTACGACGGTTCTTGTTGACTTGATATAGACTTTATTTCTTCATACATATGATTTGATTTTGAATTATTGTTCATGTCTCTTTTGTGCTCTTTGACATCAACTATGATCTTCTCAGGACCCTTCTAATATGTTAAATTTTTCAGGTCCCTTTCTAGCGAAATTTCACAACAACGTTTAGGTCCCTATTGACAAATTGAAAATTTCAGGTCCCTTTCTGGCATAATTTCACAAAGATGTTCCATAATTGAGAATTTCTTCCGTCGCATTCAGGTCCCATTCTGCAAATTATATATTAGGTCCCTTTATGACTGTAGTTCATATTCTATCTTGAAAAACTGCTGAAAACTATTTTCATAGTTTTTTTTTTATTTCACACCTTCCCCCAAATTGAGATTCTAACTTGTCCTCAAGTCTAAAAAATTTGGAGGGTAAATCTACAAAATGGTAAGTAAAGTAAGCGGAAAACAAAAATAGAATTCAAATTGGCCAAAGAAGTTGGTTTTCCAATAAGAATTCGAGTTTGTATTGTGCAAGTTTCCTGGATTTTCACAACCAAAATTTTTATTACTATTACTATCATATATATATATATATATATATATATATATATATATATATATATGATCATCTACTAGACTTTTGGAAAGCATATTACTATGCTGTCCCAATATTTTCAGATAAGAATCCATGGAAATTTGTCACAGAAAATATTTTTTGTCTATAGGCTTATGATAAATTTTTAGCCTATTTCCATTTACCACAAATGATACAGATTATTCATCAATTTTTTTTTATTTTGACTGCTCCATTATCGTAGATTTCTTCAATCTCATATGACCCAAGCCAATGAGTTGTAAATTTGGCTTTGAAATCTTTGAATTTGGAGTCGAACAAGACTGCCCAATCTCCTTTCTGAAAGACTTTATTCTTGATAAATTGATCATGCAATTTAATCCATTGTTCTTGGACTAGAGTAGTATGTTCGTCTCCTAGTGGTCGAATCTCATCTAATTTGTTTAACTGCATAATCCTTTCTTGTTGTGCTTGTGACAATTCCATTCCTAGCTCTGTTGCTAGCTTGTATGTTTGTATTTGAAACTCAATTGGTAATAGAACTTCTTTTCCATATAATAAATGATATGGACTAAAACCAGTAGTATTTTTCCAAGTTATTCTATATGCCCATAATGCATCTTTCAATTTATCTGACGAGTCTTTTCTATTCATGTTCACTGTTTTTGTCATAATAAGTTCTAGAACTTTATTTGTAGATTCCACTCGTCCATTTGCTTGAGGATGATATGGAGTGGATTTTATGTGTTTTATTTGGAAAGTATTTTTAATTTCATGAAATATTTTTTATGTAAATTGTGCACCTTGGTCAGTCACTATTTGTCTAGGAACTCCATACCTAACAAATATTTCTTCATATAGAAAAGACGTAACTGCTTCTTCTATTGCCCGTACTACTGCCTTGTCCTCCACCCATTTAGTCACATAATCTGTACATACAAAAATGTATTTCTTTCCATTGTATGGAGGATTGATTGGTCCCCTGAAATCTAAAGCCCACTATTCAAATGGTTCAATAAGTACTTGTGGCTTTAATGGCATTTGATCTGATGCAATTCGTTTACCTGTCACATCTTTTGACATAATTCCTGGATTCCTTGAAGATGGATGGCTAATAGTAACCAAGCTTTAACACTTTGTATGTCGTCCTTTTATCTGCAAAATTGCCACCACAGGATTTATCATGACAATCTTTCAAAATTTGAATTATTTCATCGTCCCTTACACATTTTCTAATAATTAAATCAAGACCAGTGTAAAATAGATCTCCATTGATCCAGCTATATCTGGCACTATCTCTAATTATTCTTCTTTTTTGTTTACTTGTGTAATGATATAGTAACATATAGATGATAAATAATTAGCTATATCTGCAAACCAAAGGGTTTTGACATTTATAGAAAATAAATCTTCATTTAGAAAATTGTTTGATACCAGATTAGGATCACCAGGTAAATTTAATCTTGACAAAAAGTCAACAACTTGGTTATCTTTTCTTGGTCGATCTTGCAGAGTAGTATTAAACTCTTGCATCAATAACAACCATCAAGTTATTCTGATATTTGTAATGGATTTTTTCATAAGTAATTTACATTAGAATGATCTGTATGAATATAAAATTGATAACTTGTTATATAATGTCAAAATTTATTTATTGCATGTACAAGAACTAACATTTCTTTCTCTATCACCGTATAATTCAATTCTTCTGGTGTGAAGTTTTTACTGATGAAATATATACCATAATTTAATTGATTCCCTTTCTGCCCAAGTGATCCTCCAATAGCTATATTAGATGCATCAGTTTAAATGTGAAATGCCAAAGACCAATTGGGTCCTCGAAGAATGGGTGCGTTTGATAAATTGTGTTTTAATTTTTCAAATGCATATTGACATTTAGTAGTCCATTGGAATTCTATATCTTTTGAAAGTAACTTCAATAATGGAAAATCTATTTTACTGAAATTTTGAATACATCTCCTATAATAGCATGCATAACCCAAGAAAATTCGAACCTCTTTTTGTGTTGTGGGTGGTGTTAAATCCATAATGACCTGAATTTTTGTCAGGTCCACCTTAATTCCCGAAGAAGAAACATGGTGTCCCAACACTATCACCTAAGTTAGCATCATAAAACATTTTTCATTACTGAGTGATAGGTTTGTCTCAATGCATCTTTTTAATACTTTTTTCAAGATTATTTAAACAATCGTCATATGTTTGTACCATACATGGTAAAATCATCCATGTAAACTTCCACACACTCATGAATCAAATCAGCAAAAATAGCAAGAACTGCTCTTTAAAAGGTAACAGGTGCATTACATAAACTGAAGGGTAATGCATTGCATGCATATGTTCCCCAAGGGCATGTGAATGTTGTCGTATCTTGATCTTATAATCCTATTTTTATCTGATTATATCCACTAAACCCATCCAGAAAGGAGAAAAATTTATTTTGAGCTAATGAATCTAACACTTGATCAATAAATGGTAAAGGAAAATGATCTTTTAATGTAGCTTTGTTAAGCTCTCTGTAATCAACAAAAATTCTTCATTTCCCATTTTTCTTAGGCACCACAACTAAGGGTGAGACCCATTGGCTATCTAAAATAGGATAGATAAATCCGACTTGTAATAGTTTTTTTAATTCTTCTTTCACTATTTCTTTCATCATGGGATTCATTCGTCTTTGTGTTTCCCTAACAGGTTTGATTTCATTATCAGTATAAATGTGATGGATGCATTTTTTGGATGAATTCCAAGCATGTCTTTATAATCCCATGCAAAAGCTTTTAAATATTTTTGTAATAATGTTATTAGCTTTTCCTCTTGTGATGATTGTAAATTGTTACCAATATTCAAATATATTTGAGGACTAATTTCAATGTTTTTTCTATCTAAATTGGTAATTAAATTTATAGGAAAAATTCTTTTGAATGTATTTTTCAATGATTGTATTGTGAAAATTTCCTGAAAACATTCATTTAAAAGATAACTAGTAGCTTCATATTGAATCACCCTAAGCTGCTCCCAAAGATTTGGTTCTGAGATGAATAGATCTAATAAGTCCTCATTTTCTTCCTCCTCTCTAAATTTATAAACTTGATTAAGACTAAGAACAGGTTTAAATGTTTGTTGTTCATCTTCTTCAAGCAATAAAAATATAGAAAGAGATTGAGCAGGAGGATATAATGTGACATGCTTCTGTTCATCTCCATGTGCAATAATCATGCTTCCTGATCTACATCCAATGTAAGCATCTATAGTGGCTAACCAGGGTCAGCCTAAAATTAAGGGATGCCCTCCCAGGTTTGTTTTTGGCTACAAAATCAAAAATTCTATAGGATATTCCCAAGAATCCAATGAGACAATAATATCTTCTAGTGTACCTTCTAGAACAACTTTTGATTTGTCTGCAAGTTCTAAGACTGTAGTAGTAGGTCTACTCTCGTTCATATTCAATTATTTCATAGTCTCTGTTGTCATAACATCGATAGCTGCTCCCAAATATATTAAAGTGTTTGGTACTAAAAATTTGTTAGTTGATATATTAACCATAGGAATTCTTGGATCAACATATTTTTCAATTCTTAGACATGAGAGTTGATAGACTTCTAATTACCTGGATTGTTGGTGGATCCTTCTTTCTACTACCATTTTTCTTAATGCATAATTCCTTTATTGTTTTTTTCATATATTAGAATATCTTTAATTGCCTGCAATAAAGGAATTTTAACATATGTGTTTTTCAATTGATCTAGAATACTAAATTCAGGGAGAGATATTGGAATGTTTTGTTGTATAAGTCTCTCTAGATATAGTGGAGTTTGTTTCATGATAGCCTTACCTTTTTGAATTCGTTTTTCTAGTTGAGATTGTTCATTTTGTTCTCCTTGTTTTGTTTGTTCTTCAACTATTGGAGGAGAATATTTTTGTAATACCTTCCCAGACCTTAGGTGGACATCCTCTATAGGAATAATTGAATAAGTAGGATAATACGTTGCTTATTCTAAATGATATGTTGGTATATCCACCTTATTGTTTGGATTAGCTATTGGTTGAGCTGGTAATTGTGTTGGTCTACGAGGTTGTTGGTTAGTTGGCAGTTGAAGTTGCTGTGGTTGAGTTAGCATTGGTGGATTTTGAGTTTGATATGGCATGGGTTATCATTGTTGGAATTGTTGATATTGATGGAATGATTGTGGAGAATATGGCTATTGATATTGATACTAGTGGTTATAGATTTTTTTTGGTGGTTGGTTTCCATAACCATATCCCCTCCAACCTTGTGAAGGATGGTTTTGATATTGTTGCGGTGGCTAAGCCTGCCATGGCATTGGTGTATTCCATTTTGAGGATATTGAAAGTTTTTTTTAGGGAATTTTTGAGGCATTCTTGGCTACCAAGGTCTTCTTGGTGCCATATAGTAGAAGGAATCTACTCCTTGTACTTCTTCCCCTTGCAATTCTTTTAGCTTTGGACATTTCTCTGTTGTATGATTTTCTGTACATAGTCCACATACTTGTATATTTTGCAAAGGACATTCCCAGAGTGGATGTTTTTGTCTACACTTTTTGCTCTTGCTAAGGCTTCATCTTGCTCTTCTTTTCTCTTCTTAGCTTTTAAAACATCAACTTGTGTACCCAAAGTGCTTAAGAGATCTGTTTTAAAATTATCTGACAGATTTCCTATCTTTGCTCTTGTTACTGCACTTGTTGCAGATTTAGAAGCTTTTGATGAAATATATATTTTCCCACTTTTAGCTCTTACTCTAGAGTATTTTTGACATAATTCAGAAATTTCTTCAAATGGTAAATTAGAAATATCTCCTTTTCCCATTACAATAAGAATGTCTAAATACCCATTTATAATTCCCTTTAGAAAAATAGTGCAGACAGTATCTGGACTAAGAGAATGAAGTTTCAATTTTTGCAAATTATACAGGAATCTTTTCAAATATTCTTCTAGACTTTCATCTTCCTGTTGAGACATTCTAAAATGTCTTCTTTTGATTCTCTAGCCATGTAGTAAGCTTGATACTTTTTAAGAAAAATTTTCTTCATGTCTTTTCAAGAAGCTATAGTGTGTTCTCCTAATCCCACAAACCATTTTAAGGTTGCAACTTTTAAAGTAGCATGAAAAAGTCGAAGTTTATGTGTATCATCATTATATCCATATGTTCTACAGAAGATATCAAAATCAAACATAAATGCATCAGGATCTTCTGTTGACATTCCACAGAAATTTGGCAATACTGAAGGTGGAATATTTTTCATTTTTATTTCTTCTCCTACTATTGCTCTTGCATATAAAATAGGAAAAGGAAAACTAGTCTCCTTATCATTGTTATCTTCTTGTTCATTTTCTTGTGTTCTTCGATTTTGGTTTTCTCTTCTTGATTTTTCTTCTATTCTCCAAAGTGCTTCTGATCTTCTACCTTTTGTAGCTTTTCTTTCCGCTTCAATTCTTCTTTCTTCTTCTTGTTGTCTTCTCCATCCCCTTTGTTGTCTTTCATATTATAATTTTTGTTCAAGATTCATGTTTATTCTAGTTGATCCTTCTCCCTCTTTATCCATTTCATGTTCAGAGATTTGTAGTGTTTCAATAGGTTGATTTTGTACTTCTTCCACTACAATTTGCTCAAGGACAAGCTGTTCTAGTTGTTTAACAGTTGGTCTTGGTGTTTCTTTTTGTTTCCAAACAGAATGAGGCTCTTTAAGTGATTTATTTTTCTTTACCTCATAAGCTAACAAAATGTCTTTCAATTAAAGTTATTCTCTGCCCTGATCTCTGTTTCTCCTCTAACTCTTCTACAGTAGGTTTTACAACAACTGGTGTTGTTAATCCTATGGAGGAATGTGTTTTTGGGGGGTTTTTTTTAACAAATATACCTTTTTGATCTCTATCTCTATGGATAAGAAAACATTACTTGAAATGAAAACGATGTTTTTATTGTTTTTGTGATTTTATGTTGTTTTTGTGTTTTAATTTTTTTTTCTTCTTATTCTGACTGTTTTGGAAATATGCTTCCCCGACAATGCGGACAAAATGTTGGGTCAATTTACTGTTGCAAATTAACGCAAGTATTTAATATCAATCCGGGTTGGTGAATTTAGAAGCATCGCCAAAGTATATGGGTTTCAATTATAGTCAAATTTAGAAGATGAACTATTAATGGTTAGTGAAATACAAATATAAAAACTAAATTAATTAATTTCTAAACAATGGATTAAGATATATGAAATAATAATCAAGAGGCTCTAAGTTCAGAGATCTCGGTTGTCCTTAATTACTGGTTGCATTATATCATCAATACCATTGTGAAAACATGAAAGCAGGAACTCTAACACTAAATAATAGATTAAGGTATATGAAATAGTAATCAAGAGGCTCTATGTTGAGAGATCCTGGTTGTCCTTAATTATTGGTTGCATTATATATTTAACACTATTGTGAAATCATGAAAGAAGGAAATCTAACACTAAGCAATGGATTAAGATATATGAAATAATTATCAAAAGGCTCTATGTTCAGAGATCGTGGTTGTCCTTAATTACTCATTGCATTATATCATCAATACCATTGTCAAAAAATTAAAGAAGGAAATCTAACACTAAACAATAGATTAAGATATATGAAATAGTAATCAAGAGTCTGTACGTTCAGAGATCCCGGTTGTCATTAATTATTGGTTGCATTATATCTTTAACACTATTGTGAAATCATGAAAGCAAGAAATATAACACTAAACAATGGATTAAGATATATGAAATAATAATCAAGAGGCTCTATGTTTAGAGATCTTGGCTGTCCTTAATTACTGGTTGCATTATATCATTAAAACTATTGCGAAATCATGAAAGCAGGAAATAATAAATCTAAGCAAACTAATTCACAAATTACAGCTATAAAAACTAAGGAGTGTACTTAGCTCGGTGTGGGGATCCTTCCACCTTTTCCTCACACACTGAAGGTAAAATCAGCTACTCAAGAATTCAAGAAATCAATCAGAATGTAACAACATCAAAATATGGTAGAACGGATCTTCTTTTATGTCTTCAAGTCTCAAAGATAATAATAATAAATCATACAAGTTTCAATGTCAAAACCTTCAATGTGTGAGGCTTAAATAGATGAAATATCTAACAAAATGATATAAAATGACTCAAGTAATCATAAATATCCATATCCTATCATATCAAGTCAAATTCGACTACCATATTCATCATATTCTAGAAAAATCCCATAAAATAAGAGTGTTGACCTAGTTTCTAGGGATCCTCCATAAATATTGGTCATATTTGATCGCCTTTGACTGAGCCTATTAAAGCTCAATCTGACTATACCAACAGATGTATTGTTACTCCTAGTTCCTGAGATTTCTAGAAACATATCCAACTCGACCCAAAGTGTCCTGCAAATATGCAAACCATGATGACATTACGAAAATTTATGTTGTTGTCCAAAATTGCATTTAAATTCTAATTTTCGCAAAAACATATAATAATTGAAAAACATAAATTAAATACATGTATATGCATATTTAGGTCTATGTGAAGTGAATATGATGGTAAATGGATGGATAATGTAGCAAAATAAAATTTATTTCTCCAGCAAAAAGAGATTAAAAACAAGGCCCAACACTGACAAATCATGCACGTGATCTAGATTTATGCAGGAACATAAAAGAATATAGATATAACCATAAGTAAAAAGATGCAGCAGAAAAAACACCTCATTTCATTAATATCAAACGACTGAATTTTTCTTAGAAATAGAATGGAAATAAACTAGTTAGGGTGTTGATAACTTATCTCTGAGAAGGGATGTGGCGGCTACAGACCTCTGAAATGTGTTACGATGAGGCTTGAGGGTAATTTACTATTTAGAAGTAATTTAAAACCCTAAACATCCAAAAATGTAACCCTAGGAGATGAAGCGCCAAAACTATGGACACCGTTTGGGTAAATTTGTGTTTCAATTTCCAGGGGACGTAACTTTGGCATACGATCTATGTTTATCGTACATCATACCTTTCTATAAATATCTGTTCGAGGACTACAAATTTTTATGTGAGCAACATTGTTCAATGATCAATTTTTTCTCTCGGTTTTCCCAAAAAATTTCGTTTAGGGCCTCAAAACAGCTCTGGAAGTTTAAGACCTAAAAAACTGCTAAAAAATAGTAAGTTGAGCTGAAACTGAAAAAATGAAAGAGTCAATGGTGGGGCCCTAAGTGGAATATGAGAGTGGCCACCAATATCTACCTAGATCATTCCTCCCCCCTTAGGAAGCAATGGACCCCATTGCGTTCAGTTCCTCCATGAGATGAGGAAAATTCTGTTCAACTCGATCCTTGGTGAACCACTTGCCTTGGTGTAGGAGTTGGCTACCTTTGACAACTTGATATAGTTGGATCTTCTATTGGTGAGTGTTCTTGATTTGCATATCCATGATATAATCTGTGGTGGCTTTTTCTATGTAGTCTAGTTTTAACTCTGTTTGTGTGAGTTGTTCTGCAATGTCAGAGGTGTCCAGTAGAGGTGGGAAGTAGGGACAAAGGTGGGCCACATTAAATATGGGTGCAGACCAAGGAATGGTGGAATACTGAGCTCGAAGGGATTTTTACCTGTAGCCTTGGTGATGGTGTATGGCCCATATTGGAGTGGGTGAAACTTGGAGTGGGGTCTAGGGAGGCACTCCTTTTGAAATTGTAGCGACACTTTTTCACCCACTTGGAAGTTGTGTGGCACCTGATGTTGATAATGTAATTTATTGTACATAGCATTGGAAAATTCAAATATGTCATGAACCTATTGGAAAATGTCCTGAATGTGCTCGACGAATTTGTTCGCTTTGTTAGCTTCAGACTAGACATGAGATGAATTGGCCTGAGTAGCTCCAAATGGCATGGGTATGTCAATGGGACATAGTGGCTGGAACCCCAAGCCCAGCTGAAATGGGCTGTGGCCGATTAATCTGTGGAGAGCTCGGTTATAAATTTTTTCTACATGGGGGAGGCTCTCATCCCATGTGCATGGATGTTTTGAATTTTACATGCACAGAATGTGTACAATCATCCTGTTGAAAACCTATGTCTAACCATTAGTTTGGAGATGGAAAGATGTGGAATTGGTGAGCTTGGTGTTCAACAATGACTATAAGGTGGACCAAAATGTGTTGAGGAACCTGTTGTCCTGATCTGAGATGATAGACTGTGAGATCCCAAAGTGCACCCACACTCGTTCAAAGAAGATTTTATCAATGGCTTCTACTATGATATTCTTCTTACAGGCCGCCATAATGGCCATTTTTGAGAATTTGTCAATGACCACGAAGAAACAGTCATTTCCATGCTTAGTAGAAGGTAGGACCGACATGTAATCCATGAAGATGGATTCCCAAGGTCAACTAGCAGTAGGTAGCTATGTATAAAGGCCTTGCTTCTTGATGGTCAGTTTCACAATGGCGCAAGAAGTGCAGGATTTGATGTACTTCCCGTCACCCTGTCAAAGGTTCATCCAATAGAAATAATTTTGTAGTATTGCCACTATTTTATTGACCCTGAAATGCCCAATGACTCAACTGTATTGTGCTTCTCATATCATCTTGGCATGCTCGCTTGAAGGAACACAAAGGTGTCCTTGGTGACATAAAAGTGCATCTTGTAGGTGTAATTTTGGAAAATGTGTACCCGCCAAGAGTTCCTTGTATGTGTGGAAAAATTATGGATTGTTGTTATAGAGAAGAAGCAAATCAGAAGTCTCATGCCCACAAGAGTTGAGAACGGTGGTTAGCGCCACGATCAGTGGTTGGCTGAGGTAGTCTACAACATTATTGGTGCTACCCTTCTTGTACTTGATGTTAAAATGAAATTGTTGCAGATATGTCGACCACTTCTGATGGCAATCGTTCTGGAACTTCCCTTGTGTTTGTATGAATTTTCAGGATCAGTGGATTATGTGGATGATTATTTCCTTCCCCAAAATGTAATTCTTGCATAGTCGACAAGCCTGCACAATGGAATAAATTTCTTTGTCATAAGTGGGATACTTGCATATTGTGTCGGTTAATGTCTCACTTTCATATTCCATTTGATTCCCCTATTGACTAAGAAGTTCCCCAATAACATATTCAGAGGTCTTTTTCTCGATCTGAAATGGTTGTTGCAAGTCTGGTAATGTGAGCAATGGGGCAAAACAGAGGCGGCATTTCAATCCTGCAAACGCCTTCTGTTGAGATTCCAACCAAAATAATTTTTCTTTCTCTCCTCCACTGGTGACTTGACTCAAGGGCCAAGTGATATGAGAGAATCCTGACACGAACCTGCGGTAGAAATTAGCAAGACCCATAAAGCTACGAAGATATGTTAAAGTGGTTGGGGCTGGCCAATCTTGAATGACTTGGATCTTGGTTGGACCCATATGCACACCCTTTTCATCAATATTCTATCCCATATATTGAACCCGGGTCATGCCAAAAGTGCACTTCTCCAAATTAGCACACAACTTGTGTTGCCGCAGTGTTTGGAGGACTTGTCTAATGTGGTGGAGGAACTCTTCCCAATTCTGGCTGAAGATTAGAATTTCATCCAAGTAAACCACTACAAATGAGTTGGCGAACGGCTGCAAGATGTCATCCATCAACCTCATGAACTTTACGAGAGAATTCTTCAACCTAAAATGCATGACCATCCATTCAAAAAGGCCCTCCTTCGCTTTGAAGGTAGTCTTCCACACATTGGAGGGTTCGATTGGTACCTGGTAATACCCACATTTCAAGTTGATCTTGCTAGAATATTTCGCCCCTTTGAGTTGGTCCAGAAGGTTATCAATGCATGGGATTAGGTACCTATTCTGGACAATGATCTTGTTCAGTTCCCGATAGCCAATACAGAGTCTCAAAGTCCCATCCTTGTTCTCTACCAACACGATCGGGCTCCCATAGGGTGATGAACTCGGTCTGATGTGACCTTTCTACAACAGCTCCAAAATCTGCCTCTTGATTTTATCGTTCTCCATAACAAAGCCCCGATAGGTCCATCCATTGGGTATCGACACACTTGGGGTTAGATCAATGGGGTGCTTGACCTGACAGTGCAGAGGCACCCTTGTGGGTGAGGTGAAGATATTCCCAAACTCCTCCACAACATTTTCCATTTTTTGTTGTCATGTAGAGGAGCCATATCTAGAGGTTGTGGCGACATCCTCCTACTTTCCCTGGGGGTGGATCATCAGGAAAAAAAAAATCATGGTTTTGGAAATGAGCTTTTTGCATTGTTTTGTAGTAACCAAAGAGATAGCGACAGGCGGTGGTACCTCTAGCATCCTGTACACCTTATTTCCCATAGTAACAATAACAGCGTGAGATGGAGACTCATACAAAGCACATCACTTCCATAAGTATGGTTGGCATAATAATACATCACAAACATCAAGAGGAGCAATACCACATAATACCTCATCTGTGATGGGCTTGATGCTCTAGGGAAGGAAACACTGATGGCTAACACAGAGATCCCATCCTTGATGAAGCCACCCAATGGTGTATGGTTGTGGTTGTGTTGTGGTCGGAAAGCCCAACTACTTCACAGTGTCTGTTGAGATAAGGTTCTTTTGGCTCCCATTGTATAAAATGAACTTTACCGGGGAACCCTTTACCCACATATGGGAGTGTAAGAGATGCTCCTCCACCTTTGGATCTTTCAGTTCCTCCTTCTAGATCTTCACAGTGGAAACAATGGCATATGGCTCCACATTAATAATTTTCTTCCCTTTTTTCGTTCCCATTGTCAGGTTCTGATTCAAAGTCGGAGCATGCATTTGATTCAGAAGCCCTCATCTCAGCCACGAGTGACTGCTTGGCCCAACACTGACTTTTTTGTGAGTGGAGCTCTTATGGAACTCACACCACTTTCTAGTGTCCTTCTTTGGCTTTGTGGTCTTGTTCTTTGCTTGTGCCTTTGGCAGGTTGTCTTGGGACACCATGCCTTGGATTTGTCCTTTGTTCTATGGTTTGGGGCCACCTTTCTCTTGTTTTTGATTCACAGATCCAAAGTCTCGCTTGCTCTTTATTAATTTATACTCAATGCTGGCAGCATATCGGTATGTCGTACCAAGCGAGGAGATGTTGAGGAACTCCATTTCCTCTTGAATGTATCTATGAAAACAACTGGGATACTTTAGCACCAAATATTTATCTGAATCTTTGATGCCAAACTTTTTGTGCAAGGTATGGAACATATTCGTCAACTCATGAACATCTTGATCCTTTTGTTTCCACAGCATGGTCCATTGTATGTACCTATCCTCATAGCACCCCACCGGATAGTATTGTTCCTTGATGGAGTCTCGGAAAGAATTCCAAGTGGTTAGGGTTGAGAACAGAGAGGGTTTTTCTCGTCCTTTTCGTCATAGCGAATTTCCCACCAGTCCTTGACATGGGGGGTAGCTTTGAGGAGTGAAAAAATGATCTTCTCCCGGCCGAAAAAGTCATGAACCAAGAAATATCCTTCTAATAGATTCAATCATATATATAAGACATCTGCATCCATTCAGTCCTCAAATATGGTAATGTAAAAGTTTAATTTTACCTTAAATGGATTCGCACCTCCAGAGTGGTTGCTGGTGTTATTTCCTAAATCTACCTCAGGCTGAATGAAGGCAGAGTTCAGGGTAACATCAAACCACGCTCAGTCTGGTAGCTAGCCCTACCAGAGTAGGAGAGGGCTCTCTCCGGGTCAATCTCATCAAAAATAATCAATAGGGCTTGAGATGACTTGAAATAAAAGCTGATTTTAGGCTAGGTATATAAGTAAAATATTTTGATTTAATTTTCGGGGGTTTTGTTGGAATCAAAGGGAAAGACAGTTTTGGGTCCCGGGATGAGGCCTAGTTTTTGCAGAGTTCTAAATGGGGCAAGGAAGGAAATTGTTTTGATTCTTTAGATTGAATGAATGGATATTTTAGAGCAGTGAGGAGCTGAAGAGGGAAAGAGACTTTCAAGAATCCTCTTCAAACATATGAAAACATGGAAAATTAAACAAAACTCAAGGCAGAGCAAAGCAATCTAATGAATTCCACCTTTATCTCTCATTTGTTTAATTTAAGAAGAAAGGAGAAGGGAAATGATACACATAAACATCAATGATATTACAATCACATAGAGAAACACACCATCAAAACACAGAGCCACATGGATCCAAAAGAGTGCTGCAAACCCTAGTCTATTCATTTGCCAAAATTGCAGAGATGAAATGTACAATGAAGTGCCAAGAAATCCCAAGTGTCCAACCCTGAAAATGACTGAAGAACTACAAGATATAGACAAGCCTAACTCATCCCCATGCCTCTAGGGGTCTATCTCACCATTCTAGGAGATGTTTTAACCAAATATAAACAAAGAACTGGAAAATTGGCAATGAAACAACTTGCCTCTATATGATAGGAAACTGATTCATTTACTTACATTTCACTTCTTGGTGAATGAATCTACTTGGATGAGTAAACATGTGCCAAAAGTACATCATATTCATCAAATTACATCAATTTACATCAATATTTACATGAAAAATTCAAACTGGCCAAAACTACGCGAATCACTGAGCTGTTGAGTGAAAAATAGGCCAAATTTCCCAATGCGTCGTGCTTGAAATCTCTATGCATAGCGCCATTTTAAGACTGATTTTGAGGGCCTTCCCGAAGTCCAAATTGAGTGAAGGATAGCTCGTTGGAAAGCTCTACCTGTATGATTTCAAACCCAAGTGGAATTTATGAATTTGGTTTCCATTTGTCCCTCCAAAAATCAAATCTCCCAACACTTCTTCCTGTGTGTCCAAAAAGTGGCAGAAAGGCCCTTTTTGAGGTGTTTTTGACCCTTTAGGCAACCCAAAACTTGTCAAAATCCTTAGGTAATGGGTAGGAATCAATAATTTTTGATGAAAAATCTAGAAATGCAAAGTTTTCCTCAAAATAAGATGCCAATTATAAGCGCGCGCCAAGTGGCGCTACGCGTCGAGCAGAAAAATCTGTGTTAAGGCCAAAAAATTCAAAATTGACAAAACGTTTCCCAAATTTCTTGAAATTTGGGCTGAATGTCCACCATCAAGCACTATGCTGGGCCAAATAATATTTGGCCAAAATTTGGATTCTATCATGCCTTTTGCGACGCTTTAGTGCCCTCCTTAGCCTTGCTTTCAGGATCTTGATCCTCGCTTTGCAAACATGATTTCGCGCCCAATAATGGTTCTTCATGTGCATGAGCATGTTATTTTCCTTGTTTTCCTTTTCCAACAACTTCTCAAGATGAATATTGACCCTCTCAATCCAAGTCTCTCTATCAAACTCAATCTCCCACTCAATGGGTGTCATCTCTATTTGGCTTCTTTGGGCAGCTTGCCGGTTCTCACGGATGTTTTGCAACTCCATGATGTCCATGCAAGGTGTATATTGGCTTATATGAGATTAAAATGAGAATTTGGTGCTTTGTTTCAATTGCCAAATATATGATGGTAAAAGAGGGACTGTGGAGAAATAGGGCAGTAGGAACAATGGACCTCAATCAAGTGATAACTCAAGTGTAGGGACAACCAATTAACTGTTTGGGAAAGTTGGGGTTTGGGAATTTTTTACAAGTGAGATGGGAAAGTGAAAATGATAGGAAATGAAATAAATTGGGATAGGGAAATGGGACTTAGGAATGAGTGACTTGGAATATAAGGGAATAGGGGAAGGACTGTAATGATGGTATAAAAATGAGAGGGAGGAATAACAAGAGAGGAATGAAGTATTTGGCAACGAAATAAATTTTAGAACTCCAATTTCAAAACCCTAAGGAGGCACTTCAACAAGATGATAGGTTTTATAGTTTTGGAATTCAAACTCCCATATTCAAACTCAAACAACACCAAACATGGGTTAATGGCAATCACAAAGTCACATAAACTTACTTGGAGCAAAGGAGACCGATTTGTTTTGATGATTGAGAGAGATGGCAATAATTTTTGTGTTTCGGCCCTATGCACCGCGATAGTGGCGCAGTGCGTCATGATGCTTGTATGTGCCACACTAGTTTAAAAATGCACAGAGGTGAGCGGCCCTATGCGTCGCGCTCAGCCAGTGCGCCGCGACCACAAATTACACACAGTTCGACCTTCAAACGTTGGCTTTGCTCCTCTACAATTTATTTTGGCTTCAATATTCTCTCTTGGCATGTAAATGGTGTTTGAATATGAAAATATCTTATATATATCAAAGAATTTGATTTTTCATTTGGGCAAACCCACTTTCTAATGTTGCATATTTTGACACTTTTAAATGAACTATGTTTTGTTTCCTTTTGATTTTTTGGACTGATGATGAGCTTCTTGTCTGTCTTTGCAGGGATAGTTGGCATGGAGATTTGGCAAAGGTGACCAGGGCTATGCATGGAGTACTTTACAACTGAAGAAACTTTGAAAATTACATTGCATTTATTACAGAAGATGAAATAGACGATTTTTCTTCAAAATAGAGTTTTGAAGAAAAATCATTATCAAGCATTATGACGATGAAATTTTTGCACTGAAACCTTATTCAAAACTTCCTCATGTGCCTGCTGACATTATTATGCATATTGAGACCTAATTGAAAAAATAGTAGACCTAATGAACCTAAAACCCTAAAATGACTATTTTCTAACCAGGAGACCAAAAATGACTATAAATGATTTTGATGAACAGAAACGGACCAGAAGGTACATGACATGAGGGATATGAGTGACAAGACCCTTCCGTCAAATGATCCATGCTCCTAATGGAATGCAGCTGACTGAACTGAGTGAGATACCTAAAATGGAATGCAACAATAGAAATTTGATCTCTGACAGAGGGATGAAGATACCGACTCTAACATTGGATCCAATGGGGATGGTAGCTCCTTGGAGGTGCCAAGAACTATAGATTTATGGGAGAGTAGGGAGTGGCTTCGTCCATTGGACTATGGAGTCCATAACTTTGACAAATCAACACAAGACTCTTGACTCATTTTATTGACTGAAAATTTGACTCAAACTGATTCAATTTTGAAACCAAAATGACTGAGAAACCTATCTCAACAAACTCAAACGAAAGCTGAAATCAAGCTTCAGAGTTATAGCCTTCACCTTGAGCCCCAAACTGAAGAAAATGTCATAGAACACATTTTCAATGAAACTGAAATAAACTGGTATATACAGTGAGAATGTAAAACAATAGAAAACATTTCAGAAATGATACCGCTTAAGCAGTCGACCATTGACCGGCCCTCCTGGACAATCTTCCCCGTTCATCTCTTTCAGAAGAAAAGCATTCTCACCCTGATATGCAACACTTTTAAAGGGTCCTTTCCAGAGATTTTTGAACTTACCATGCTTACCCTTTTCCTCGTTTCTTGCAACCCATTTCAGCACCACTTCTTCCAATTGAAATTTCTCTGCCTTTGCTTTTCTGTCATATATTTTCTTAATTCCCTCTTGCAGCTTGAACGTGTTTTGAAAAACTTCTTCTCTAGTCTGCTGCAAATGGATCATTTGATTTAATCTCCTTTGCATATGATCATCTTCACTGCCAGCTTCCTGCAAAAGTTTGACCACAGGAACTGCGAGAGAGGTAGGAAATACTGTACCAACTTCATATACTAGCTCAAAAGGGGACATACCAATGGATTTCTTCTGACTCACTCTGTCTGCCCAAAGTTCATTGACCAAATTCTTATGACAACCTTTCTTGTTTATTTCAAACAACTTTTTAATGATGTTGACCAAAGATTTATTGGAAGACTCCGCCAATCCGTTGCCTTGTGGATGATAAGCGGTTGAGTGTCCCAAAATGATGTGATACTTGTTACAAAAGTCAATCATTATTTTTTATTTGAAAGCTGCTGCGTTATCAGTAATTAACTTATTTGGGCAACCAAAGCAAGAAAAAATATTATTCTCAAGAAACGAAATTATTACTGAATCCGTAGCTTGCCTGGTGGGAATTGCTTCAATCCATTTCGTGAAATAATCTGTTGTTGTGAGGATCCACCTATGCTGAGCTGAAGAAGCAGGATGGATCTCGCCAATGAAATCCAAACCTCACTGCTGAAAAGGAGTACTTACCTCAATGGGCTTAAGCGGCAAAGGTTGCAATTTCTTCCTCCCTTCAAAAATCTGACACTCATGACAACTTTTGATAGTCTTATACACATCAGCAAAAAGTGTTGGTCAATAATATCCCGCTCTCAAAATTTTGTTGGCCCTTTGTTTCCAAAAAAGGTGACCCGCGCAATCTCCCTTATGAAAATCCTCCATAACCTGCTTTGCTTCTTCTTCAACCAAAGAATTCAGCAAAACACCGCCCGGATCTTTCCAATAAAGTGAATTATTCAAAATACAAAACTTAGCAGCCTTCAATTTCAGAGTTCTACTTTTGTTTCTAGCCATGCTGGGCGATGGTCACAAATTTCGAAGCACATATACAATATCTGAATACGAAGGAGAAAGAACAAAGATTTCTAATACCTGAACTGATGAACTTTCTTCATTTTCTTCAGACATAGCAGCAATGAGATTGATGTCCAAGGCATGCAAATTCGACTCAGCCATTAGCTTAGCCAGCCCTTTTCCTTTGATAAGCTTTGTAGGCTTTATCTCCACATCAGACTCCAACAAGGCAGCAATCCATTTGCCTCGTCTTCCTTCCGGATCTGTTTGCACTAAAACATCCTTAACAACATCATTAGGAACATAAGCAAGAATATGAGAATGCAGAATATATACCTGAAAATATTTCAACACTTTCACTAAAGCTAGAGCTTGCTTTTCAATGATGTTATACTTTAAGGCTGCATATCTTATGGTTCGGCTGAAAAAAGAAATTGGTTTTTCATGCTGATCTCTTTTCTGCATCAATACTACTGCCATAGTATGCTCCGAATAAAATGAAAACAAAATAAAATCCTGAGTATAATCCGGGCTGATTAAAACTGGAGCTGAAGAAAGAACCAACTTCACTAAATTGAAAGACTTTACAGCCTCCTCAGTCCACTTCACTACGCTATCTTTCTTAAGCATGTTTGTAATCTCTCTTAGATGTTCAGCAAGATTAGGCACAAAGCAGCGTAAGAAATTCATCTTAACATTGAATGATTGGATCTCCCTTTTGTTCCGGGGAAGATAAATTTGCTGAATAGCTTCTACTCGAGCTAGGTAAATGCGGATGCCATCCTTTGATATTATGTGACCAAGAACTTTTCCCTCATCCATGGCAAACAAACTCTTCTTCGGATTGAGTGACACACCATACTCTCTACATCATTGAAAAACAATCTTCAAATGATACAGGTGCTCTTCATCAGAATTAGAAAAGACTGTCAAATCATCAAGATACACAAGTAGAAAAACATCTTTCTCATTTGCAAATGCCATATCCATTTCCCACTGAAATGTCGCACCAACATTCTTTAAACCGAAAGGAATTTTAACATAATGGAAAGTTCCCCACGGAGTGGTGAACGTTGTTTTGTCTCTATCATTCTCATGGACTAGAATTTGATTATACCCGTAATAGCCATCGAGTAGCGACATACGAGATGCTCCAACTACTCGCTCAAGTATGTGATCCATTTTGGGCAACAGATAATTATCTTTCAAAGAAACCTTATTCAGATTCCTAAAATCAATGCATAAGCGAATCTCACCTGTCTTCTTGCGTACGGGCACCAAATTAGAAATCCAATCTGAAAACCTTATGGGAACGATGATACCAGCCTTGTACAATCGATTTACTTCCTTCTCAATTGAGGGCAGCAACTTTGGATTTATTCTTCTCAATTTATGCCTAAAGGGCTTTTGATTTGGCTTGATCGGAATGGTGTGCTGAATTATGTTGGTATCATATGTCTTCAAATCTGAATAGTCCCAAGCAAATACATCAGCAAAAGAAGAAAATAAACTAACATATTTTTCTTTTACCTCTGGTGGCAATGCTTTGGACAATTTCACCATCTTTGGATTTTCAGCTGATCGAATGTTCACATCTTCAACTCCCTTTTTGGTTGGCCGCAAGGTTGGTTTTCGAGCTACGTCATCTTGATAGAAAAGCTCCTCTAAAGGTATCAAACCTTTAGGAATGACATTATCCTTTAGCTGCAATACTTCCATCTAATTTATTTGCACATCAACCTCACCATCATCATGCTCCATATCAATTGAAGTGTCTCTGAATTTGCCTTCATTTTGGAGAAACTCATCAATCTCATCATCATCTTGAAATACTTGCCAATACCTTTGATTGTCCGAGACAGTAGGATGGTGCTTCACATGAATTTCAAATTTGTTACTTGAGTTCATCAGAATTCTCAAATTACTTGCTGCCTTTCCAAGTGCATATGCAATACCATTCTGAATACGAGGGACACAAGTAAAAGTATAGTCTGAAAACAATTTCAATATATCAAGAACAACATTTCGGTAAGTCCAAATTCGAGGATTCTTAGCTTGGTATTCACCTTTTACTTGCTTAGTTACCAACTCAGAGTCGCCATACACTGCAATCCTCTTAGCATTCAACTTTCTAAGAATTTTTAGACCAGCAATCAAAGCTTCGTATTCTGCCTCATTATTTGAACAATCAAAAGCTAATTTATAAGAACAGACCCTTACATTACTTGGTACCTTGTTTGGGACAGAAAAAGGGCTACGTACCCAAATTCCAATTCCAGCACCATCACTCCCTACTGCACCATCAAAATCCATGGCCCATAAACCATCTTCATGTGCTTCCATGTGCTGAAATTCTATTTGCTCTGTTATTTCTGCTTGTTGTCCATAAATTTTTTTCTACTATCGGAAGGTTGATTGCTCAGCAAAACTTTCAATATTTTGTCTCTCTTTCTTTATGACCTCTCTGAAATTCTCAGTGATTTCTGGAATGTATTCTACTTCAACTAATTGACTATTTACATCATTAAAACTATCTGAATATAAAACAAATGACACAAAATTTGTATGTACACAGTTAATTTGATGATTTACCGGTTTCTCCTTGTTGGTGATCATATACTTCATCTTTTGTTCTCGGTACAGTTTCCTCATCTGACCAAACAAAGGAATGGTAGCATAGGAGAAATCAAGTTGCAATGTTCCCTTCAATTTTGCTCCCTAAGATCTGGAAAGAAGCATGCCAAATCTAGGAGGAATATCCGCCACAACCACATCCATCAAAACATTCTTAGTCGGAATCTGATCTAAACTAACCACCAAATATTTGATAAGCCCAATGCATCTTACTCTACTGGAATCGAAAGAGTAAAGATCATGATACTTCCTAGTGATGTCCAATCCCAATTTCTCCATGATTTCCCTTGGCATGAGATTATGAGATGCTCCGGAATCAAACATGGCATTATGTAACAAAAAATCATGCAATCTAAGGCTGATATAAAAATGAGGCACGTCACTATCTAGAGACTCACCATCCAATGCTGGTCCAAATATCAACTCAGGTTGATCATCTTCCACATTCACCATATCATAAATTGGATCTAAATTTAAAATTTTAGACACCTTACCCTTATAGCTGATATTCTTCATCAATTCAGTCAAAGGAATGAAAAATTTTAACTTAGAAATTTCATTCTCTAAGCTAAAAACTAAAGTTTTTTCTACCTCTTTGACTGGAACATCCTTCTTTTCAGCTTTCTCCCTCGATACATTTGGATAAATGGATCTTTCATTTGCTAATGGGGATTTGCTAGTAGTGGGATCAACTATCTCTTTTCCCTTCCTTTGTGCAATGGGTGAATCATTCTTTGGTGCTGAAACTTCCTTTCTCTTTTGAATTGGATTGATAGGAACATCTCTATTTCTAAGTGAATATTGTCGCTGCTGGGCAGATAAAGCATTCATATAACCTCTCTGATATTAATCCGACTCTTCTTCAAGAGCTGTCTCATTTGCCAAGATGAAATCCTCGTCTTTTTGTACAGCTGATTTTTCTGCATACTGTTCATCTTCAGTGATAAAAGTTGGCAAATCATCAGGTGTAAAGAAGTGATTATCTTCCCCTATTACATTCTCTTTATCATTTGATTCTGAACCAACAAAATTCTGTTGTAAAGGTGTATTTGCCTACTGTTGTACTGCTAGTTCTTGTGCTCGCTGCTCTCATTGTTTGATCCTGAATTGCGGTTGTTGTTGGCCACAGAAGTTAGGATTTTTGATCTATGGTTCACGATTATCAAGTGTTAATCTTTCAATCATATTTTCCACCTTGCGGAGTACTTGATATGAAGTAGAAGCCTCTTCCTTAATTGCGACTTTATTTTCATTTCAATCTAGCTCTCTTGTCATTCAAATTAGCTTCAACACTCACTGCAATTTTCTGCATGTCTTCCAAAGTGGCTGGATCTCTTTCTCTTAATTGATAGGCCATGTTCAGATCGAAACCATCTGGAAACTTAAGCAAATCTGACCTCCTAGATGGCTTTAAAACATCAGTAATTGCATTGTAAACCGCATTGAATCTAATACAGTAATCTTGCATAGACTAACCAACACTCCGCTTGATTTTGGTATATTCAGAAGTGATCTAAAGAGGGTCTTTCTTTACTTCCCATCGATCCAACAATTGTCTCTAAAGCTCAGCCAATGTAACAATACTTCTAGGCAGAAAAGCTATAAACCACTTTCTCACTTCACCTCCAAAGGTTTGCACAAATAATGTTATTGTCACATTTTCTGCATCAATCTTATGAAGGTCAAAGAAATCTCCCATTCTATCCACATGTTGTTGAGCAGGAACACTTTGAGGACTACCATCAAACAATGGAATTTTTCTTTGATAATCAGCGGGCATGTCATCCAAGTTCTAAGGCAACACAAGAGGTGCAAATTGGGAAACCATTGCTCTTGGTGGATTTACAATCGGATTTGGAAAAATGGGAGGATTCAGAGCAGTTGATGTATGAGGTGTATGAGGTGTGGATGGAGGTGATACTACTGCAGATTGTTGATCATAGATAGAAGGTTGCACGGGAACGGTAGGAATGAAAGGAGGCTCAGTATGAACTTGTGAACCGGATGTAACTGTTGATGGCCGAAGAGTTTCATATGCACACTCTATAAACTCAGGAATATTTGTTGCCACAATAGAATTCTGAATATTCAAAATGCAACTGTCAATGGATCTATTAGCCTGTTCAATTTCAATATACTTGATAAACTCTGGATTTATGATAGTAGAACCAATAACACTTTCAGACTTCATCTCAAACAACGACAACTCAAATTGTTCATCAAATTCAAGATCTTCAAGGTACTCAAAAACAGTGGGACATGAATGAGATTTGAATAGAGGAATCACAGGACTTTCTCGATGAAGGATTCTTGAAATCAGATTGGGATTTTCATACACTGGAGGTGGTTCAGGATTTGGATTTTCTCTAGTATGTCTTCTGGAAGCCAGTGTGTTGAATTATTTTCAAAAATCAAAGGGACAAAACCAACTTGTTCAGCCTAAAAAATTCTAAACTCATCATCCAAAGTCTAGAATGATCTGATGTACTGGGGGCAATTTACAATTCAAGTGTCACATTTACAAACTAGACCAAAGATTGACTGAAGCAACATTTATCTACTTTCGCTAGTGCAAAGAAAAAGCATTTCGAAGGCTACCTGGAATAACTTCAGGCTCCGTCTGTAGCTTATAAAACGAATAACACTAACAAGAAAATGATTTTCTTCCACAGTATGGTTGCCACTATTTTATTGCCTAAATCTACCTCAGGCTGAAGGAAGGCAAAGTTCAGGGTAACATCAAACCACGCTCTGTCTGGTATCTAGCGTTACCAGATTAGGAGAGGGCTCTCTCTGGGTCAATCTCAGCAAAAATAATCAATAGGGCTTGATATGACTTTAAATGAAAGCTAATTTTAGGCTAGGTATATAATTAAAAGAGTTTGATTTAATTTTTGGGGGTTTTTTTGGAATAAAAGGGAAAGGTAGTTTTGGGTCCGGGGATAAGGCCTAGTTTTTGCAGAGTTTTGAATGGGGCAAGAAAGGAAATTGTTTTGATACTTTGGATTGAATGAATGGATATTTAAGACCAGTGAGGAGCTGAAGAGTGCAAGAGGCTTTCAAGAATCATCTTCAAACATATGAAAACATGGAAAATTAAACAGAACTCAAGGTAGAGCAAAGCAATCTAATGAATTCCACCTTTATCACTCATTTGTTTAATTTAAGAAGAAAGGAGAAGGGAAATGATACACATAAGCATCAATGAAGTTACAATCACATAGAGAAACACACCATCAAAACACAGAGCCACATGGATCCCAAAGAGTGTTGCAAACCCTAATCTATTCCTTTGCAAAAATTGCAGAGATGAAATGTACAATGAAGTGCCAAGCAATCCCAAGTGTCCAACCCTGAAAATGACTAAAGAACTACAATATATAGACAAGCCTAAATCATCCCCATGCCTCTAGGGGTCTATCTCACCATTCTAGGAGATGTTTCAACCAAATCTAAAGTAAGAACTGGAAAATAGGTAATGAAACAACTTGCCTCTATATGATAGGAAACTGATTCATTTACTTACATTTCACTTCTTGGTGAATGAATCTCTTTAATGAGTAAAAATGTGCCAAAATTACATCATATTCATGAAATTACATCAAGTTACATCAAGAGCTACATGAACAAGTCAAACTGGCCAAAACTATGTGAAAAACTCAGCTGTTGAGTGAAAAATAGGCCAAATTTCCCAATGCGCCGCGCTTGAAATCTCTATGCATAGTGCCACTTTGACACTGATTTTGAGGGTCTTCTAGGAGTCCAAATTACATGCAGGATAGCTCGTTGGAAATCTCTGCCTATTTGATTTCCAACCCAAGTCGAATTTCTGAATTTGGTTTCCATTTTCCCCTCCAAAAATCAAATCTCCCAACACTTCTTCCTGTGTGTCCAAAAAGTGGTAGAAAGGCCATTTTTGAGGTGTTTTTGACCCTTTAGGCAACCCAAAACCTGTCAAAATCCTTAGGTAATGGGTAGGCATGCATAATTTTTGATGAAAAATCTAGAAATGAAAATTTTTCCTCAAAAGGAGCCGCCAATTATAAGCGCACACCAAGTGGCGCTACGTGTCGGGCGGAAAAATCTGTGTTAAGGCCAAAAATTTCAAAATTGACAAAACGTTTCCCAAATTTCTTGAAATTTGGGCTGAATGTCCACCATCAAGCACCATGCTGGGCCAAAGGACCTTCAGCCAAAATTTGGAGTCTCTCATGCCTTTTGCGGCGCTTTAGTGTCCTCCTTAGCCTTGCTTTCTGGATCTTGATCCTCACTTTGCAAACATGATTCCGCGCCCAATAATGGTTCTTCATGTTCCTGAGCATGTTCTTTTCTTCATTTTCCTTTTCCAATAGCTTCTCAAGATGAATATTGACCCTGTCAAGCCAAGTCTCTCTATCAGCCTCAATCTCCCGCTCAATGGGTGTCATCTCTATTTGGCTTCTTTGGGCACCTTGCCAGTTCTCACGGATGTTTTGCAACTGCATGATGTCCATGCAAGGTGTATGTTGGCTTATATGAGAGGAAAATGAGAATTTGGTGCTTTGCTTCAATTTCCAAATATATGATGGTAAGAGAGGGACTCTGGAGAAATAGGGCAGTAGGAACAATGCACCTCAATCAAGTGATAACTCAAGTGTAAGGATAGCCAATTAACTATTTGGGAAAGTTGGGGTTTTGGAATCTTTTACAAGTGAGATGGGAAAGGGAGAATGATAGGAAATTAAATAACTTGGGATAGGGAAATGGGACTTAGGAATGAGTGAATTGGGATATAAGGGAATAGGGGAAGGACTGTAATGATAGTATAACAGTTAGAGGGAGGAATAAAAAGAGGGGAATTAAGTATTTGGCACGAAAATCAATTTTAGAACTCCAATTTCAAAACCCTAAGGAGGCACTTCAACAAGATGATAGGTTTTATAGTTTTTGCATTCAAACTCTCATATTCAAACTCAAAAAACACCAAACATGGGTTAATGGAAATCACAAAGTCACATAAACTTACTTGGAGCAAAGGAGACCGATTCATTTTGATGATTGAGAGAGATGGCAAGAATTTTGTGTTTCGGCCCTGTGCACCACGATAGTGGCCCAGTGCGTCACGACCCTTGTATGCGATGTGCCAATTTAAAAATGCACAGAGGTGAGCGGCCCTATGCGCCGCGCTCAGCCAGTGCGCCGCGACAGTTGCTCAGTGCGCCGCGACCACAAATTACACACAGTTCGGCCTTCAAATGCTGGCTTTTCTCCTCTATGATTTATTTTGGCTTCACTCTTGTCTCTTGGAATGTAAATGGGGTTAGAATATGAAAATATCTTATATATATCAAAGAATTTGATTTTCCATTTGGGCAAACCCACTTTCTAATGTTGTAGACTTTGACACTTTTAAATGAACTTTGTTTTGTTTCCTTTTGATTTTTTGGACTGATGATGAGCTTCTTGTCTGTCTTTGCAGGGATAGCTGGCATGGAGATTTGGAAAAGGTGACCAGGGCTATGCATGGAGTACTTTACAACTGAATAAACTTTGAAAATTACATTGCATTTATTACAAAAGATGAAATAGACGATTTTTCTTCAAAACAGAGTTTTGAAGAAAAATCATTATCAAGCATTATGACGATGAAATTTGTGCAGTAAAACCTTTTTCAAAACTTCCTCATGTGCCTGCTGACATTATTATGCATCTTGAGACCTAATTGAAAAAACCCTAGACCTAATGAACCTAAAACCCTAAAATGTCTCTTTGCTAACCAGGAGACCAAAAATGACTGTAAATGATTTTGATGAATAGACATGGACCAACAGGTACATGACATGAGGGATATGAGTGACAAGACCCTTCCGTCAGATGATCCATGCTCCTAATGGAATGCAACTGACTGAACTGAGTGAGATAGCTAAAATGAAATGCGACAAGAGAAATTTCATCTGTGACGGAGGGATGAGGATACCGACTCTAACAGCTGGATGCAGATGTGCCACCGATTGGCAGTCATTGAAGGATTTGGGCAAAGTTATCGATCATCACATTCCTTTTGTTTTTTAGGGCTGCTCGAGAAATATTTTGATAGGATCTCCTACTCCCTCATCTGTATTTTTTCCCCCATGGGCGGTCATTGGGGTTTGCAAGGTTGATCTTGAAAAGGTTCAAACAGATTGAGCCCTAAATCCTTATACCCCAACCACGTTGGAGACATGCAAGGAAGGATTGAGAAAAAGTAGACAGCTCTGATACCATTGACCTATATTGATGCAGGAACACAATAGAATACACATATAGCCATAAATACAAAGATGCAGTGGAAATAACACTTCATTTCATTAATATCAAAGAACTAAAATTTTCTTATAGACATAATGGAAATAAACTAGCTAGGGTGTTGGTAGCTTATCTATGAGAAGAGACATGGCAAATATAGGCCTCTAAACTCTGTTAAAATGAGGCTCTAGGGCCTATTTATGATTTAGAAAAAATGTAAAACCCTAAACATCCAAAAACCTAACCCTAGGAGATGAAGTGCCAAAACTATGGGCCCCGTTTGGGTAAATTGGTGTTTCAATTTCCCATGGACGTAAATTTGGCATATGATCTCTTTTTGGTGTACACCATACCTCGCTTGAAATATCTATCCAAGGAAAACAAATTTTTATGTGAGAAACAACGGTCGCTCCCAGGTTTTCCAAAAAAATTCGTTTAGGGCCTGAAAACGACTTCGGAAGTTCAGGACCCCAAAATCTGCTAAAAATAGTAAGTTGTGCTGAAACTGAAAAACTGAAAGAGAAAATGGTGGGTCCCGAAGTGGAATAGGCGGGTGGCCACCAATATCCACCTAGATTAGAACTTGTGTACATACACCTCCACATCCTGCCTCATATTTTCCCAAAAGTACCCCCTCTTCAATCGTGCAATAGAGCGATGCATCCCTACGTGGCCATCCCAAGGTGAGTCGTAGAACTCTTTAAAAAGGTGCCTCCTAAGACTTGATTACTTTGGAATGTATAGTGGGTTCCTATAGAACAAGATTCCATCCCGTAAGAAAAATTACGTGTCTTCCCTTCCGTCACCATCTTCAGAATATTCTTCACTTGTGTATCTGTTTCCACACTACCTCGTAGTCTATTCTGCATCTCCTTGGTCATGTTGACTCTAATCCTCATCCCTTCAGATCGGTCTTCCCCATCCAGTGCTCCTAGAAATACTTTTCTACTAAGGGCAACAACATTGAGTTTAGTTGGCCTGTACTCAAGGGTTATGTCAAACTTTGCCAAGAATTCTTTCCAACGAGCTTGCTTCGCTGACAGCTTTTCTTGTGATGCAAAATAACTTGCTCCAACATTTTTGGTCTTGAAAAAAAAAAGGTTTTACAACCAAATAATTTCTCGAAACATCCAGAAAGTGAATGATGAAAGTCATTTATTTCTCATGGACTAGATACCATCGCTCTCTGTCTTATAAGTTGCTAGCCTCATATGCCATTGGATGCTCATCCTGCAATAGAAACCCTCCAATTGAAAAATCTGATGCATCAGTGTGGACCTCGAAAGGCTTTTATAAGTCAGGCATCCTTATTATTAGTGTTGTCACCAACCTTCTCTTCAACTGTTCAAAAGCTTCCTTGTCCAATCTCATCACTTCCCCTTCTTCATAAGGTCTGTCAGTGGTGCAGTTATCTTCGACTACCCCTCTACAATAAAAAATTTCATTGATAGTTGCTCATCCCCAAGAAAACTATCATATCATGGAAATTATTTTGTTCAGCCCAATCCTCTATCGCATTGACTCTACTCAGCTCCATCCGTATGTGACCCTGTCGAACAAAGTGTCCAAGAAACAAAATCTCAGTTTGAGCGAACATACACTTCAACTTCTTCAAGTACATTTGATGTTCCTTTCATGCCTCAAACACCAAAGCCAAGTGCTTCTTATGATCCTCCATGTTGTCAGTAAAAATCATGATATCATCCAAGTACACAACAACAAATGTGTCTAGGTATGGATGAAGTACATCGTTCATCAATGTGAAGAATGTGGTTCGAGAATTACACAATGAATGACCTGACTAGGAATTTGAAACTGCCATATCTTGTCATGATCGTGGTCTTGTTATTGTGTCCTTCGACTATTCGCAATTGATAATACCCCTGTCTCAAGTCTAGCTTGGAAAACACTCTGGCTTTCGCAACATTGTCAAAAGAATTCACTGCTAGCGACAAAGGATAAATGTTTCTTATAATTTTCTTATTCAATGCACCATAATCAGTGAAAATACTCAATTCATTCAAATCCTTGTTCTCCTACAATGATATTGGAGCACCATACGGGGAGCTTGAAGGTCGTATGAAACCTTCTTCAGATAAATCCTTCATCTGCTTCTTCAAATCTTCCAATTCCTGCCCTGACAGTTGATAGGGAGATTTTTCTTAAGGTTCCTTCCTCGGCGCTAGCTGAATAGAATGGTCCACTCCATGCCTAGGTGTAATTACTTTTGGAAGCTCATCCGGCATAATATCTCCATATCGCTGCATCACATCGGAAATTTCGGTATGAATAGGCATCCCCACACAATCATCCTCAGCTCCACGAATCACTGTCGCGAATGTCTCCATATCTATGTCCTTCATAGCCTTACTCATACTTAGTGCGAAAACATGTTGCACAGTCACTTCCCTATGCTACGGATGGGTACAGTATGTCCTGCAACATGAGTCACCTTCAATCATCACTATCTCAATGCGGTAAGGCAGAACGACTACCCTGTTTCCCTTTAAAAATTCCTACCCCAATATCATGTTAAAGTCGCCCATCTCCATCATAGTGAAGTCCAAAAAACCTAGCCAATCACCAATACAAACTAACACTTTGTTTTCCAAACCCAACAATTTAGTCCTGGAGTTCACTGCCTTCACTTCCACTTCCATAGGGATAATTTTCAGCCCAACTTCCTTCGCTACATCAGTCATCATAAACTTATTTGTGGCCCTAGTTTCCACCAATGCTTACACATTCTTGCCGAGATTCACCAAGTCAAGAAACCCCAAGCTATGGAACAATTTTTTATGAAATTGACCTTACATACATAGCTCATTACTACATCTTTTTTTGTTGGATCTAATAACTTCTATTACGCCCCCAACTCCGTTTCCCTCCTTTGTTAGTCGTGTGACACTGACTAAACACCTACTTATTCATTTAGGAAAATTTCTGAACTATGCCTCCAATATAGAGAATTAAATATCTTCTTAAAATCATTATGGTTTTGCGGAATAAAACACACTTCAGCAAAACAATGCACTTCAGATATAAATGGAAAATTTTATAATAATGTATAAAATTTCTGCGCTTGTTTTTATACAGGCATTTTCCCTGTTTACATGGTAAAACCAAAATTTACACATTTCGACTTTCTGCATGCAGCCGCTATTGTGCTGCACCACTATGGAGAAAATTTAATTCCACCCAGCACCTTGCACGTAGTCTTGACCGAGCTGCAACCCCAATCGTGGCACAGGTCACTCACGCGAGATGACCCAGCCCTCAGTCGTGTCTGTCTACCATAGTGTTGCTTTGTCTGTAACCCGGGTTGATCCACAACCCTTCGCAAATATATATGACTCGACCGTATGTGTGTGGGGGCGTTTAGCCCAATTTGCGGGCTCATCCTGTTCCTCACACTTCAGTGTTGTCCAACCGCATACCTGTTTGTATGATGAATTCCATCATTGGTTGATTCCTTTAAATATTTCATTTTCTGCAAATATATATGAATCGAACATATGTGAGTGGGGGCATTGGTGGACCTGAGATGACCCACCATGCATTCAACTAAACATGACTCGACCCACTATAACGTTGGCTTTCCTACTCATATAGGATCAATGGTGCTGCAACAATTTACCTTGTCCACATATAAATGTCGCATGGTAACCACTCATATATTTGTCACAAGTCACCCTCCACTATAACGTCGCTACGTCCGGCACCTGTACTGTGGATGCCCTCATTCACGAGTATGCCTGATATGATCATGGGCACGCCCGTCGCGCCGTGGCACACACCCATCCATCGCTTCACCTAAATGTGCTCGAGTTAGGTGCCTGAGTCACTCGAGTCATGGGGCACTCGCTCGTGGGCCTGACACATGACTTCCGAGGAGGTCACCCATCCGAGATTGCCTCTATCTCAAGCATGCTTAACTATGGCATTTTCCCCACAATAAAGCCCACTTAGCTTGCTAGGCCATTTGAAAAACCTTAGCAAGTATTGTGCCTTGTGAACCATTAAAGGGATCTCTACTTTAATGGTTCAAGAGGCACAATACTTGCTAAGGTTTTGCAAATGGGGTGGCAAGATAAGTAGGCTTGATTGTGGGGAAATGTCCACAGTCAAGCGTGCTTCATCCATAGACGATCAGGGATGGGTGACCTCCCAAGAAGTCTTTGTTACTAGGTGAATCTCAACCGAGATGATGGTTGGAAATTAAGAGCTCAACCCCGTTAATTTCCATCTCCATAAAATGGGAAAATCCCTTCAAGATGCAGTCACGAAACCTGTCGTATGAAGATCAAGGATCTTCTCCTAAACCAAGTTTGGTATGTCCGCTATCAAAGTTGGTACCCTCAGTGACATTTTCCTCTAAGGATGATCATCATCAAGTCTACATTTCTTCAACTAACTCATATGGAACACAAGATGTTTTGAATGCATGTGGTTCAGAAGCTCCAATTCATATGCAACTTCTCCGACCCGCTCCTTTATTCAGAATGGTCCCTCATGTCTCCTTATCAAGGATCTATCAGTTCTCTTAGGTGTTTTAAAGTGATCTCTGGTGATCCTCAGAAAAACCATATCTCCAACATCAAAGTGTGCATCCATTCTATCCTTGTTCGCCCATTTCTTCATTCTCCCTGCAACATCATGCAAGTGAATTTGTGCTAACTCCAATGCCTCCTCCCATGTTGTCAAGAACCTTTTGGCATGTGGGCTCTTCCCAAATCCTCCCAATAGCAATATATGTGGTGTGACTGGCAACTTTCCATTAAACAAATAAAATGGACTATAACCTATTACAGAGCTATTCTTCAAGTTGTAGCTAAAATGAGCCACATCTAAGATTTTAGGAAAAATCTTCTAATAAGTTGTGATATAATGTATTAATTAGTCCTCTAGAAATGCGTTAATTCATTTAAATTTTCCATACATTTGTGGATGGTAACTCAAAATATGTATAATTTATGTCTTGACTAGCTTGAACAAGGAATTAAAAAACTTCCCTGTAAAGCACGGATCCCTATCACATACAATACTCAAATGTGATCCCCAATACTTCAAAATCTATTTGAATAAAATCTCAACAATATTCTTGGTTTCACATGGTTTCTTTGTTGGGATAAAGGTGTCATTCATGGAAAAACGGTCGACAAAAACCATAATCCTCTTATAGCCCTTCACCATTGGTAACTTAGTGATGAAGTCCATTGAGACGCTCGTTCATGGTCTCTCTGGAATCAGTAAAGGCTGTAACAATCCTCCCTATCTTTGAGTATCCGATTTTTCATGTTGAAAAATGATGCACATGATTCAGATTTATGCAGGAATGAAAAAGAATACAAATATAACCATAAATACAAAGATGTAGTAGAAATAACACCTCATTTCATTAATATCAAAGAACTGAAATTTTATTACAGACAGAATGGAAATAAACTAGCTAGGGCGTGGATAACTTATCTTTGAGAAGGGATGTGGTAGCTATAGACCTCTTAAATGTGTTACAATGAGGCTTGAGGGTAATTTAATATTTATAAAAAATGGAAAACCACAAACATCTAAAAATGTAACCCTAGGAGTTGAAGCGCCAAAACTATGGACCCCGTTTGGGTAAATTTGTGTTTCAATTTCCAAGGACCGTAACTTTGGCATACGATCTATGTTTACTTCACATCATACCTTGTTAGAAATATCTATCTGAGGACTACAAATTTTGATGTCAGCAACATTGGTAAATGGTTCCATGTTGCTCTCAGTTTTCCAAAAAAACGCCGTTTAGGGCCTCAAAAAGGTTCTGGAAGTTTAAGACCTGAAAAAATGCTAAAAATAGTAAGTTCTACTGAAACTGAAAAAATTAAAGAGACAATGTTAGGGCACCAAGTGGAATAGGAGGGTGGCCACCAATATCCACCTAGATCATTCCTCCCCCATTAGGAAGCAATAGTCCCCATTGCATTGAGTTCCTCCATGAGATGAGGAAACTTCTGCTGAACTCGGTCCCTAGTGAACTACTTGCGTTGGTGCAGTAGTTGGCTAGCTTTGAAAAATTGATACAATTCGATCTTCTGTTGGTGAGTGTTCTTAATTTTCATGCCCATGATATAATCTCTGGTGGCCTGTTCCATGTAGTCTGGGTTAAACTTTGTTGGTGTGAGTTGACATGACTAGGAATTTGAAACTCCCATATATTGTCATGATCGTGGTCTTGTTCTCGTCTCCTTCGACTATTCGCACTTGATAATACCTGTGTCTCAAGTCCAGCTTGGAAAACACTCTGAATTTCACAAGCTTGTCAAAATAATCCACTCCCAACGGCAAAGGATACCTATTTCTTATCATTTTATTATTCAATGCACGATAATCAGTGTAGATACTCAATTCATTCATATCTTTCTTCTTCTACAATGATACTGGAGTACCATATCGGACCTTAAAGGTCATATGAAACCTTTTCATATGAATCCTTCATTTGCTTCTTCAAATCTTCCAATTCCAACCCTGACAGTTGATCGGGATATTTTTCTTGGGGTTCCTTCCTCGGCTCTAGCTGAATAGAATGGTCCACTGCATGCCTAGGTGTCATTACCTTTGGAAGCTCATCAGGCATAAGATCACCATATTGTTGCATCACATCAGAAATTTCAGTATGAATAGGCATCCCCACTCAATCATCCTCAACTCCATGAATCACTATCACAAATGTATCCATATCTATGTCCTTCATAGCCTTACTCATACTTAGTGTAGAAACATGTTGAACACTCACTTCCCTATGCTGCGGATGGGTACGGTAAGTCCTCCAACATGAGTCACCTTTAATAATCACTATCTCAATTCGGTAAGGTAGAAGAATTGCCCTATTGCCCTTTAAAAATTCCTACACCAATATCATGTTGAAGTCGCCCATATCCATCAAAATGAATTCCAAAAAACCCGTCCAATCACCAATACGAACTGCACTTCATTTGCCAAACCCAACAATTTAGTCCTAGAGTTCACTGCCTTCACTTCCACTTTCGTAGGGATAAGTTACAGCCCAACTTCCTTCGCTACATCAGTCTTCCTAAAATTATGTGTGGCCCTAGTATCCACCAATGCTTGAGATTCAACAAGATGATGAGCTTAGAAAAAATGATTCGCCTTCACTAAGTGGGCCCGCAGGCTATTTTTAGGTGTAATTCTATTTTTAGACTATGTCTATTTTTAGACATGGTGATCATATTTCAGAAGTTGTAGGATGCTATTTGTGGATGGCTGGTCAAGCTAGAAAAATAGATGAAATTTAATTTTTATAATATTGGGTGAAGTCTATCTATATATTGTCAATCTAAAAATAGAAGTGTCGATTATTATTAGCTATTAATAATAATCTGACAATAAACATCAACTTATTCTCTTGTACCACTTAATTTCAGTGCACAGATTTTTCAAATCAGTGGGATGAAGGGATTACTAAATTCCTAGGGTTTACTGTTGGTTCATGCATGGAGGACTCAGTTAGAACTGAAGTGTCAAAGTTATGACAGATTTGGAAGAGTAGTTCATGGATTTGTTATTCAGTTTAACTCAGTTATTAGAGTTAAACTTAGTTGAGATCATTGTATCAAGTCTAACTAAATGATACACTAGTGAGAGTGGAGTGAATTAATTATTTAATTAATTCACAAATAATAACTCATTAATTAGATGAACAAATACAATAGTTAACTACAGTGCATCTCAGTTCTAGTGGACACCTAGTAGAGAGATAGGTGAAAGGGAAAGATGGACTATCTGTTGTGACTATAGTGATGCATTAATTGCACCACACACACACATTGGAGTTGCCAATGAGGATTGTGAATTCAAGGTAAGGGTAATTCGAATTCATTCAGAGCTATTCTTCAACAGGGATTGCGCAGTGGAGGCAGGCTATCAGGTGGCAAGAAGTCAGTGCAGGATTTGCAGATTTCTTTTGATTAGTGTGTAACGATTGATTGTACTGAGAGCTTTATGTACTAAACTTTCTATGAGATTGTTACATGATCTCCATGATACATAATATATGATAGTTGGGGTTTTCAGCTTCACGCTTTCCCGTTAAACAACTGTGTTATGTGCGATTGTTTTTATTGCTTCATGTGTTTGCAATTGATTTTAATTTCTGGAAAAGATTAACAATGGAAGGATTTTGTATTTAGAAATAAGATAAATATTGTTAGATAAGAAGAATTTGGATATATAGATGCATCTTGTATAAAATTTTTACATGGTATCAGAGCAGTGTTAATTCTTGAAGATTGCAATTGTGAAGAATTGCTGAGTTTGTGCTGGTGGACAACTCGAATTTGCTGCAGAAAATTCTCAGTGTGAAAGTTGAGTATACGTTGAAATGTATTTCAATGGGTTGTGATTGGAGAATTCCCTTGATGGGAGCTCAAATTACATAGCCTGGAAGGATAGGATGGAGGTGATGTTGGAGGATAATGGACTAAAGGAGTTCATTGATAGCGATGTTCCTAAGTCGGGATCTAGCGATGCTGCATTACTTGACGCATGGAAAAAGACGATAGCAAAGACAAGAATAATTCTGTTGGAAGGTGTGAAGGACCATATTATTTCCATCCTTCATGGGAAAGACACTCCATTTGAAATGTGGAAGGCTTTGATATATTTTTTCCAAAGCAGCAACGACCAAAGGACGTTAGCACTGGATGATAAGCTAAGAAAAATAAAAATGGAGAAGGGCGACAGTATTCCAAAATATGTCACGAAAATTTTCCATTGTAGGGATGAAATGGGAAGTGTAGGGATTACTATTGATGATGAAGACATGGTGAGCTTGGCTCTCCTTGGGCTTCTGAAGAGTTGGCATAGCTACAAAGACTCTTTCAACGGACGGGAGAAACTGTCGAGATGGGAGCGACTTTGGTCAGATCTTGTGTAGGAGGAGATAAGGCGAGGTAATAGGGATGGTTCTTAATTGAAGATGAAGAGAATTGGGTTTTGGCTGCCAAAGAAAGGAATGGGAAGGGGAAGAAATTTCCTTCAAAATCTGAAGCTAAATGCAAGAAGTAGGATTTGTCCAAGGTGAAGTGTTTTTAGTGTCACGAACATGGGCATTTTGCCACTAACTGCCCACAGAAGAAGAAGAACAAGAAGGTTGCTGGAGCTACAGCTGGAGAGGCCTTAACTTCACAATTTGAACTTTATTTCTCTTTGATCACATGCTTCATTTCAAGCTATATGGTATCTGTGTGGTATCTTGATAATGGTGCGTCTTTCCATATGACGGGAGACGAGGTGTTATTTAGTAACTTCGAGGAGGAGGACCTCCAAATGCATATAGATATGGGCGATGATGGTCGATATAGTGTGACCGACATTGGGACCATTGAATTTGAGAGGGAGTCAGGTAATCCATTTTTCTTGAAAGATGTTATGCATGTTCCAGGTCTAAAGAAGAACTTGGTCTTGGTTGCAATGTTGGAAGACAAAGGTTATGACATTTTTTTTAGCGATGGAAAATATTTCCTCTCACATAAAACAATGGGTTAAACCAAGAGGATAGGGATTCGAGTTAAGAATCTCTACATGCTAGAGGTAGATGGCTGCACTACAATGGTGGGCAAAGAAGAAGAAGTGGTGAGCTGGGATGAGGGCAAACTATGGCACAGTAGATTGGGCCATATTCACCATGGCGCTTTGAATATTTTGCAGCATATTTCTACTAGACTTCCCAAGGGTACTCTTGCATAGTCATATTAGTGTAAGGGATGTACTATGTGTAAGTTTTTGAAGACCGCCTTTCATGAGAAGGAGAACCATGCTTCGGTGATCCTGGAAAGAATTCACACAAACGTGTGTGGATCTTTGTCGGTTGCTTCAACAACAAAACACATGTATTATGTTATATTTTTTGATGACTATTCTCGTAGATGATGGATCTTCTTCATGAAGAAGAAGAGTGAAAAATTCTCAAATTTCTGTGAGTTTAAATCATTGGTGGAGAAGGATTTGGGGAAGGAAGTGAACGCTCTATGGAGCGATAATGGTGGTGAATATATCTCGGGAAAATTCAAAGACTTCTCTAGAAAAGAAGGAATTCGAAGAGAACTCATAATGCCTCATAACCTGCAATAGAATGGGGTAGCTGAGAGGAAGAATAGAACGATCGTGGGTGCTGCACGAGTGATGCTGCATGACCAGGTCCTACCGATGCACTTGTGGGTGGAAGCATGCAACACTGCGGTTTATGTACAAAACCTTTTTCCTCATAGAGTACATGGCATGAGTACACCTGAAGAAGATTTTTATGGTAGGAAGCTTGATGTTTCTCATTTGAATATTTTTGGCTCATCTGTTTACATTCATGTGACAAAGGACACTGCGAAGAAGTTGGAGCCGATTACAAAAGTTGGGATATTTGTGGGGTACACAGAAACATGCCATAATTATCATGTGTATTTTCCAGACAGTCAGATGACTATGGTGTGACGGGATATAAAATTCAATGAGTTGAAAGCCATGAAGTTGTTGCTTGAGAGGGAGCTAAACTTCCATGCACAGGAGGAACTTCTTGTTCCCAAAGACGAGCCTTTAGATGTGGATCAGCCATAGGAGGAGATTCATGGAGTGGAGGAGTCCACTCATGCAAAACCAAACATTAGACAAGGTAGAAAGTGTACCATAGAATATAAGAGACTGAAGCTTGATGTGGCACATAATGTAGGAGTCCCTACATCACAACACAGACAGAGACAATCACCTGACCGATTTACTGGATACATGGCTCTCATGAGAAAGTGTATCATGACAGAGCCATATTCTTTTTAAGAAGTAGTGCAGGAGCCCACATGGGTAGATTCCATGGTGGAGGAGTATGACTCCATTGTTAGAAACAATGCTTGGGATATTGTTCCAAGGGTGGTGGGTAAATCAGTTGTAGGATCAAGATGGATCTACAAGGTAAAGAAAGCTGGTGATGGGAGCATCGAGAAGTATAAGGAAATATTTTTTTCTCGGGGGTTCTCACAGATCAAGGGGATTGATTATGAAGAAGCCTTTTCACCTATTGCATGGTATTATTCCATAAGGACCATCCTTGCTCTCTCAGTGTAGATGGGTTGGCACATTCATCAGATGGATGTGAAGATTGCGTTCCTTAATGGGATCATTGCAGAAGAGGTGTACATTGATAAGCCTGAAGGATTTGAGATATTTAGCACTGAGTCACATGTGTGCAGGCTAAAGAGAGCGTTGTATGGACCGAAGAAAGCACCACATGCTTGGTACACATGGATCGACAGATATTTCATTGGACTTGGCTTCACCAAGAGTGAGGCAGATGAAAAAATGTACCAAATTGTGGTGAAGGGTAAGCTTTTAATCATTGTTCTGTATGTTGATGGTTTAATACTAACAGGTGATGAGCAGTTGATACACTCATGCAAGACAAATCTTGAAAAGGAGTTTGAGATGAAGGATTGGGGCCTCCTTCATTATTTCCTTGGAATGGAAATATGGTAGTGGGAAGGTGAATTATTTATGTCTCGAGGCAAGTATGCCCGAGAGATACTCGAGAAGTTTCAAATGAAAGGCTGCAAGCCTATCAACACTCCTCTTCCAAGAAATTGGAGGAAAGAGGATGCTACATCGGCAGAGGTAGTGGATGCCACTATTTATCGACAGTTGGTCGGTTCGCTCATGTATTTAGTTAATACAAGACCTAACATATGCTATGTGGTGAAGAAACTTTCAAAAACGATGGTTAAGCCTACCAAGCTCTTTTGGAAGGTAGGAAAGCATGTCCTGAGGTATCTCAAGGGCACATATGAGTATGGCTTATGGTACAAACAGATAGATGAGGTGAAGTTGCATGGCTTCACGAATGTAGATTGGGAAGGAAGCCCAACAAACAGAAAGAGCACATCAATAGGGATTTTTAGTATCAGATCTATGAAAATTTCTTGGTACAACAGGAAACAAAGATCCGTGGCACTCAGTTCAGTGGAAGTGGGATACATGGCAGCAAGTCAAGCTGCATGTGAGGCTATCTGGATGAAGAAGATCCTGGTTGGTTTGTTCGATTCACATTTAGATCCTACAGTGATACATTGTGATAATCAGAGTTGCATTAAAATCTCAATTAATCCTATGTTTCATGATAGATATAAACATATCGATATCCAGTATCATCATATCAGAGATTATGTGCAGCGGAAGATCATGTTGCTTCAGTAAATTCCTACAAAATATCAAGATGCAGATATTCTGATGAAGGCGCTTGGTAGGAGAAAATTCGAATACTATAGAGGCAGGATCGGGGTGAAGGATAATCCCTATCTTGTTGAGAGGGAGTGTTGAGATTGCACAAGATGATGAGCTTAGTGAAAATGAGTCAACTTCACTAAGTGCGCCCGTAGGCTATTTTTAGGTGCAAGTCTATTTTTAGACATGGTGATCATATTTCAGAAGTTGCAGGATGCTATTTATGGATGGTTGGTCAAGTTGGAAAAATATGTGAAATTCTATTCTTATAATATTTGGCGAAGTTTATTTATAGATCATCGATCTAAAAATAGAAGTGTCGATTATTATAGCTCTTAATAATAATCTGACAATAAACATCAGCTTATTCTCTTGGAGCACTTAATTTCAATGCACAGATTTGTCAAATCAGTGGGCTGAAGGAATTACACAATTTGTAGGGTTTACTAGTGATTTATGCATGCAGGACTCAGTTATAAATGAAGTGGAAAATTTATGACAGAGTTGGAAGAGTAGTTCATGGAGTTGTTATTCAATTTAACTTAGTTATTAGAGTTAAACTCAGTTGATTTAGTTGTATCGAGTCTAACTGAATGATACACTAGTGAAAGTGGAGTGAATTAATTAGTTAATAAATTCAAAAATAATAACTCATTAATCAACTAAACAAATACAATAGTTAACTACAGTGCCTGTGAGTTCCAGTGGAGACCCAGTGGAGAGATAGGTGAAAGGGAAATATGGACTATCCGTTGTGACTATAGTGATGCATTGATTGCACCACACACACATTGGAGTTTCCAATGATGATTGTGCAGTCAAGGTAAGGGTAATTTGAATTCATTCAGAGCTATTCTTTAGTAAGGATTGCGCAGTGGAGGTAGGCTATCAGGTGGCAAGAAATCAGTGCATGGATTTGCAGATTTCTTCTGATTAGTGTGTGACGATTGATTGTATTGATAGCTTGATGTACTAAGATTTGTATGATATTGTTGCATGATATTCATGATACATAATATATCATAGCTGGTGTTTTTAGCTTCAGGATTTCCCATTAAAGAACTGTGTTATGTGCGATTTTTTTTATTGCTTCATGTGTTTGCAATTGATTTTAATTTCTGCAAAATATTAACAGTGGAAGGATTCTATATTTAGCAAGAAGAAAAATATTGTTAGATGAAAAGAATCTGGATATATACATGCATCTTTTATATAATTTCTACAGCTTACACATTCTTTCCAAGATTCACCAAGTCAAGAAACCCCAAGCTATGGAACAATTTTTTATAAACTTGACCTTACATACATACCCCATTACTACATCTTTCTTTGTTTGACCTGATACCTTATGTTATGCCCCCAACTCTGTTTCCCCCCTTTGTTGGTCGTATGACACTGACTAAACACTTACTTTTTCATTTTAGAAAATTTCTGGACTAGGGCTCTAATATAGAGAATTAAATCTCTTCTTAAAATCATTATGGTTTTGCGGAATAAAACACACTACAGTAAAACAATGCACTTTAGATATAAATGGTGAATTTTATAATAATGTATAAAAATTCTGTACTTGTTTCTATACAGGCATTTTCCTTGTTTACATGGTAAAACTAGAATTTACACGGTTCAACTTTCTGCACGCAACCCGCTGCTGTGTTGCACCGCCGTGGAGAAAACCCGATTCCACCTGGAACCCTGCATGCAGTCCTGACCGAGCTGCAACCCCAACCATTTCTCGAGTCACTCACCTTAGTCAAACCAACCCTTAGTTGTGTCTGTCTGCCATAGTGTTGCTCTGTCCGCAACCTGAGTTGACCCATAACCCTTCACAAACCCAAATCGATCGAAGAAGCACCGCTCCCTCGTGCTACTACTCATTTAGCCCAACTTGCGGGCTCATCCTGGTCCTCACACTTTTGTGTTGTCCAACCGCATATCTTTTCCTATGATGAATTATGTCATTGGTTGATTCCTTTCAATCTTTCACTATCCGACAATATATATGACTCAACCGTATGTTTGTGGGGGCATCGGTGGACCTGAGACGACCCACCATGCATTCAAATGAACATGACTCAACCCATTATAATGTCGGTTTGCCTAGTCATATAGGTTCAATGGTGTTGCGACAATTTACCTCGTCCACATATAAATGTCGCATGGTAACCACTCAGATATTTTTCACAAGTCCCCCTACACTATAACGTCACTACGCCAGATGCCCGTAGTGTGGATGCCCTCATTCATGAGTATGGAAGATACATTCACAGGCGTGCCCGTCGCACCATGGTACACACCCATCCATCGCTCCACCTAAATGCGCTTGAGTTGGGCGCCCAACTCACCCGAGTTGTGGGGCACTAGTTCGCGGGCCTGACACATGAATTCCTAGGGGGTCACCCATCTGAGATTGCCTCTAGCTCAAGTGGGCTTAACTATGGTGTTTTCCACACAATAAATCCCACTTATCTTGCTAGGCCATTTGCAAAATCTTAGCAAGTATTGTGCCTCGTGAAGCATTAAAGGGATCTCTACTTGAATAGTTCACGAGGCCCAATACTTGTGAAGGTTTTGCAAATGTGGTGGCAAGCTAAGTAGGCTTGACTATGGGGAAATGTACACAGTTAAGCATGCTTCAGCCATAGATGATCAGGGATAGGTGACCTCCCAAGAAGTCTTCATTACCAGGTGAATCTGAACTGGGATGATGGTTGGAAATTAAGTAAGAGATTGACCTCGTTAATTTCCATCTCCATAAAATGAGAAAATCCCTTCAGGTTGCAGTCGCGAAATATGTCGTATGAAGATCAAGGATCTTCTCCAAAACCAAGTTCAGTATGTCCACTATCATCGCTGGTACCCTCGGTGGCATTGTTCTCTAAGGATGATCATCATCAAATCTACATTTCTTCACCTAACCCATATAGAACACAAGATGTTTTGAATGCATGTGCTTCAAAAGCTCTAATTAATATGAAACTTCTCCAACCCGCTTCTTTATTTAGAATGGTCCCTCATATCACCTTATCAAAGATCTAGCAGTTCCCTTAGATGGTTGAAAGTGATCTTTGGTGATCCTCAGAATATCCATATCTCCAACATTGAAGAGTGCGTCCATTCTATCCTTGTTCGCCCATTTATTCATTCTCCCCGCAAGATCATGCAAGTGAATTTTTGCTAACTCCAATGCCTCCTCCCATGTTGTCAACAAAATCATGGCATGTGGGCCCTTCCCAAACCCCCCAGTAGCACTGTATGTATGTGACTGACATCTGTCCATTGACCAAATCAAATGGACTATATCTTATTGCGTAACTCTTCTGCAAGTTGTAGCTAAACTGAGCCACATCTAAGATTTCAGGAAAATTCTTCTGATCAGTCGTGACATAATGTATCAATTAGTCCTCCAGAAATGCATTAATTCATTCGGATTTCCCATATTTCTATGGATGGTAACTCAAAATCTGTAGAAATTATGTCCCAACTAGCATGAGCAAGGCATTCAAAAACTTCCCTGTAAATCGCGGATCCCTATCAGATACAATACTCAAATGTGCTCCCCAATACTTCACAATGTGTTTCAATAAAAGATCAGCAATATTCTTGGTTTCACATGGTGTATTTCTTGGAATAAAGGTTTCATACATGGAAAAATGATCAACAACAACCATAATACTATTATAGCCCTGCGCCATCGGTAACTGAGTGTTGAAGTCCATTGAGACACTCATCCATGGTCTCTCTAGAATCAATAAAGGTTGTAACAATCCTCCCTATCTTTGAGTACCCGATTTGTCACGTTGAAAAATGATGCACGTGATCCGGATTTATGTAGGAACTCAAAAGAATACAGACATAACCATCAAAACAAAGATGTAGTGGAAATAACACCTCATTTAATTAATATCAAAGAACTGAAATTTTGTTACAGACAGAATGGAAATAAACTAGCTAGGGCACAGATAACTTATCTTTGAGAACAAATGTGGCGGCTACAGATCTCTAAAATTTGTTAGAATCAAGCTCAAGGGTAATTTACTATTTAGAAACAATGGAAATCCCTAAACATCCAAAAATGTAACCCTAGGAGATGAAGCGCCAAAACTATGGACACTGTATGGGTAAATTTGTGTTTCAATTTCTAGGGAACGTAACTTTGGCATACGATCTATGTTTACCACACATCATACTTTGCTAGAAATATATGTTTGAGCACTACAAATTTTGATGAGAGAAACATTGATAAATGGTTGCATGTTGGTCTCGATTTTCCAAAAAACGTCGTTTAGGGCCTCAAAATGGCTCTGGAAGTTCAAGACCTGAAAAAATGCTAAAAATAGTAAGTTATGTTGAAACTCAAAAAATGAAAGAGACAATAGTGGGGCCCCAAGTGAAATAGGAGGGTGGCCACCAATATCCACCTATATCATTCCTCCCCCCTTAGGAAGCAATGGTCCCAATTACATTGAGTTCCTGCATGAGATGAGGAAACTTCTGCTGAACTCGGTCCCAGGTGAACCACTTGCATTGGTGTAGGAGTTGGACAAATTTGACAACTCGATACAGTTGGATCTTTCGTTGGAGAGTGTTCCTGATTTGCATGTCCATGATATAAGATATGGTGTTCTATTCCATGCTGTCTGGGTGAATGTCATAGGTGTCCAGTAGAGGTGGGAAGTAGGGACGAAGGCAGGCCACATTGAATATGGGTGAAGACCAAGGAATGGTGGAATACTAAGCTCGAAGGCATTGTTCCTACAGCCTTGGTGATGGTTTATGACCCATATTGGAGTGGGTGAAGCTTGATATGAGGTGCAGTGAGGCACTCCTTCTAAAAATGTAGCCACACTTTGTCACCCACTTGGAAGTTGTGTGGCACTCGATGTTGATCATGTCGTTGATTGTACTTAGCATTGGAAAATTCCAATATGTCATGAAACTGTTGGTGAATGTGATGAATAAGTTTGATGAAATTGTTCCCTTTGTCGGATTTAGACTAGACATGAGAAGAAACGGCCTGAGTAGATGCAAATGGCATGGCTACGTCATTGGGACATAGTGGCTAGAATCTCGAGCACAGCTAAAAGGGGCTATGGACGATTAATCTGTGCAGAGCCCAGTTATAACTTTGTTGTACATGGGGGAGGCTTTCATCCCATGTGCATGGATGATTTGAATTGTGCATCCACATAATGTGTACAATCATCATGTTGACAACCTCTGTTTGACGATTAGTTTGGAGATGGAAAGCGATGGAATTGGTGAGCTTGGTATCTAGCATTGACCCAAGCCTGGACCAAAATGTTTTGAGGAACCTGATATCCTGATATGAGATGATAGACTGTGGGATCCAAAAGTGCAACCACACTCATTCAAAGAAGATTTTAGCAGTGGCTTCTGATGTGATATTCTTCTTGCAGGTCGCCATAATGGCCATTTTCGAGAATTTATCAATGACCACGAAAAGACAGTCATTTCCATGCTTAGTAGAAGGAAGGACCAACATGTAATCCATGGAGATGGATTCCCAAGGTCGACTAGCAGTAGGTAGTAGAGTATAGAGGCCTTGCATCTTGATGGTCGGTTTGGCAATGACGCAAGAAGTGTAGAATCTGATGTACTTTTCAGCATCTTGTCAAAGGTTCAACCAATAGAAATACTTCTATAGTATTGCCACTATTTGCTTGAACCTGGAATGCCCAAGGAATCAATTTTAGTGTGCTTCCCATATCATCTCTGCATGCTCTCTTGAAGGAACACAAAGGTGTCCTTGGTGACATAAAAGTGCGTCTTGCAGGTGAAATTTTGGAACCTGTGTAACCCCCAAGAGTGCCTTGTATGTGTGGCCGAATTTTTGATCAATCTTGTAGAGAAGAGGCCAATCATAAGTCTCATGCCCACAAGAGTTGAGAACAGTGGTTAGTGCCACAATCAGTGGTCGACTGAGGCATTTTGCAACATTATTGGTGCTACCCTTATTGTACTTAATCTTCAAATGAAATTGTTTCAGATATGTGGACAACTTCTGATGGCGATCGTTCTAGAACTTCCCTTGTGTTTGTATGAATTATCGGGGTTAGTGGACTGTGTGAATTATTATTTCCTTCCAAAAAATGTAATTCTTTCATTGTCAACAAGCCTGCACAATGGAATACATTTCTTTGTCATAAGTGGGATACTTGCATACCGTGTCGGATAATGTCTCACTAAGATATGCCATTTGATTCCCCTATTGACTAAGAATTTCCCAAATAGCATAGTCAGAGGCATCTGTCTCAATCTCAAAAGGTTGTTGCAAGTCTGGTAATGTGAGCACTGGGGTAGAACAGAGGTGGCATTTCAATTCTATGAACCCATTCTATTGAGATTCTGACCAAAATAATTTTTCTTTCGCTCCTTCGTTGGTTACTTGAATCAAGGGCCAAGTGATACGAGAGAATACCAACATGAACTTGCAGTAGAAATTAGCAAGACCCATAAAGTTGTGACGATATGTTAGAGTGGTTGGGGTTGGCCATTCCTGAATGATTTGGATCTTGGTTGGACCCATATGCACACCCCTTTCATCAATATTGTATCCCATATATTGAACTTGGGTCATGCGAAAAGTGCACTTCTTCGAATTGGCACACAACTTGTGTTTCCATAGTTTTTGGAGGACTTGTCATATGTGGTGGAGGTGCTCTTCCCAAATTTTATTGAAGATCAGAATTTCAGCCAAGTAAGCCACTACAAATGAGTTGGTGAAAGGCTGCAAGATGTCATCCATCAACCTCATGAAGGTTACGGGAGCATTTGTCAACCCGAAAGGCATGAACAACCATTCAAGAAGGCCCTCCTTGGCTTTGAAGGTAGTCTTCCACACATTGGAGGGTTCAATTGGTACCTGGTGATACCCAGACTTCAAGTCGATCTTGCCAGAATATTTTTCCCCTTTGAGTTTGTCCAGAAGGTCATCAATGCATGGGATCAGGTACCTATTCTAGATAGTGATCTTTTTCAGCACCCGATAGTCAATACAGAGTCTCAAAGTCCCATTATTGTTCTCTACCAACATGATCGGGTTCCCACAGGGTCATGAACTCAGCAGATGTGAATTTCTACAACAACTCTTGAATTTTCCTCTTGATTTTATCATTCTCCATAGCAGAGTGTTGATAGGTCCATCCATTGGGTATCAATGCACTTGTGGTTAGAGCAATGGGGTGCTTGACCTGACAGTGCAGAGGCACCCCTATGGGTAACGTGAAGATATCCCCATACTCCTCCAAAACCTTTTCCATTTCTTTCTGTCGCATAGAGGAGCCCTGTCTAGAGGTCATGGCCACATCCTTCTTTTTTCCGCAGGTGTGGATCATTAGGAAAACAAATTTCATGGTTTTTTAAATGAACTTATTTCATTTTTTTGCAGTAACCAAAGAGATAGGGGTAGGTGGTGGTACCTTTAGTATCCTGTACAAATTATTTACCATAGTAACAATAACAACGCTAGACAGAGACTCATACAAAGCATGTCGCTTCCACAAGTATGGTTAGACTAATAATACATCACAAACATCAAGAGGATAAATGTCAGACAATACCTCAGCTGTGAAGGGCTTGATGCTCTAGGGAAGGCGGCAGTGTTGACTGACGCAGAGATCTTGTCCTTGGTGAAGCCACCCATTGGTGTATGGTTGTGGCCATGTTTTGGTCGACAAGCCCAACCGCTTCACGATGAATGCTGAAATGAGGTTCTTTTGGCTCCCACTATATAAAATAAACTTTAGCGGGGAACCCTTTACCCACATCTGGGAGTGTAAGAGATGCTCCTCCTCCTCTGGATCTTTCGGTTCCTGCTTATTTATCTCCACAGTGGTAACAATGGCATTTGGCTTTGCATCAATAATTTTCTTTCCTTTTATCATTCCCATTCTTAGGTTCTGATTTAGAGTCAGAGCATGCATTTGATTCAGGAGACCTCATCTCGGCCACCAGCAACTGCTTGGCCCAACACTCACTTTTTTTGTGAGTGGAGCTCTTATGGAACTTGTTAGTGTCAGTCTAGTCATACTACCATCAGTGATCAAACATGCTCTTTTGCATCTGCATATTAGGTGTCTCATACCAAATAAATTTCACCATTTTGTTAGGTCATGGATTCATTGATGGTACTAATTTTTATCAATTTTCCGTCATGAGGTACTTACTAATTTTCCTTTCTATGGTCTTTAGTCATTAGTCACTTTTATTCTCAAAATCATATCAGTAGGTCATAGGATGGGCCTCATTAGTTTCTAGGGTCTCACCATTTTCAAATTAATGAGTCAGATGTCAATAATATCATCAAGGTCATGAGGAAGTCAATAAAATCATAAGTCACAACACCTGGAAGATCAAACAGATATTTTATTTAGCTTGACATAATTTTCACCTCAAAACTATGTTTTGAGGTGAAAACGTGATATTTTACCTTTATTATTATTCATTATTTAATTCTATATCATCATGTGTAATAAGTCACAATTCAGAAGCTGTTATCTCCACAAAGTGATGTTCCTGCTTTCATATAAGTTTTTCGCAGCATGATCAGTGCCAAATCATCCTCCAAGAAGATCCATCAGAAAGAGCCTGGAAAGAGCTTTCCAACGGTATACTACACTCTCAAAACTTATTTCTGGATTGAATTTTATGCTTGAGTGAAGTAAAATTCCCTAAACCTCCCCTATTTCCCATGTTCCCCTTTAACTTTATGTTTAAAGTTTCATATTTCTTTAATAAAAACCCCTTTACCCCCTTTCCGATTACAAAATCACATTATAAAATATGCGATTTAATTATAAACCACTTCCCCACCATGCATTATAATAAAACTTTATTATAAAGTTATATATTATATATAACCCACCACAATCGCACCCCCTTATCTAATCGCAATCGCAAACCTTTTCCAATCGCAATGTTTAAATGACACACCCTGATTACTCCAATTGCTCAAAAATACGATGCGATTGATCACATCCCTCCTCCCGATCACCCGATCGCCCCTTCTCCTTCCGATCTCCCGATCGCACAAAACTTCGATTGTGATCAATCGTGAGTCCCTTCCCCGATCCTCCGATTGTAACAACCCCCCATTGATCCGACGTCGTTGATCTCTTCCCGCTGATCTGACGGCTCAAATTCAATCGGGCCATCAGCATCGACACTCCCATTTGTGTACCACGTCACCCTACTCCCGATTCCGGTCTTCGATTGTGGTTGACCTCGGGCCCACCATACGGCACTTCCGCCCATTTATAATATAAAAGGCTTTCCCCTTTGTAAACTCGGAAATTGTATTATTTTCATTTTTACAAAGGTTATCCCCATTCCCCCTGTGCCAATCAAATTGGAGGTTTTATATGTACCACTCCGCCCTACTCCCGATTTGGATCTCCGATTGTGATTTGTAAACCCTCAGTCCCACCATTTAAAATCCTCCACTCATCCATAATATAGCCCTTTTCCTTTGCTAAGTCTATTTTTTGTTTATTTCGTTTTATACAAAGGCCTTGGCCCAATCGCATCGGCAAAGTTGAGTTACGTTCCGCCTTACACTCCTATCCCCGATTGCAATCACTGTGTGTATTAAAGTCTATTGCAGACTTGTATTTCAAAGTTTTGTCATATGTTATGTTCCCTCCTTATAATCCCATCAGAAAATTTTTCACTCCATGGTATAATGTATTACCCCTTCCTTTTAATCCGATTGCGATTACGATGTGGGTCCCGCCTCCTTCCTTTCCCTTTTCCCATTCATAATACATTTTTCCCTTCACGAAAGGCATAAATTCATTTTATCATCATTCTATTAAAAGTAATTTTATTCAAAAGAAAAAGTGGAAAGAAAAGGAAACAGTTGGTTGGCCGAGAGCTTAAAATAAAATGAAGATTGTTACAGCAAGCAGGAAAATAGGGAAATCTGTTCATCGGACTACGTATTTTCTTTCATACAGCCTAACAGTAAAATCTCCAAGTAGTCAAATGCAATGATATCCCTTATTTTCAGGGGCAGATTGTTGTATTTCTTTACCATGATTGTATTTTAGTTCTTCTGCTGTTAAAACAACTCCCTTCTCTTGTGGATCTATGTTCCCACATTTCATTGTATTTATTATGAATCATTTTTAAACTAGTCAGAGTCTAAAAGTCCAAATAATCTGTAACTCAGAAAGTAGGGGAATAGTGTGGAAGAACATCTCTGCGCTACATTGTACAGTTTGACAGGAAATAATAAGAGATGCGGCTCTGATTTGTGGGATCCATGTGGTATGAGAGTTAGCATTTGTTTTCTCCTTTGTTTCATATGTGAATTGTTATGTGTTCCATTCATCCATAAACATTTCCTTTTGAATGATTTCAAGATAGAAAGTTAGAATCCATCCCTATATGCTCTACCTTGGGAAAGCATTCATACTCTGTATTTTTCTTCTATTTGAAAAGGATCCATTTATTGTGCACTTTTCAGCTCTGCACCACTCTTTCCACCCCATCATCATTAATTTTTGATTGCTAATTTTCCTTTCTATCTTTCCCCATGAAATACCCTCTGTCCTAATTTAATTCCCAGTTTCAATTGTCCCTTTATATCCCACACATCCCTGAAATTCACTCAATCATTCATTTTATTAAACCTTTTTCCCATCATTTTATCTAGCCTAATATCAGTCCATTTATTGTAATTAATTGAATATTATTTTACGGAGAGAGCCCTCTCCTGTCCTTGTAGGGCTAGCTACAAGGCTGAGCATGGTTTAGTTGTTACCCTGATTTGCCTTTTGCAGCCTGGGGTGCAATTCAGGTGCTAACATCTCTGGTGACCACACTGGGTAAAGTTCAAGATTGTTTGTTTGTTAGTGTTATTTGTTTTATAAACTACAGATGGAACCTGAAGTTATGCCAGGTAGCCTTCGAACTGCACATTGATTTTCAAGTGTATAAGTAGATAAATGCTGCTTTAGTCAATCTCCGGTCTATTTTTATAAACATAACATCTGAATTGCAAGATTTGCCCTAGTACATCAAATAATTCCAGACTTTTGAAAGATGATGTTCAGATTTTTGCTAGGCTGCAAAATAAGACTTTTGTAGAATAGAAATTTGACCACACTGGCTTCAAGAAGATACACCAGGGCTAATCCAGATCCAAATCCTCCCCTTGTGTTTGAAAATCCAAATCGTATCCCAAGAATTGTTAGAAGACAAGAAGGATCATTAAACCCCAGACCCATTTTCAGGTCGTATACTTGGCCCAGTGAATGGTTTTTTGTAGAGGATCTTTCTTTTGATGAGAATTTTGAGCTTTCTTTATTTAGGAATAAGTCTGAAAATGACATTGATGATACAGTTTTAGATCATGACTTCCTTGTAGATACCAAAGTCCAAAGAGAAAATACCTCCATTGACGATTACATTTTGAATTATCCTCAGTCCATCACTGTAACTAATATCCTTGAGCCTTCATAATCATCAGGAACAACATTTCCCCCTCCCGAATCATCAGCATTCCCATCATTCAATTCCCAATTATCATCTCCTCCATTAACACCTCCCTCAAATCCTACAAGTCTTGTCATAAATCCACCCAGAGTTATGGCTGCCAGGTATACACCCCTGGTCTTACCCCAGGTCCTCAATGATATGCTAGCTGAGTATCAGAGTAAAATTCCAATCTTTGATGCCACACAAAGCATCACAGCTCAACAAAATGTTGATAAAATGAATGACTTTTTTTATTTTCATGAGGTAGAATAAGAGAATGTAACGACAAAGTTGTTTGTTCAAAGTTTCAGGGGCAAAGTTAGAAAGTGGTTTAGAGCCCTACCACCAAGCACAATTCACACTTTGCAGGAGTTGAACACTTAGTTCCTGGACCCGTGGGAGGTAAAAAAGAACCCACTTCAAATTATGTCTGAATATGAGAACATTAAAAGAAATGTGGGTGAAACTGTGCAAGATTATTGTTTGAGATTCAGTGTTGTATATAATTCTATTCTAGCTAATTTGAAGCCTCATGTGGGATTAGCATTGTTCAAATTTCCTGATGGATTTGATGCCGACATGGCATATCAATTACATGAAAGAGATCCGTCTTCACTTGAAGACATGCAAAAGATAGTGGTAAACATTGAAGCTAATCTACTGGCTAAAAGAGCACGAGCCATAGATTAGAAAAGAGTCACAATAAAAGAGGAGGCCTCTACTTCAGATAGTAAAATGGACACTCTGATCATAACAGTGGAAAAAATGGTTGATAGGTTGACCATTGCAGATAGACCTGAGCCTCAAATAATAAATCCTCATTTCAGAGGGCAGCAGCCGCAATTCAGAATTAAATAGAGAGAACAAATAATGCAGGACCAAGCTGTGCCACCACAGTAGAAAATTAAAACTCCATTGCAGTAGAACTATGTGCAAGGGACAGATTCTGATGATGATGATCCTATGATTGAGGCTAATGACTTTTTCATGGTTGATGGTGCACCCATTTTCCTTACAGAAGATGAATAATATATAGTGAAAACTCCAGACATTCAAAAAGACCAAAATTTCATTTTCGCCAATGATACAGTACTGGAAGAAGAGTCTGATGACTATCAGAGAGGGTATATGAATGCTCTGTCGGTTCAGCAAAGGCAGTACTCTTTAAGGAACAGAGAGGTTACAGTCAGCCCCATCCAAAAGAGAAAGGAACTCCAAATGAAAAATGATGCACAAAAAAAAGGAAAGGAGCCAACCGATCCTTCTTCTAGTAAAGTGTCTGTAGTTGCTAATATAGCAAGTGAGAAGAACTAGAAGAACACAGTAAAGGAACCAATAGATAAAAAAGACCCACCCATCAAAGAGGTAGCAAAACCTCCCTCCTTTAATCTAGAAAATGAAATCTCTCAATTAAAAGTGTCTATGCCCCTCACAGAGTTGGTGAAGAATAGTGTCTATAAAACTCAGGTGTCCAAAGTCTTGCAAATATATTCTGTCTCCGATATGGTAAATGTAGAAGATGAATACCCTGAACTTATTTTCAGTTCATCCATAGAATAATTTGAAGAAAATGAAGTCCCTCATTTTTATTTGAGTCTTAGAGTACATGAGTTTATCCTGCATAATGCTATGTTGGACTCCGAGGCCTCACATAATTTGATGCCCAAAGCTGTCATGGAGAAGCTAGGCCTTGACATCACTCGTAAATATCATGACTTGTATTCCTTTGACTCAAGTAGGGTCCACTGTATTGGTTTAATTAAAGATTTGGTAGTGCCTTTAGACCAGATTCCAGCAAAGAATGTCTTAATGGACGTAGTTGTTGCTGATGTCCCTCCAAGGTTTGGAATGCTTCTATCTAGGTCTTGCGGTGCAAAACTTAAGGGAACCATGTAGCTTGACTTCTCTTATGCCACTAGCCCTGTATTTGGCTAGTTGAGGAAGTTATATAGAGAAAAGAAAATGAAATATATGATTACCAGCAAAGACAAGCCTATAAATCATCCCATCAATGCTATCCATACAGACTTAGAGTCTTTTGTCTTGTATTATGATGGTGGTTTAAATGATGAGAATGTTCAATTGGTACAAGTGGATGAAATACCTGAGATTTCAGAGAATTTCAGATAGGTCCTCAAACAGGAAAAGGACAAAGCAGCAAACACTTCTGCACCTCCTGCCTGCCAGCAGCAGAGGGACAATGAACAACCAGAAATTAGCCAAGGTAAAGAAGAGAAAGAAACAAATTTCCAGCATCTTCAAGAAGAAGAAGAAGGCCTGTGGAGTATGGATTTTTATGGAGCTATTTGTAAGGATGGAGCTGGCATTAGAATATGGATTAGGAGCCCTATTTTTAAACCTAAGAAGGTTCCAAGTAATGTTAGAGTTTGTGCTTATAAGCTAGATTTTGATTGCTCTAACAATGAAGTAGAATATGAGGCTTTGATTGCAGGCCTCAAAATTTTGAGGAAGTTGAATGCAAAATGGATTTTTGTATATGGTGACTCCGAATTGATAATCAAACAGGTGAAGGGAGAATACCAAGCCAAACATCCAAGATTGAGGGCATACAGAAATGCAATCTTGGACATTTTGAAAACATTCCCAGAGTATACTTTCACAGCAGTACCCAGGATGTAGAACATTATTGCTGATTCTTTGGCCACTACTGCAAGTAACTTGAAGATTCTGATGAGCTCCAGCAATAATTTTGATATCTATGTCAAACATAGGCCTGCTGTTCCGCACAATTTAAGGTATTGGCAAGTATTTTGGGATGATAATGAGATCAATGCATTTTTGCAGGGTGATGGAAAATTCAAAGATACTCCCATAGAGGGTGAGTATGAAGTTGATGATCAGGAGTTAGAAGCAAACCAGATGGACATATTGCAGTGAAAGGATAATGTAATTCCTAGAGGTCTCATACCTCTAGAAGAGCTTTTTGATCAGGATGATGTTGCAAAGAAACCAAGCTTGGTGCCCACAGAGAAAGGACTTGAAGATGTGAATATTGGAACAGCTGATCAGCCCAAGTTTGTCAAATTGTCAAAAGCATTATCCCCTGAGGTAAAGGAGAAGTATGTTAAATTTCTTTCTGAATTTTCTGATGTATTTGCATGGGATTATTCAGATTTGAAAGTGTATGATAAGAACATAATTCAACATACAATTCCTATCAAGCCGGATCAGAAGCCTTTCAGATAGAAGCTGAGAAGAATCAATCCAAAGCTGTTGCCATCAATTGAAAAGGAGGTAAACAGGTTGTAAAAAGCAGGAATCATAGTTCCTATTATATTTTCTTATTGGATTTCAAATTTGGTCGCAGTGTGTAAAAAGACTGGAGAAATAATACTATGTATTGACTTTCAGAAATTGAATAAGGCATCCTTAAAGGATAATTACCCGCTTCCGAAAATGGACCATATTCTACAGAGAGTAGTTGGAGCATCTAGGATGTCACTACTTGATGGCTACTCAAGCTACAATTAGATCTTGGTGCATGAGAAGGACCAAGATAAAACTGCCTTCACAACACCCTGGGGAACCTTCCAGTATGCCAAGATGCCCTTTGGACTGAAAAACGCTGAAGTCACCTTCCAACGTGAAATGGACATTGCTTTTGCAAATGAAAAAGTTGTTTTTCTTGTTGTTTATTTTGATGATTTGACAGTGTTTTCAGGTTCAGATGATGAGCATTTGCACCATCTAAGAGTTGGTTTTCAGTGTTGTAGAAAGTTTGGGATTTATCTCAATCCCAAAAAGAGCCTTTTTTCCATGGATGAGGGAAAATTGCTCCGGCATATCTTCTCTAAAGATGGCATCCACATAGATCTAGCTAGAGTGGAGGCAATTCAGCTCATAGATCTTCCACGGAACAAGAAAGAGATTCAAACCTTCAATGGTAAGATGAATTTTCTACGCAGATTTAAACCTAATCTAGCTGAGCATTTGAGAGAAATGAGCAATATGTTGAAGAAAGATACCACTGTTAAGTGGAGTGAGGAAGTTATCAAGTCATTCAATCTGGTAAAGTTTTCTTTGTCTAATGCCCCAGTTCTGATCTGTCCAGACTATACTCAATATTTTATTATATTTTTGTTTGCATCTAAGCATACTATGGCCACTGTTTTAATGCAAAAGAGAGATGAAGTAGAGAAGCCAATTTCCTTTTTTCAGTAGGACTATTAGAGATGCTACTTTAAGATATAATATTATTGAAAATCAGGCATTGGCTCTTGTCAAGAAATTGAAATATTTTAGGGTCTATATTCTACATTCACACACTATAGCGTATGTCCCTAACACAGCAGTCAAGGATGTGCTCATGCAAACTGATCCAGAAGGTCGAAGAGGAAAATGGATAATAGCTATGTTGGAGTATGATCTAGAGATCAAGCCTACTAAGTTGATCAAAGGCCAAGGTTTGGCGAAATTGATGGCCCAATCAAATCTACATGCTTTAGATATAAACCTCATTTCAGCAATGTCAGAAGAGGAAGATGAAGGTTTGATGGTTCCCATTTAAGATATTTTTCTGCAGTCCCCTTGGTATTAAGATATTGTGTATGTTCTTCAGCATCTGTCACCTCCTCTAGGCATGTATAAGAGTATAGGTATATATTTGAAGCTTAAATCTGAAAAATATTGCATTTTGAACAGTGCTCTGTTTTGGAAGGATCCAGGAGGAATTTTTCTAAATTTCCTGGTTGAAGAAGAAGCTCAGAAGGTAATTCATGATTTCCATAAAGGTGACTCTGGTGGTCACCTGTTTCGGAAAAATACAGCGAACAAGGTATTGAGAGCCGGGTATTATTGGCCCACATTATTTTCTGATTTATATAAAATAGTGATGAATTGTCATGAATTTCAAATTCTCCAAGGGAAGAAGTAATTGCTTCCACTTCCTTTGAAACCCGTTTCAGTGAATGCACCCTTTCAGCAGTGGGGGCTCGATTCTATAGGAGAAATTCATCCCGCGTCCTCAGCGTAGCATCGATGGATACCGACTGGGATATATTACTTTACGAAATGGATCGAGGCCATCCTTGCCAAGCAAGCGACTGACACAGTAATTAGTCAATTCCTGAAATCAAATATTTTATCTCGTTTTGGTTTCCCATGTAAAATTGTGACAGATAATGCAGCCGCGTTCAGATCAAATAAAATGGTTGATTTCTGTGATGAGTACAACATCGTGCTGGGCCATTCAACAGCATATTATCCACAAGGCAACGACCTGGAAGAGTCATCCAACAAGTCATTGATGAATATAATTAAGAAAATGTTGGAGGCAAACAAACTAAATTGGCACCAGAAGCTTATCAACGCACTATGGGCAGACAGAGTTAGAAGTAAAAAATAAATAGGTATGTCAACTTTTGAGCTGGTTTATGGTACTGATGCTATATTTCCTACTTCTCTTATAGTTACAGTTATGATATTATTACAAGAAGTTGGCAGCGCAGATGATGACAACCAGGGAAGGATCAACCAGATGATCCACCTTCCACAGACAAGAGAGGAAGTGTCACAGAAAGCAAGGCAGTTGCAGGACAAGATTAAAAAGATGTATGACAGGAAGACTAAAGCAGAAAAGTTTCAGTTGCATGATGTAGTATTGAAATGGGATGCAAGAAATGAATACAAAGGGAAGCACGGTAAATTTGACAACCTTTGGAAGGGACCATATAGAATTACAACATATAAGGTTTAGAATGCCTTCTTTCTTTCAGAAATGGATGGCTAGGATTGTCCTGGAGGAGCAGTAAATGGTAGGCTATTGAAGCACTACCATTGTTGAAGACATGGATCAGAATCTATCTCATCATCATTGTATATACCATTTTATTTTTCTAAAAGAAAAGTTCAAAATGCACAGTCATTCAAGTTTGGGGCCCGAGGTGAAGGCTACAAAACTTGGATGATATGTGTATAGTTTGGTTTTATTTTAGTTTTCAGTCTCAGTCTAGAATCAAATTCAGTTTGCATTTTTGTCAGTTTTCAACATTGTTGACTCCATGCCCAATGGATAAGGCTACTTGGTCTATAGTGTTCTTAGCACCTCCAAGGAGCTACCATCCCCATTGGAGCTAATGTTAGTGTCAGTCTAGTCATACTGCCATCAGTGATAAAAAATTCTCTTTTTCATCTGCATATTATGTGTCTCATACCGAATAAATTTCACCATTCTGTTAGGTCATGGATTCATTGATGGCAGTAATTTTTATCAGTTGTCCCTCATGAGGTACTTGCTAATTTTCCTTTCTATGGTCTTTAGTCATTAGTCACTTTTATTCTTAAAATCATATCAGTAGGTCATAGGATGGGTCTCAATAGTTTCTAGGGTCTCACCATGGTCAAATTAATGAGTCAAATGTCAATAATATCAGCAAGGTCGTGAGGAAGTCAATAAAATCAAAATTCACAACACCTGGAAGATAAAAAAGATATTTTATTTAGCTTGACATAATTTCACCTCAAAACTATGTTTTGAGGTGAAAACGTGATATTTTTCCTTTATTATTATTCATTATGTAATTCTATATCAACATGTGTAATAAGTCACAATTCAGAAGCCATTATCTCAACAAAGTGATGTTCCTACCTTCAGAGAAGTTTTCTGCAACATGATCAGCGCCAAATAATCCTCCAAGAAAACGCATTAGAAAAGGCCCGGAAAGAGCTTTCCAAAAGTATACTACACTCTCAAAACTGACTTATGGATTGAATTTTATGCTTGAGTGAAGTAAAATTCCCTAAACCTCCCCTATTTCCCATGTTCCCCTTTAACTTTATGTTTAAATTTTCATATTTCTTTAATAAAAACCCCTTTACCCCCTTTCCGATTAAAAAATCGCATTATAAAATATGCAATTTAATTATAAACCACTTCCCCACCATGCATTATAATAAAACTTTATTATAAAGTTATATATTATATAACACTCGTCGCAATCGCACCCCCTTATCTAATCGCAATCGCAAACCTTTTCCAATCGCAACGTTTAAATGACATGCCCTGATTACTCCAATCACTTGAAACTCTGATGCGATTGATCGCATCCCTCCTCTTGATCACCTGATCACATCCCTCCTCCCGATCACCCGATCGCCCCTTCTCCTTCCGATCTCCCGATCGCACAAAACTCCGATTGCGATCAATCGCAAGTCCCTTCCCTGATCCTCCGATTGTAACAACCCCCGATTGATCTGGCACCATTGATCTCTTCCCACTGATCTGACGGCTCAAATTAAATTGGGCCATCGGCATAGGCACTCCCATTTGTGTACCACTCCGCCCTACTCTCGATTCTGATCTCTGATTGTGATTGACCCCGAGCCCACCATACGACACTTCCACCCATTTATAATATAAAGGGATTTCCCCTTTATAAACTCAGAAATTGTATTATTTTTGTTTTTACAAAGGTTATCCCCATTCCCCCTGTCCCAATCGCATCGAAGGTTTTATATGTACCACTCCGCCCTACTCTCGATTTCGATCTCTGATTGCGATTTGTAAACCCCTGGTCCCACCATTTAAAATCCTCCGCTCATCCATAATATAGCCCTTTGCCTTTGCTAAGTCTAATTTTTGTTTATTTCATTTTATACAAAGGCCTTTGCCGAATCGCATCAGCAAAGTTGAGTTATGTTCCGCCTTACCCTCCTATCCCTGATTTTGATCACTGTGTGTATTAAAGTCTATTGCAGACATGTATTTTAAAGTTTTGTCATATATTATGTTCCCTCCTTATAATCGCATTGGAAAATTTTTCGCTCCATGGTATATTGTATTCCCCCTTCCTTTTATTCCGATTGCAATTACAATGTGGGTCCCGCCTCCTTCCTTTCCCTTTTCCCATTCATAATACATTTTTCCCTTCACGAAAGGCATAAATTCATTTTATCAACATTCTATTAAAAGTAAGTTTATTCAAAAGAAAAAGTGGAAAGAAAAGGAAACAGTTGGCTGGTTGAGAGCTTAAAATAAAATGAAGATTGTTACAGCAAGCAGCAAAATAGGGAAATATGTTCATCGGATTACTTATTTTCTTTCATACAGCGTAACAACAAAATCTCCATGTGGTAAAATGCAATGATATCCCTTATTTTCAGGGGCAGATTGTTTTATTTCTTTACCATGATTGTATTTCAGTTCTTCAGCTGTTAAAATAGATCCCTTCTCTTGTGGATCTATGTTCCCACATTTCAGTGTATTTATTATGAATCATTTGTAAACTAGTCTAAGTCTGAAAGTCCGAATAATATGTAGCTCAGAAAGTAGGGGAATAGTGTGGAAGAACATCTCAGAGCTACATTGTACAGTCTGACAGGAATTAATAAGAGATGCAACTCTGATTTGTGGGATCCATGTGGTATGAGAGTTAGCATTTGTTTTCTCCTTTGTTTCATATGTGAATTGTTATGTGTTCCATTCATCCATAAACATTTCCTTTTGAATGCCTTCAATATAGAAAGGTAGAATCCATCCCTATTTTCTCTACCTTGGGAAATCATTCATACTCTGTATTTCTCTTCTGTCTGAAAAGGATCCATTTGTTGTGCCATTTTCAGCTCCGCACTAGTCTTTCCATCCCATACTCATTAAATTTTGATTGCTAATTTTTCTGCCTATCTTGCCCCATGAAATACCATGTGTCTTGATTTAATTCCCGGTTTCAATTGTCCCTTTATATCCCACACATCCCTGAAATTCACTCATTCATTCATTTTATTAAACCTTTTTCCCATCATTTTATCTAGCCTAATATCAATCCATTTATTGTATTTCATTGAATATTCTTTTACGGAGAGAGCGCTCTCCTGTCCTTGTAGGGCTAGCTACAAGGCTGAGCATTGTTTAGTTGTTACCCTGATTTTCCTTTTGTAGCCTGGGGTCCAATTCAGGTGCTAACGGAACTCACACCACTTTCCAGTGTCCTTCTTTGGCTTCATGGTTTTTTTATTTTCTTGTGGCTTTGGAAAGTTGTATTGGGATGCCATGCCTTGGATTTTCCCTTTGTTCTATTGTTTGGGGACACCTTTCACTTGATTTTGATTCGCGGATCCAAAGTCTCGCTTCCTGTGTATTAATTTATACTCAATCCTGGCAGCATATCGGTATGCCGTACCAAGCGAGTAGATGTCGACGAACTCCATTTCCTCGTAAATGTATCTGTGAAAACAACTACGATACTTTAGCACCAAATATTTCTCTGAATATTTGATACCAAACTTTGTGCACAGGGTATGGAACATATTCGTCAAATCATGAACATCTTGATCCCTTTGTTGTCGCAGCATGGTCCATTGTATGTACTTTTCATCATAGTTACGCACAGGATAGTACTATTCAGTGATGGAGTCTTCGAAACAATTCCAATTGGGTAGGGCTGAGAACAGAGAGGTTTTTGTCTCATCCTTTTTCTCATAGTAGGTTTCCAACTAGTCCTTGACATGGGAGGTATCTTTGAGGAGTGAAAAAATGATCTTCTCCCAGTCGGAAAAGTCACGAACCAAGAAATATCCTTCTAATATATTCAAGCATCTATCTACAACATCTGCATCTTTCGGCCCTCAAATATGGGAATGTCAAAGTTTACTTGTACATTAAAGGGAGTCGCACCTCCAGAGTGGTTTCTAGATGCAGATGTGCTGCTAGTGGGCAGTTGTTGAAGGATTTGGGAAAATTTATCCATCATCGCATTCCTTTTTTTTCTAGGGCACCTCGAGAAATATTTTGATAGGATCTCCTGCCCCCTGACCTTTATTTTCATCCCCAATGGGCGATCATCGGGGTTTGCAAGGCTGATCTTGCAAAGGTTCACTAACCGCTCTGATACCACTGACCCGGATTTATGCAGGAACACAATAGAATACACATATAACCATAAATGCAAATATTCATTGGAAATAACACTTTACTTCATTAATATCAAAGAACTAAAATTTTCTTACATACATAATGGAAATAAACTAGCTACGACATTGGTAGCTTATCTATGAGAAGAGATGTGGTGGATACAGGCCTCTAAACCATGTTAAAATGAGGCTCAAGGGCCTATTTATTATTTAGAAACAATGGAAAACCATAAACATCCAAAAACGTAACCTTAGGAGATGAAACACCAAAAGTATAGGCCCCGCTTGGGTAAATTTGTGTTTCAATTTCCCAGGGACATAACTTTGGCATACGATCTCTATTTGGCGCACACCATACCTAATTAGAAATATCTATTAGAGGAAAAAAAATTCTGATGTGAGAAAGACTGGCCACTCCTATTTTTCCCAAAAAAATCATTTAGGGCCTCAAAACAGCTCTGGAAGTTCAAGACCCAAAAAACTACTAAAAATAGTAAGTTTTGCTGAAACTAAAAAGATAAAAGAGACAACGGTGGGGCCCAAAGTGGAATATGTGGGTGTCCATAAATATCCACCTTTATTAGCACGTGTGTACATATCCATCCACATCCTGCCTCATCTTTTCCCAAAATTACCCCTCTCCAATCGTAACATAGAACAATGCTGCCCTGGGTGGCCATCCCAAGGTGAGTCATGACACTCTTTAAAAAGGTGCCTCCTAAGTCCTGATGATTTTGGAATGTAAAGTGGGTGCCTATAGAACAATATTCCATCCCATAAGAAAAATTACATGTCTTCCCTTCCTTCACCATCTTCAAAAGACTCTTCGCTTGTGTATCTTTTTCGACACTACCTCGTAGTCTATTCTGCATCTCCTTGGTCATGTTGACTCTACTCCTCATCCTATCAGATTGGTCTTCCCTATCCAGTGCTCCCAGATTTCCCTTTCTACTAAGGGCAACAACATTTATTTTAGTTGGCATGTACTCAAGGGACATGTCAAACTCTTCCAAGAATTATTTCCAATGAGCTTTCTTGACTGACAGCTTTGGTTGTGATGCAAAATAACTCGCTGCAATGTTTTTAGTCTTGAAAAAAAAAGGATTTCCAACCAAATAATGTCTCCAAAAATTCAGAAAGTGAATGATGGTAGGCATTTATTTCTCATGGGTTGGATACCATCGCTCTCTGTCATGTAAGTTGCTAGTCTAATATGCCACTGGATGCTCATCCTGAAATAGAACCCCTCCGATTGCAAAATCTGATGCATCAGAGTGTACCTCGAAAGGATTTTCTAAGTCATGTAGCCTCAGTATTAGTGTTTTCACCATCCTTCTCTTTATCTCTTCAAAATATTCCTTTTCCAATCCCATCGCTTTCCCTTCTTCATAAGGTTTGTCAGTGGTGCAGTTATCTTGGACTATCCCTCTACAATAAAAAAATTCATTGTTAGTTGGTTATCGCCAAGAAAACTCTCATATCATGGACATTATTCGGTTCAGCCCAATCCTCTATCGCCTTGACTCTACTTATCTCCATATGTATCTGACCTTGTCCAACAATGTGTCCAAGGAATGAAATATCAGTTTGAACAAACATGCACTTGGACTTGTTCAAGTACATCTGATGTTCCTTTAGTGCCTCGAACACCAATTCAATTTTTTCTTATGATCCTCCATTTTTTCAATAAAAATCATGATATAATACAAGTACACAACAACAAATGTGTGAAGGTATGGATGAAGTACATCATTCATCAATGTGAAGAATGTGGCTGGAGCATTACACAAACTTAATGACATGACTAGGAATTCGAAACTCCCATATCTCGTCACAATTGTGGTATTTTTCTCATCTCCTTTGGCTATTCACACTTGATAATACCTGTGTCTCAAGTCCATCTTGGAAAACACTCTGGCTTTCACAAGCTTGTCAAAAGAATCCCCTGCTAGCGGCAAAGGATACCTATTTATTATCATTTTCTTATTCAATATACGATAATGAGTGAAAATCCTCAGTTCATTCATATCCTTCTTCTTCTACAGTGATACCAGAGTAGCATACGAGGACCTTGAAGGTTGTATGAAACCTTCTTCAGATGAATCCTTCATCTGCTTCTTAAAATATTCCAATTCTGGCCCTGACAGCTGATAGGGAGATTTTTCTTGAGTTTGCTTCCCCATTTGTAGCTGAATAAAATGGTCCACTGCATGCCTAGGTGTCATTACTTTTGGAATCTCATCAGGCATAAGACCACCATATCGCTGCATCACATCAAAAATTTCGGTATGAATAGGCATCCCCACTCATTCATCCTCACCTCCATGAATCACTGTCACAAATGTCTCCATATATATGTACTTCATAGCCTTACTCATACTTAGTGCAAAAATATGTTGTAGAGTCACTTCATTATGATGCAGATGGGTATGGTAAGTCCTCTAACGCGAGTCACCTTAAATCATCACTATCTCAATGTGGTAAGGCAGAGCAATGGCCATGGTGCCCTTTAAAATTTCCTACCCCACTATCATGTTAAAGTCACCCATATCCATCACAGTGAAGTCCAAAAAACTCGGCCAATCACCAATACGAATTGACACTTTGTTTGCGAAACCCAACAATTTAGTCCTGGAGTTCACTGCCTTCACTTCCACTTCCATAAGGATAAGTTGCAGCCCAACCTCCTTCGCTAAATTAGTCGTCACAAACTTATGCGTGGCCCTAGTGTCCACCAATGCTTGCACATACTTGCCAAGATTCACCAAGTCAAGAAACGCCAAGCTATGGAACATTTTTTTATAAACTCGACCTTACATACATACCCGATTACTGCATCTTTTTTTGTTTGATTTGATACCTTCTGTTATGCCCCCAACTCCGTTTTCCCCCTTTTTTGGTCATGCGGCATCAACTAAACACCTACTTTTTCATTTGGGAAAATTTCAAGGCTATGCCTCCAATATAGAGAATTAAATCTCTTCTTAAAATCATTATGGTTTTGCAGAATAAAACACACTTCAACAAAACAACGTACTTCAGATGTAAATGGTAAATTTTATAATAATGTATAAAATTTTTGCACTTGTTTTTATAGAGGCAGTGTCCCTGTTTACATGGTAAAACCAGAATTTACAGGGTTTGACTTTTTGCATGCAACCCGTTGTTGTGCTGCACCATTTCGGAGAAAACCTGATTCCATCTGACACCCTGCACGTTGTCTTGACTGAGCTATAACCCCAACTGTGGCATGGGTAACTCACCTGAGTTGACCCAGCCCTTAGTCATGTCCATCTACCATAGTGCTGCTTTGTCCACAACCCTTCACAAACCCGAATAAATCAAAGAGGCACCGCTCCATCCTACTACTACTCGTTTAGCCCAACTTGCGGGCTCATCACGTTCCTCACGCTTCGGTGTTGTCCAACCGCATACCTGTTTGTATGATGAATTTTATCATTAGTTTATTCCTTCAAATATTTCACTATCTGCCAATATATATGACTCAACCGTATATGTGTGGGGGTGTCGGTGGACTTGAGCCGACCCACCATGCATTCAACTGAACATCACTCTACCTGCTATAACGTCGTCTTTCCTTCTCATACCAGTTCAATGGTGGTGCGAAAATTTACCTTGTCCACATATAAACATCACATGGTAACCACTCGGATATTTGTCACAAGTCGCCCTCCGATATAACATCGCTATGCCTGACTCCCGTAGTGTGGATGCCCTCGTTCACGAGTATGCTTGATACATTCACAGGCGCGCTCGTCGCACTGTGGCACACACCCATCCATCGCTTTGCCTAAATACACTCGAGTTGGACACCTGACTCACTCGAATCATGGGGCACTAGCTTGTGGGCCTGACACATGACCTCCCAAGAGGTCACCCATCCGAGATTGTCTCTAGCTCGAGTGCGCTTAGCTATGGAATTTTCCCCATAATCAAGCCCAATTAGCTTGCTAGGCCATTTGTAAAACTTAGAAAGTATTATGGCTCATGAACCATTCAAGGGATATCTACTTGAATGGTTCACGAGGCAGAATACTTACTAAAGTTTTGCAAATGGGGTGGCAAGCTAACTAGGCTTGATTGTGGGGAAATGTCGACAGTTAACCGTGCTTCATCCATAGTCGATCAGGGATGGGTGACCTCCTATGAAGTCTTCGTTACTAGGTGAATCTCAATTGGGATGATGGTTGGAAATTAAGTAAGAGCTCGACCCTGTTAATTTCCATCTCCATAAAATGAGAAAATCCCTTCAAGCCGCAGTTGTGAAACTTGTCGTATGAAGATCAAGGATCTTCTCCAAAACCAAGTTCAATATGTCCACTATCATAGCTGGTACCCTTGGTGGCATTGTCCTCTAAGGATGATCATCATCATGTCTACATTTCTTCAGTTGACTCATATGGAACATAGGATGTTTTGGATGCATGTGGTTCAAAAGCTCCAATTCATATGCAACTTCTCCAACCCGCTTCCTTATTCAGAATGGTCCCTCATATATCCTTATCAAATATCTAGTAGTTACCTTAGGTGGTTGAATGCGATCTTTGGTGATCCTTAGAAAAACCATATCTCCAACATCAAAGTGTGCATCCATTCTATTATTTTCCTCCCATATCATCATTCTCCCTACAACATCATGCAAGTGAATTTGTCCTAACTCCAATGCCTCCTCCCATGTATTCAAGGACCTCTTGGCATGTGGGATCTTTCCAAATCCTCCCAGTAGCACTGTATGTTGTTCAACTAGCATCTATCCATTGACCAAACCAGACTGACTATAACCTATTACGAAACTCTTCTGCAAGTTGTAGCTAAACTGAGCAACATCTATGATTTTAGGAAAATTATTCTAATCAGTCATGACATAATGTTTCAATTATTCCTCCAGCAATGTGTTAATTCATTTGGATTTCCCATACGTCCCAACTAGCTTGAACAACCATTCAAAAGCTTCCCTGTAAAATGCGGATCCCTATCAAATACAATACTCAAATGTGCTCCCCAATACTTCACAATGTGTTTGAAGAAAGACCAACAATATTCTAGGTTTCACATGGGGCCTTTGTCAAAATAAAGGTGACAAACATGGAAAAACAGTCGACAAAAACCATAATCCTATTATAGCCCTGTACAATTGGTAACTGAGTGATGAAGTCCGCTGAGACACTCATCCATGGTCTCTCTTTTATCACTAAAGGTTGTAACAATCTTCCTTGTCTCTGAGTATCCGATTTTTCATGTTGAAAAATGATGCACGTGATCCGGATTTATGCAGGAATGAAAAATAATATAGATATAACCATAAATACAAAGATGTAGTGGAAATAACACCTCATTTTATTAATATCAAAGAATTAAAATTTTCTTAGAGATAGAATGGAAATAAACTAGCTAGGGCGTTGATAACTTATCTCTGAGAAAAGATGTGGTGGATACAAACCTATAAAATGTGTTACAATGTGGCTCAATGGTCATTTAATGTTTAGAAATAATGGAAAGCCTTAAAAATTCAAAAATGTAATCCTAGGAGATGAAGCGCCAAAACCATGGACCCCATTTGGGTAAATTTGTGTTTCAATTTGTAGGAGACGTAACCTTGGCATACCATATATGTTTACCACACATCATTCCTTGTTAGAAACATCTTTCTGAGGACTACAACTTTTGATGTGAGAAACATTGGTCAATGGTCCCATGTTTCTCTCGGTTTTCCCAAAAAATGTCTTTTAGGGCCTCAAAACAGCTCTGGAAGTTTAAGACCTAAAAAATGCTAAATATAGTAAGTTGTGCTTAAACTGAAAAAATGAAAGAGACAATGGTAGGGCACCAAGTGGAATAGGAGGGTGGCCACCAATATCCACCTAGATTATTCATCCCTCCTTAGGAAGAAGTGGTGCCCATTGTGTTGAGTTCCTCCATGAGATGAGGAAACTTCTGCTGAACTTGGTCCCTGGTGAACCACTTTCATTGGTGCAGGAGTTGGTCAACTTTGACAAATCGATATAGTTGGATCTTTTGTTGGTGAGTGTTCTTGATTCGCATGTCCACGATATAATCTTTAATGGCCAGTTCCATGTAGTATGGGTTGAAATCTATTTGTGTGGGTTGTTCTGCAATGTCATAGGTGTCCAGTAGAGGTGGGATGTAGGGACGAAGGCGGAGCACATTGAATATGGGTGTAGAGCAAGGAATGGCGGAATACTGAGATCGGAGGCATTGTTCCCTATAGCCTTGGTGATGGTGTATGGCCCATATTAGAGTGGGTGAAGCTTGCGGTGGGGTCCAGTGAGGCATTCCTTCTGAAAATGTAGCCACACTTTGTCATCCACCTAGAAGTTGTGTGGCACCCGATGTTGATCATGTCGTTTCTTGTACTTAGAATTGGAAAATTCTAGTATGTCATGAACCTATTGGAGAATGTGCTGAATGTGCTCGATGAAGTTGTTCGCTTTGTCAGCTTCAGACTAGGCATGAGACAAATCGACCTGAGTAGCCGCAGATGGCATGGCTATGTCAATGGGACATAGTGGCTGGGATCCCAAGCCCAACTGAAAGGGGTTGTGGCTGATTAATTTGTGGAGAGCTGGATTATAACTGTGTTGTACATGGGAAAGGCTCTCATCCCATGTGCATGGATGGTTTGAATTGTACATGCAAAAAATGTGTACAATCAGCCTGTTGATGACCTCTGTCTGACCATTAGTTTGGAGATGGAAAACTGTGGAATTGGTGAGCTTGGTGTCTAGAAATTTCCAGGGGATGGACCAAAATGTGTTGAGGAACCTGTTGTCCTGATCGCAGATGATAGACTGTGGAATCCCAAAGTGCAACCACACTCATTCAAAGAAGAGTTTAGCAGTGGATTCTGTTGTGATATTCTTTTTGCAGGCCACCATAATGGCCATTTTCGAGAATTTGTTGATGACCATGAAAACACAATCGTTTCCATGCTTAGTAGAAGGATGGACTGACATGTAATCCATGGATATGGATTCCCAAGGTCGACTAGCGGTAGGTAGAGAAGTATAGAGGCCTTTCCTCTTGATGGTCAGTTTGGTAGTGACGCAAGAAGTGCAGGATCTAATGTACTTCCTAGCATCCTATCGAAGGTTCAACAAATAGAAATAATTCTGTAGTATTGCCACTATTGTCTCAATCGTGAAATGCCCAGCGACTCGACTATAGTGTGCTTCCCATATCATCTTGGCACGCTCGCTCTAAGGAAAGAAAAGGTGTCCCCACTGACATAAAAGTGCATCTTGCAGGTGAAATTTTGGAATTTGTGTACCCCCCAAGAGTACATTGTATATGTGGCCGAATTTTGGATCGCTCTTGTAAAGAAGCGGACGATCAGAATTCTCGTGCCCACAAGAGTTGAAAATAGTGGTTAGCGCCACGATAAGTGGTCAGCTGAGGCAATCTACAATGTTATTGGTGCTACCCTTCTTGTACTTGATGTTCAAATGAAATTGTTGCAGATATGTGGACCACTTCCGATGGAAATCATTCTAGAACTTCCCTTGTGTCTGTATGAATTGCCAAGGTTGGTGGACTGTGTGGATGATTACTTCCTTCCCCAAAATTTAATTCTTCCATTGTCGGCAAGCCTGTACAATGGAATAAATTTATTTTTCATAAGTGGGATACTTTCGTACTGTGTCGGTTAATGTCTCACTATGATATGCCATTTGATTCCACCGATTACTAATAATCGCCCCAATAGCATAGTCAGAGGCATCTTTCTCGATCTCAAATGGTTGTTGCATGTCTAGTAATGTGAGCACTGGGGCAGAACAGAGGTGACCTTTCAATTCTACAAATGCCTTCTATTAAGATTCCAGCCAAAATAATTTTTCTTTTTCTCCACCCTTGGTGACTTGACTCAAGGTCCAAGTGATATGAGAGAATCCCATCACAAACCGACAGTAGAAATTAGAAATACCCATAAAGCTATGAAGATATGTTAGAGTGGTTGGGGCTGGTCAATCCTGAATGACTTGGATCTTGGTTGGACCCATATGCACACCCCTTTCATCAATACTGTATCCCATATATTGAACCTCAGTCATGCTAAAAGTGCACTTCTCCAAATTGGCACACAAATTGCGTTGTCGCAGGGTTTTGAGGACTTGTCGGATGTGGTGGAGGTGCCCTTCCCAAGTCTGGCTGAAGATCAGAATTTCATCCATGTAAACCACTACAAATGAGTTGGTGAAAGGTTGCAAGATGTCGTCCATCAACCTCAGGAAGGTTGCGGGAGCATTCGTCAACTAGAAAGGCATGACCATCCATTCAAAAAGGCTCTCCTTGGCTTTGAAGGTAGTCTTCCACACATTGGAGGGTGAGATTGGTACCTGGTGATACCTAGACTTCAAGTCAATCTTGTTGGAATATTTCGCCCCTTTGAGTTGGTCCAGAAGGTCATAAATGTGCAGGATCAGGTACCTATTCTAGATAGTGATCTTGTTCACAATCTGATAGTCAATACTGATTCTCAAAGTCGCATTCTTCTTCTCTACCAACACAATCAGGCTCCCACAGGGTGATGAACTCGACCGAATGTGGCCTTTCTATAGCAACTCCTGAATATACCTCTTAATTTTATCGTTCTCCATAATAGAGCGCCGATAGGCCCATCCATTGGGTATCAACGCACTTTGGGTCAGATCAATGGGGGGCTTGACCTAACAGTGCATAGGCACCCTTGTGGGTGAGCTAAACATATCCCCATACTCCTCCACAACCTTGTCCATTTTTTTTTTCGTGCAGAGGAGCCCTGTCTAGAGGTCATGGAAACATCCTTGTTCTTTCCCTGTGGGCAGATCATCAGGAAAACAAATTTCATTGTTTTGGAAATGAGCTTACTGCATTGTTTTGCAGTAACCAAAGAGATAGCGGCAGGCCGTGGTACCTATAGTATCCTGTACAACTTATTTCCCATAGTAACAATAATATCATGATACCAAGACTCATACAAAGCACGTCACTTCCACAACTATGGTTGGCCTAATAATACATCAAAAACATCAAGAGGAGCAATGTCACATAATACTTCATCTGTGAAGGGCTTGATGTTGTAGGCAAGGCGACAGTGTTGGCTGACGGAGAGATCTTGTCCTTGGTGAAGCCACCCAATGGTGTATGGTTGTGGCTTTGTTGTGGTCGACAAGCCCAGCCGCTTCGTGCTGTCTGCTGAAATGAGGTTATTTTGGCTCCCATTGTATAAAATGAACTTTAGCGGGGGAAAACTTTACCCACATCTGGGAGTGTAAGAGATGCTCCTCTTCCTCTGGATCTTTCGGTACCTCCTTCTAGATCTTCGCAGTGGAAAGAATGGCATTGGGCTCTACATTAATAATTTTATTCCCTTTTTCCATTCCCATTGTCAGGTTCTGATTCAGAGTCAGAGCATGTATTTGATTCAGAAGCCCTCATCTTGGCCACCAGTGACTGCTTGGCGCAACACTCACTTGTTTTCCGAGTGGAGCTCTTATGGAATTCACACCACTTTCAAGTGTCCTTCTTTGGCTTTGTGGTATTTTTCTTTGCTTGTGGCTTTGGCAGGTTGTCTTGGGATGCCATGCCTTAGATTTTTCATTTTCTCTGTGGTTTGTGGGCACCTTTCCCTTTCTTTTGATTCGTAGATCCAAAGTCTCACTTCCTCTATATTAATTTCTGCTCAATCCTGGAAGCATATTGGTATGCCATACCAAGCTAGGAGATGTCGAGGAACTCCATTTCCTCTTGAATGTGTCTATGAAGAAAACTACAATACTTTAGCACCAAATATTTGTCTGAATATTTGATACCAAACTTTGTGCACATGGTATGGAACATATACATCAACTCATGAACATCTTGATCCCTTTGTCGCCACAACATTGTCCGTTGTCTGTACTTGTCCTCATAGCTCCCCATGGGATAGTATTGTTCGTTGATGGAGTCTCAGAAAGAATTCCAAGTGGGTAGAGCTAAGAACAAAGAGGGCTCTGTCTCGTCCTTTTTCTCATAGTAGGTTTCCCACTAGTCATTGACATGGGGGGTAGCCTTGAGGAGTGAAAAAATGGTCTTCTCCCAGCCAGAAAAGTCACAAACCGAGAAATATCCTTCTAATAGATTCAAGCATCTATCTATGACATCTGCATCTATTTGGCCTTCGAATATGGGAATTTCAAAGTTTACTTGTACCTTAAAGGGATTCGTACCTCCAGAGTGGTTGTTGGATGCAGATGTGTCACTGGTGGGCAGTTGTTGAAGGATGTGGGCAAAGTTATCTATCATTGCATTCCTTTTTTTTTTTGGGCTCCTCGAGCAATATTTTGATAGGATATCCTGCCCCCTCATATTTATTTTTGTCCCCCATGGGTGGTCATTGGGGTTTTTGAGGATGATCTTGCAAAGGCTCAACTAGATCGAGCCCTAACTCCTTGTACCTCGGCCTTGTTGGAGACATGCAAATAAGGATCGAGAGAAATTAGACTGCTCTGATACCATTGACCCAAATTTATGTAGGAACACAACAGAATACAAATATAACCATAAATACAAAGATGCAGTGGAAATAACACTTCATTTCATTAATATCAAAGAACTGAAATTTTCTTAGAAATATAATGGAAATAAACTAGCTAGGGTGTTGGTAGCTTATCTATGAGAAGAGATGTGGCAGATACAGGCTTGTAAACCATGTTACAATGAGGCTTGAGGGCCTATTTATTATTTAGAAACAATGGAAAACTCTAAACATACAAAACCCTAACCCTAGGATATGAAGCACCAAAACTATGGGCCCCGTTTAGGTAAATGGGTGTTTCAATTTCCTAGGGAAATAAATTTTGCATATGATCTCCATTTGGTGCACACTATACCTCATTAGAAATAAATATCCAAGAAAAAAAATTTGATGTGAAAAAAATTGATCGCTTCTCGTTTTCCCAAACAAATTCGTTTAGGGCCTCAAAACGGCTTCGTAAGTTCAGGACCCAAAAAACTGCTAGAAATAGTAAGTTGTACTGAAACTGAAAAAATGTAAGAGACAATGGTGGGGCCCGAAGTGGAATAGGTGGGTGGCCACCAATATCCACCTGGATTAGCACGTGTGTACATATTCCTCCACATCCTGCCTCATATTTTCCCAAGAGTACCCCATCTCCAATCGTGCCATAGAACGACGCTGCCCCTGGTGGCCATCCTAAGATGAGTTACAAAAATCATTAAAAAGGTGCCTCCTAAGTCTTGATAAATTTGGAATTTAAAGTGGGTGCCTATAGAAAAATATTCCATCTTGTAAGAAAAATCATGTGTCTTCCCTTCCTTCACCATCTTCATAATACTCTTCACTTGTGTATCTATTTCCACACTACCTCGTAGTCTATTCTGAATCTCCTTGGTCATGTTGAATCTACTCCTCATCCCGTTAGATCAGTATTCCCAATCTGAGCTCCTAGATGTCCCTTTCCACTAAGCGCAACAGCATTGAGTTTAGTTGGCATGTACTCAAAGGTCATGTCAAACGCTCCCAAGAATTATTTCCAACAAGATTGCTTCACTGACAGCTTTGGTTGTGATACAAAATAACTCACTGCAAATTTTTCAGTCTTGAAATCAAAAGGCTTTCCAACTAAATAATGTCTCCAAACATCTACGCAGTGAATGATGGCAGCCATTTATTTCTCATGGACTGGATACCATCGCTCTCTATCCTGTAAGTTGCTAGTCTCATATGTCATTGGATGCTCATCGTACAATAGAACCCCTTCAATTGTGGAATCTCATGCATCAGTGTGGACCTCAAAAGGCTTTTCTAAGTTAGGTAGCCTTAGTATTAGTGTTGTCACCATCCTTCTGTCCAGCTCTTCAAAAGCTTCCTTTTCCATTCCCATCGCTTCCCCTTCTTCATAAGGTCTGTTAGTGGTGCAGTTATCTTGGAATACCCCTATACAATAAAAAATTTCATTGGTAGTTGGTCATCCCCAAGAAAAATCTCATATCATGGAAATTATTTGGTTCAACCCAATCCTCTATCGCCTTGACTCTACTCAGCTCCATCCGTATGTGACCCTGTCCAACGATGTGTCCAAGGAACCGAATCTCAGTTTGAGAGAACATACACTTCGAATTCTTCAACTACATTTGATGTTCCTTTAGTGCCTCTAACAACAAAGCCAACTGCTTCTTATGGCCCTCCATGTTGTCAATAAAAGTCATGATATTATCCAAGTACATAAAAAAATATGTGTCAAGGTATGGATGAAGTACATCGTTCATCAATGTGAAAAATGTGGCTCGAGCATTAGACAAACTGAATGACATGACTAGGAATTTTAAAATCCCATATCGTGTCACGATCGTGGTCTTATTCTCATCTCCTTAGAATATTCGCACTTGATAATACCCGTGTCTCAAGTCCAGCTTGGAAAACACTCGGGCTTTCGCAAGATTGCTGAAAGGATCCGCTGCTAGTGGCAAACGATACCTATTTCTTATCATTTTCTTATTCAATGCACGATAATCAGTGAAAATCCTCAATTCATTCATATCCTTCTTCTTCTACAATGATATCGGAGCACCATACGGGATGAATCCTTGAAGGTCGTATGAAACCTTATTCAGATGAATCCTTCATCTACTTCTTCAAATATTCCAATTCCAGCCCTCAAAATTGATAGGGAGATTTTGCTTGAGGTTCCTTCCCGACCTCTAGCTAAATAGAATGGTCCACTACATGTCTAGGGGTCATTACTTTTGGAAGCTCATCAGGCATAAGATCTCCATATCGCTGCATCACGTCAGAAATTTTGGTATGGATAGGCATCCCCACTCAATCATCCTTAGCTCCACGAATCACTGTCGCAAATGTCTCCATATCTATGCCCTTCATAGCCTTACTCATACTTAGTGCAGAAACATGTTGCACAGTCACTTCTCTATGTTGCAGATGGGTACGGTAAGTCCTCCAACATGAGTCACCTTCAATCATCATTATCTCAACGTGGTAAGGCATAGCAACTGCCCTGTTTCCCTTTAAAAGGCCTTGCCCCAATATCATGTTAAATTCGCCCATATCCATCATAGTAAAGTCCAGAAAACCCATCCAATCACCAATACGAACTGACACTTCGTTTTCCAAACCCAAAAATTTACTCCTAGAGTTCACTGCCTTCATTTCCACTTCCGTAGGGATAAGTTGTCGTCCAAATTCCTTCGCTACATCAGTCGTCATAAAATTATTTCTGGCCCTAATGTCCACCAGTGCTTGCACTTTCTTGCCAATATTCACCAAGTCAAGTAACCCCAAGCTATGGAACAATTTTTTATAAACTTGACCTTACATACATACCTGATTACTGCATCTTTTTTTGTTGCAGATGATACCTTCTGTTACGCCCCCAACTCTGTCTCCCCCCTTTGTTGCTCGTGTGACACCGACTAAACACCTAATTTTTCGTTTTGGAAAATTTCTAGACTACGCCTCCAATATAGAGAATTAACTTTCTTCTTAAAATAATTATGTTTTTGTGGACACTTCATCAAAAAAATGCACTTCTGATATAAATGGAAAATTTTGTAATAATGTGTAAAATTTCTGCACTTGTTTTTATATAGGCAGTGTCCCTCTTTACATGGTAAAACTAGAATTTAGACCATTCGAATTTCTGCACACAACCCGCTGCTGTGCTGCACCGCTTTCGAGAAAAACCGATTCCACCCGGCACCCTACACGCAGTCCTGACCAAGCTGCAACCCCAATCGTGGCATAGGTGACTCACCTAAGTTGACCCAACCCTTAGTCATGTCTGTATTCCATAGTGCTGCTTTGTTCGTAGCCTGAGTTGACCCACAACCCTTCGCAAACCTGAATCAATCGAAGACGCACCACTCCATCATGCTACTACTCGTTTAACACAACTTGCGGGCTCATCCCATTCCTCACACTTTGGTGTTTTCCAACTGTATATCGAGTCGTATGATGAATTTTGTCGTTGCTTGATTCCTTTAAATCTTTCACTATCCGCTAATATATATGACTCGACCGTATGTGTGTGAGAGCATCGGTGGACCTGAGCCGACCCACAATACATTCAACTGAACATGACTCGACTCACTATAACATTGGCTTGCGTGCTCATATCATTTCAATGGTGGTGTGAAAATTTACGCCGTCCACATTTAAACGTCGCATGGTAACCACTCAGATATTTGTCAAAATTTTCCCTCCACTATAATGTCACTACACCAGATGCCCATAGTGTGGATGACCTCTTTCATGAGTATGCCTGATACGTTAACGGGCGCGGCCGTCGCACCATGGCACACACCTATCCATCGCTTCACCTAAATGCGCTTAAGTTGGGTGCCCGACTCGCCTGAGTTATGGGGCACTAGATCGTGGGCCTGACACATGACTTCTTGGGAGGTCACCCATCTGAGATTGCCTCTACTTCAAGGGATCTCTACTTGAATGGTTCATGAGGCACAATACTTGCTAAGGTTTTGCAAATGGTGTGGCAAGCTAAGTAGGCTTGATTGTGGGGAAATGTCCACAGTTAAGCATGATTCAGCCATAGACGATCAGGGATGGGTGACTTCACAGGAAATCTTTGTTACCAAGTGCAAGCCCCAGAAGGTATGATTGATGTTATGTGATTCATTTCACTAGTTTCAATTCCAATTCTTCACCCCTGTGAACATCACTCGATGCAATGAGGGCTAATTGGACTATTCAAAAAATCATGAAAAATTAGTTAGTTACCACTACTTCTCATAGAAATAGTCATAGATAAATGACTTAGTTGAATATATATATATATATATATATATATATATTAATAATAATAATATCTTAATAATATTAATTAATTTTAAGAGATATTGATTAATAATATAATATAACTAATTAATTAAATCATAATTTAAACAAATGAAGAATTTTTTCAAAAAAAATGGTTTTTCAAGAATGATTTTTTTAGAAATATAGGTTACAACTATGGTTTTTTAGGTGGTCTTAGGTTTCTCCAGGCTACTGAATTGATTTCCACTATTAAAAGTACCTATTCAACTACTCACAATTTGAGTGAATCCTTCAATACTTAAATAAAATTATTGGTTGGAAATTAAGTAAGAGCTTGACCCCAGCTCTAGCTTGATAATTTTTCATTTATTTTTATAAACATATATATTCAATAAATTAATTAATTAATGATTTATATATTATTATTATTCTTCTTATTATTCTTATTATTTTTAATAATATTTTTTTTTACTTATTTATTTTCATTTTATTGTTATTTACTTACTTATTTATTATACAAAAAAATTTAACCCTCCCTATTATATTTTATTTTAATTAAATAATAATATTCTTAACCTTTTAATTGAGATTTCTTAACCCCTTTTTCATAAAAAAATTGTAATTTAATTAATTTATTTAATTTGAATTCGTAGCTAATCCTTTTTAATAAAATTTCTTAACCTTTATTTTTAAAATTTTATTTAATTATTTACTATTTAATTAATTATTTTATTTTATTTAATTAATTGGTTTTTTTTTTTTTTGGTTATTTTTATTTATTTATTAAATTAAGAATTTTTTTTTTTTTTTTTTGTAAATTGGGTGGGACCTTTCTATTTTCTATTTATAATTGAAGGACATGCTACAATATAATATTCATACTATGGCCTCAACCTACCTGTAGGAAACCAGGTCTATTGGCCATCTGAGTGCATTGAAAGCTTGCCAAAATTGAAATTGTCTCTTCCTTCTATAAATCGCATTAGCTAACTATCCTACTATTGCAATATGTTCAAGCATATAACATAAAATAAGTTCACATACTTCCAAAAAAACCATAAAGCATAATACTATAAAAACTAGCCATCTGAAGAGGAAACTGGGGCTGGGTCCTTGGCATGAGACCCAGGCATGTCAACATGTTGCATCTGCTGGAGCAGCTTCTCCATACGTCCCATCCTGTCATCCATTCTCTGAATGCGGTCGGTTGCTTGATATTGGGTAATTTTAATATGCTGTAGATGACTTTCAATATTCTCCAACAGATCTTTGTGATACAGTTCTCTCTTTGGCTGGACTTTGAACTCTGGAGGATGAACACTTTGTATTGCTTTTGCCAGAAGACATTTCCCTAACCAATAAGTATGAATGGTTTGATTAAATAAGGTTAGGCGACCTCGGGTATTTCCAGGGTCCTGTATGAAATCGATAATTTCAGCCTCAGCTTCGTTGTCTTCAGGGTCCGTCTGAAGATCTCTTTCCCAACCACGAATTTGATTACGAGCTAGAGAGCAATTGCCTAAAATGTAGTTAACTACAAGATTTTTCAAATGCTTCTGGTTAGTTCTTCTTCCTCGTTTCTTTGGCACCGTTCCTACTGAATCTTCTGTTTACCCTTGGCTGTATCAGATCGCAGGCAGTATTTCCCGATGATGAAAATGTTCCTATTCAGGAGAACATACAGACAAGTAATAATTGTAATATAGATGGACCCTTTGTTTTCATTTCCTTCATAAATTTCTTTAATAGATTTCGACTGAGAGCGACTCCTAGGATTTGGACGCTGTACCCTAGACTGAGGGGTATACTTTAACTTATTAATGCTATCCCTAGAGCCACAGCTGAAGTGAATCATAGTAACCTGGGTCATCTTCCACCACAAAGCCTTGATTACATGCATTTCGAAAATCCAACCAGAGAACAAGAAAAACATAGAATAAAGACGTAGGGGCATTTGAAGATAGATACAAAAATTGTGAACAAAAAACTTAGGGGCATTGTAGTGACAAAGAGCCTGCATATTGGGAGATTGAATACAGAGTTGAGCGCAACTACAACGAAGTATGGAAGTACGAGAGCATGCGGTAGGCGCCAAGATTCTAACCCAACAAGAATCAGAACTTTGCAGACCCATTATAACATCAAGGCGCATCTCATACGAAGCTTCCCTTAAACTATGATTATATGTGGTTATAGCATTAAAGATGCAGAGAATGAAAGATAAACATGGGTCCCGAAAACAGGGGTGAACAGGGTTTTGAGGTGGGGTAAACGACCAGAAAAATGAGAGTGAATCCCCAAAAAACCGAAAATATTCAAGCCAGGTCCTAATATGAGTTATATACATCATAAAAATAAGGATAGAGACCAATACATACCATGCCAGAGTAGCAAAATTGACAGAAGGAGTTGCATGCCTCCTCTTCGTCTCCCAAGCCTGTGCATGCAGCAAGCTTTGCATGAGCATTTGGGATGAGGGAGGGCGGTGTCTTACCTTAAAGAAAACTTCCGTTCCGGGCGCTGACAAGCCAACCTGGCCGGATCGCTGTATAATCATTTCACCGCAAGTGAACACCCATACCATTGATCGAGTATGGTGGTTCTTCATCATGAATATTAATTGTCTGAAGGGTGGCGAAGCGTCATGTTGCCACGATTAAATTAAGAATTTAACTCTGCCTATTATATTTAATTGATAATTTATATAGAAATTTCTTAAATATGAAATTTTTAACCCATTTTAACTAAATATTTTTAATATTAGGAATTTTTCTTCTTTGATCCATGACTTATTTCTAAGAAATTTTTGGAGAAAATCACATAAAAGAAATTTTTGTCGACGCGTTTCGAACCAACCAGTGTGTTTCATCATGAGGACAAGATGAGATATCTGATCAAGAAGCCTAAATAAATAGACTAGGGAAACCCCAACTAGCCGTTGCAACATAACGGCTAATTTGACTAAAATAAATTAAATAAAACTAAAAAACTTAAAATTAAAAAACCATCAATATTAAATTAAATTCATGATATTAAATTAAATTTTATTATATTTAATTTAAATAAAATTAATATAGAAGATTTAGTTAAAATTAATTTAACACTAAAGTTAAAATAATTTCAATTATATATATATATATATATATATATATATATATTATTACTTCATACCCCCCTCTCTCTCTATATATATATATATATATAATAAAAATAAAAATATAAAATATAAAAATATATATATAATTCGAATTTTAAAAATAAATTAAATTAAATAAATAAAATAATAGATGCAATAATACTAGTTATATAAATAAATAAATAATGAAATAAGAATAGTAAAAATGAAAACATAAAAATAACAATAAACAAATATTTATATAATTTACTTTTACTTCCTTAGAGATTGAAAAGAGGCATGTCAACCTTAATAGGGATGACGGGTGGAGTGTTAGTAGATGTTGGATTCCCACCCTTCACTCTTAGGTGCCCCCCTTTTTCCTCCTTGTGTCTTCCTCTCGTTCCCGTTTTCTCTTTCTTGTCTCTTTTTTTTTTTTGAAGCTAAGAAGTAAATTATATTAAAAATTTGTTTATTCATTTTTGTATTCATTTTTACTTTTTAGTTATTTGTTCATTTGTATCATTGTATTTGTGTATTAGAATTGAATTTTAGTTTTATTTGTAATTTTGATTTTTATTGATTTTTATTAATTTTTATTTTTATTTATATATTATTTATTTCTATTGATTGATTTATTTTATTTATTTATTTATTTATTTATTTTATAGCTAGGAAGTAAATTATATAAATATTTGTTTATTGTTATTTTTATGTTTTCATTTTGACTATTCTTATTTCGTTATTTATTTATTTATATAATTAGTAGTATTGCATCTATTCTTTTATTTATTTATTTGAGAGTGCAAGCTTCTGTGATCCATAACATATTAGATTATAAATCTTCTGGGAAATCACATGAGAATTTTAGGACCGACGCGTTTGGAACTACCAACTGTAGTTCATCATCAGGATAATGAAGAATGGCGGATCAGACACACCTATTTATACCATGAGGAGAGAAGCAACGGTCAAAACCCAAGAACAATTAAAATCAAAATTAATCGGTCAAAAATAAAAATAGAAATAAAAACAGAAAACATAACAAACCCACCCCTAAAAATTCTACTCAAAACTAAAAATAATATAAAACCAAAACCAAAAACTAAAATGACACCAATAAATAAATAAATAAATAGATAAAAATAAAATAAAAACAAAAATCCAATAAAAGTCCACATAAACAAAATTAATCTATAAAAACAATAACTTTCAATTAGAATAAAAATAAATAAATAATTAATTAATAAATAAAATTAAATGAATTAAATTAAATATGTTGCAGCAATAAATAAAATATAAATAAATACCACCTATCATCAAGTAAATTAATAATACACACAGTCACATAAAATTAGGATTAAAGATAAACAAATAAATAAATAAATTGAATTGAATTAAATTATATATAAAATAAAATAAATAAATAAATAAAAATAAGTAAACAAATAAATAAATTACCAAAAATAAATTAATAAATAAAATCCTAATAAATACATAAAATTAGAAATATAATTTTTGAGTTAAAAATATATATATATATATATAATAAATAAATAAATAATAATAAAAATTTATATATATATATATATATATATAAATAAAATATTTTAAAAATACAAAAATTAAGGAAATAACCAAAAATTAATAAAGAAAAACATTAATAAATAAAATCAAAACTAGAACAAGAATAATAAATTATAAATATCAAATCATATAATAATAATAATAGGATAAAACACGCGCGCGCACGGGCGGGCGGGCGGACCCCGCGCGGGAGTGAAGAGATGGAATTGAGCACCTGCTAACCTTCCATCCATCATCCCTATAGCGGAACATATGGAGAAGACGAAGCATCATATTTGTTTGGAAGACGCTAGAGTCCTTGCTAGGGTGAATCATTTCCATCACCGGAAATTTAGGGAGGCGTTAGAGATTCAGAAAAGGCCTTGTACGTTGAATAGGGATGATGAATGGAAGGTTAGCAAGTGCTGGAATCCATCTCTTCACTCCTTGTAAAGGTCCTTCCTTTCTTTTGTACTTTTATTTTTATGTTTTTATCCTATTATTATTAGTATATGATTTGATATTTATAATTTATTTTATTATTATTCTTGTTCAAGTTTTGATTTTATTTATTAATGTTTTTCTTTATTAATTTTTGGTTATTTCCTTATATATATATATGTATATGTATATATATATATATGTACTCTCAAAAATTTTATTTCTAATTTTATGTATTTATTAGGATTTTATTTATTAATTTACCTTTTGGTAATTTATATATTTATTTCTATTTATTTATTTATATCTTTATTTTATTTTATATATAATTTAATTCAATTTAATTTAATTATTTAATTATTTATTTGTTTATTTTTAATCTTAATTTTATGTATTTGTTAGTATTTTATTTATTAATTTACTTATTGGAAAATTATTTATTTTTATTTATTTATTTATATTTTTATTTATTATTTTATTTTGTTTTATATTTAATTTAATTCATTTAATTTAATTAATTAATTAATTATTTATTTATCTTTATCCTAATTGAATGTTATTGTTTTTATAGATTAATTTCGTTTATGTGGACTTTTATTGTATTTTTGTTTTTATTTTATTTTTATCTATTTATTTATTTATTTTTTGGGGTCATTTTGGTTTTTGGTTTTGGTTTTATATTATTTTTAGTTTTGACTAGCATTTTTAAGGGTGGGTTTGTTATGTTTTCTGTTTTTATTTCTATTTTTATTTTTGACCGGTTAATTTTGATTTTAACAGTTCTTGGGTTTTGACTGTTGCTTCTCTCCTCATGGTATAAATAGGTTTGTCTAATCAGCCATTCTTCATTATCCTGATCATGAATTACAGTTGGTAGTTCGAAAGGCGTCGGTCCTAAAATTCTCATGTGATTTCCCGAAAGATTTATAATCTAATATTTTATTTATTTAATTTAATTTATTTTTAAAATTAGAATTATATATATAAAAATAATTGAAATTATTTTAACTTTAGTGTTAAATTAATTTTAACTAAATCTTCTAAATTGATTTTATTTAAATTAAATATAATAAAATTTAATTTAATATGATGAATTTAATTTAATATTGATGGTTTTTTTAATTTAATTTATTTTTAGTTTTATTTAATTTATTTTAGTCAAACTAGCCATTGTGTTGCAACGGCTGGGGTTTCCCTAGTCTATTTATTTAGGTTTTTATTTTTTATGTGATTTTCTCCGAAAATTTCTTAGAAATAAATATTTTTAATTTAATTTGAATTTTTAATTAACCCATTTAAAAAAAATTCTTAACCCTTTTTTAATAAAGTTTTTTAATTTGGATTTCCTAACTAACTTTCTAACGTCTAGTTTTTAATAGCTAGTCTTAATGGCTAGTTTTTTACAACTAGTTCTCCTTGACTATTCCCAGGCAATGATGCATCTCCTCTATTTATTAATCAAGATTGATTAGTTTCTCCACCTTATCCTAAGGATGAACTACATTAGTTACTTCTAAACATTGACCTACTCCTAATAATGTGATTAATCTGAAAGACATTTCATCTTAAAAAATCAAATAAAAACTGAATCAAGACTGAAACTAACCACTAATATTTTATTTTAAAAAGATAAAGTATTTTAATTTCTTTTAAAATTAGTTTTCACTTAAATACAACCTTGAATATCTCACTAAATCCCACTCTAAAACTAATAATTATTTATAAATACATTAAAATTTTAAAAATTTTGTTTTTAAATATATACCATTAGTAATATAATATTAATTAACTAACCTCAAAATCAATTTGGTTTAAAATGATTTCGTATTTTAAAATAACTCAATCTTACAGTTAATTTGAATTAAAAAGATTTCATATTTTAAAATGAACTGAATTCAAAATTATAGAGTTTGCCATCTTCAATATAGAAAGAATTTTGTAATTTTAACATTAATTTAATTTAAAATTTAATACCTATACAAAATTTAGTATAGGATTAATTTGGTAACATAAAAAAAAAATTCAGTTGGATTATTTCGAAGTTTAAAATTATATAAATATTTAAAATCTACTCGTTTAGTTAATATATTAAATGATTTTTTGGGTATTTAGTTTTAGCTAAAAAGTTATTTGGTTGAAATAATTTTGACTACAATTTGATTAAAAATGTATTTTGCGTAATTAATATTTTCTTTTAACTAAAGTGGTTATGTATTATTTATTGGAAAAATTTGGTTGGGTCGAGGCCTAATCAACCATCAATACACGTCAAGAAGCCATCTTTTCGATACAAGTAAAACAACATTTCAAGGAATATAAGTTTGGAGGGGAATTCCATCATCTATGCTGAGGTCACCTTGTGAGCGAAGACATTCTTTGTTTGCCATAATGTTAGCTTCCTTGTTCGAGCCTCTAAGGATATGGAAGAGTTGTTAGGAGGAAAATTTAAGCAGTATGAGCTTCAACCTTTGGAGGGCCTTATTGAGGACTCCATTGTTGAACTGATCTTCAGAGTTAAGCTTCTTAATCAAAATTTCTGAGTCACCAAAATCTTGAAAATATTTGATGCCTGTCTCACGAGCAATGTGGTAGGCTTTTAGAAGACCAAGAATTTATGCCTGATTGTTTGTTTGTTGCCTAAGACCCCAACTGAAACTATCTCTTCTTGTTCCATCTGAGGAGTAGAGCACACCACCTACACTATCCGCCCTGCGGTTTCCTTTGGATGGACCGTAGAAGAAGATTTTTTTTCTTTACTATGATTTCTCCACCGTACTTTAAATGTTTCATCCAACTCCCTTATGCGCCACCCCGGATTGGTGAAGGGATTGACTGAGGTTTGTTTTCTATAGATCGATAAGATAATTTTCCCATCCATTTGCTTTCTTGAGGAAGTAGTGGGCTATCATGTTTGTGGGATTACTACTTCATGGTTTCAAGGAGAAATTATTTGGCTTTGGCTGCAACCATCGCAGGGGGCCAAGAATAATTTTTGAATATCTTCTCATTTCGAGCAAGCTAGATTTTACAACAAGTGTATTTAGGGATGGATAGCCAAACACGAAACCAAAGAGACTTGTTGCGGGTAGCATGAGGGTAGCGGTCCTTCCAAGTTTAAAATAGATCAACCATAGAGATGTGGTTTGGAACAGAGACCTCAAGGCCATGAAGGATAAAACTCCACACCTCTTTGGTCAAGGAGGAGTCCACAAAGAGGTGATCCGATGTTTCGATGGAATTTCTATAGAGCGCACATCTATGAGGGCCAACAATGATCCCCTGTCAAGATATTCTTGTGCATAAGAACCCAAGAAAAAAAAAATTGGGAGACAAAAGGGATCCCACACCTGATTCCCAAACTTTGCAGGCTGATTCCTCTCTTTCTGTGTTTGGAAAAGCCTATAACCTTGTGCAGCTGTGAATATACCAAAATTTCCCCAACCCCATTAATCAACAACGTGCTTATGCACCAACGCAAAATTAATTAATGCATTTTTGAGAATTTTTTGTTGATTTTGCAAGTGCTCCAGAATTCCAGGGAAGACCCAGGACTGCCAATTCCCCTTCTCCTCCCAAGATGAGATATCATCAAGTTTGTGGATGCCTTGCTGCATCAACCATTCTTGAACCTCTTTTATCTCTTCCAAATTTTGAAGAGATGAGTGACCCATAATACTGCCTTTCCAAAGCTTGGTCTTCTTGCCATTTCCAGGGATGTGGTAAAGATGGTTCTTGAAGAATTCAGTCCCTTTGCGACATAGGTTCCACACCAGTGAACCATTCGAAGTGTTTTCTGCATAAAGATGCTACAGTGGAACACCTTTCACGTATTTTTCCTTGAAGATTTTTCTCACTGGGTGCTTTGGATCAACTTAGAGTTTCCATATAATTTTACAACCTAGAGGAATTTTGGCATGTAAAGGATCATGAATCTGGAGGCCACCTTCCACTATTGGACATTTCACTAAATCCCAGTTAACTAAATGTAATTTCTGTTGATTGCCTTTACCTCCTTTCCAGAGGAAATCATGAATTAACTGGGAGATCTGTTTCATGATGTTTTTAGGTGCCAACAGAAAGGAGGCTTGGAAAATGGGAAGAGTTGATAGCACTAATTTTATGAGGATTATTTTCCCTCCGTTGGTGAGCCATTGACCTCCCCAAGAGGAAATTTTGATTTTGATTTTTCTGGTGACATTGACCCACAGGGTCCTTTTAATTACTCCAAGAGTTAGAGGAAATCCGAGATAATTTTTTCCCAGTGGGCATGGAAAACAAATCCCAGATGCTTCACAATGCGTTGGAGGTCATACTGATCAATGTTACACCCATACACAATGCTCTTGCAGTCATTCATAAGGGCACCCAAGATGCTCCAATAGCTGTGAAGGATAGAGTTGAAGGATTTTTAAATCCTGATAGAATAACCTTCGAGAAGGAGAGACTCATTTGTGAAAAGCGCATGGTTTATGGGCTCCAGTCCATTCGAAATTATTATACCAAGAAGAGACCCTACAACATCCTCTACTGTTAATTTGCTATTGAGCGTGTCTACCATGAGGATGTACATGAAAGGGGAAAGAGGGCAGCCTTGCCTTAATCCCCTCAGGGCTTGAAAGTAAGAGACAGGTCTCCCACTAACGAGCGAAGCTATCCAAGGCTTGTAAGCGTAGGCTTTAACTAAATTGAAAAAATCAAGGGAAAATCCAAAGGAGAGAAGGACTTTGTAAATGAAGGAAATGTTGAACCAGTTAAAGGCATTTTCCATGTTGATATTTATAAACATCCCTTTATCCTTTCACTAATGACTGGAGTGCAAGGTTTCTTACACCTGAATGACATTTTCCAGGATGTGTCTACCTTTTTTCTAAGAAGTTTTCTTCATTATCCACATTTTTAGAGAATGAGTGTCGATGTTTCAAATCCCAACGGGGATCCATCATCAGGACAATTTTTGACTAAAGATGTGTCTACCTTTGATAAACCCTCCTTGAGAGGTGGAGATAAGGTTCCCTAGAAGCGGTTTGATTCTATTGGCGAGGAGCTTAGCAAGGATTTTTTATGAGGCATTGCAGAGGGTGATGGGCCTGAATCTACCAAAGGATATAAGGTTCACCTCTTTTGGGATTAGGGCAAGGAAGGTAGAGTTGATGCCTCCTCCCTCCTTAGCTTTATTTAGGAAGCCTTTTATCATTCTCAACAAGTTAGATTTGATTATGTCCGAGCAGATTTTGTAGAAGTTGATTGTGGATCCATCAGGGTCAAGGGCCTTATGAGGTTCCTTTGACCAGGTGACTTTGATGATTTAGTTTCCCGTGAAAGGCTTCATGTGAACAGAGTTGTCCTCTCTGCTAACAAGGGAAGGAATATGGGAAAGGAAATCTGAAGTACCATATTCGCTGCGAACACTCCCTAAACTGTAGAGGTCCTTGAAATGATTCCCTGCAGTAGATTTTATTTTCTCAAAACCTTTGCAAACGTTCCCATCAACAATTGTTATTTTTGTGTATGGTTGTGGGAGAGTCGAGCTTTAAATTGATGGCGGAAGAAGGAAGTGTTTTTGTCTCCTACCTTAAGCTAGAGGCTGTGGGATTTAATTCTCTAGTATTCCTATTTTATTCAGAAGGAATGATAGGAGTTTATTTGGGCAAGTTGTTCCTTCTCAAGCTTCGTAGAGGTGATGTATATTTTTTCCATATCCATTTGTAGGACTGCTAGAAACTGAACTGCTTCTATTCTCTGACTGATTGGGGTTTCCGCAGGCTTTCTAATCCACTCTTTTAGGGCTTGCTTTGTGGCATTTAGTTTCTGATCCCACACATAGCTTGGGGATCCTGTGAGAAGTTAAAGGCGAACAGTGTTGAAGAACCCTTCTCTTTCAATCCCAAGAGGGTTGAACCAGAAAGGGATTAGGCCCATGTTTTCTTCTTCTTCCAATAGGAGGAGAATAGGATTATGATCCATGGTCAATTTAGGGAGAATTTTGGACGATATGAAACTCTTTTCCATCAGAAATGAGCTCTAAACAAGGAACCTCTCGAGGTGGGAAGAAATGTGCTCGTTCCCAATTTTGTTATTAGACCAAGTGTAAAGACCTCTCACCGGTCTGAAGTTCAGCAGGTCCCAATGTTGGAGGAGGTCTTGAACTAGGGGTAGCATTTCATCCCTACTACTGTTTCCTCCTCTTTTTTCTTCTCAGTTCAAAACAATGTTCAAATATATGGTGAGGATTATATTCTTGGGGGAGTGGAGGTCTAAAAATGCAGAAAGGGATTGCCAACATTCCCTCTTTTCAAAATAGAGTATTGGAACATAAGGATTGAAAAGGGGAAAGGTTAACTTACTTGTATGATGCCTTATTTAGGTAAATATCTAGTGCTGGGTCTCATAGGATTTTTCCATATGAAATTGGTCCTCGAACCACAGAGTAGCAATTCCACCTGAGGAGCCCCGTATCTTACTTTTTTTCGAGTGTTTTTATTCCATTTCAACTTTTTGATGTCGAGAAGGGTGTTCCCTTCAATTTTGATCTCTTGGAGCAAGAGGATTTCTGGAGGGTCCATTTTCAAGAGATCTTTGATGGCTTCATATTTCGTTCGGTTCCACACACCACTGCAACTCCAAGAGACTAAACACCTTATTTACTAGTGGAGGGGTTGGGGACTCCTCCCTTGGGAGGCCTTGTTTTGGAATTTCTCCCAATGGAAATATTTATAGTGGATTTAATTCCTTACATTTTTTTCCTTTCTACCTCTACTTCCCTAGCTTCTTTAGGAGATTTCCTTCCATATATTTTTAAGGGCCTCTCAAAGGTATTGTCCTCTGAGGAGAATGAATTGTCTGTTGAATTCTTTCTGATTATTTTTGTGTATGGGGGAGGGTAAGGGATGTCTTGTTTTACTTCGAGGAGCACTGATTATTCATTGTCTTTATCAGAAGGGGGAAGAGTTCTCTGCTTCATGCTATATAAAATTGTTTCTGGAGGGTCTACTAGTGTTTTTTCATTTTCATTAGGATTTTTTATTTTCTTCGTAGAGGGAAAAGAGCTCCCCTCCTCAATAAATTGTATTTCTGTTGGGGTGGTGTTTCCTTTTGTGTACCCTTTTCCTCTTATGTTTGTCAGAATTTATTTTTGGACTAGGGTCCATTTCTCTCCCTTTGATTTCTCACTATCTTCTTCAACATTATTTTTACAGTGCCTTGGGAAGTGTCCATATCCATGGCAATGCCCACATTTCAATGGAAGCTGTTCGTAATCCAACTTCTATATATGGGAGCAATCAACAACTATTAATTTAATAGTTTTCAGCAACCCTTCTTCGAGGTATACCTCAAGGCATATGCATGCACAAGAGTATTTTTCTTTTCTTTAAGGTTGGTAAATGTATTTTTTGAGAGTATTGCCAATTGTTTGGAGGGACTTTTGGTTCCAGCAGTGCAGTGGAAGGTGTTGGAGACATACCCACAATGGGATCGCTGGCGACACATCTTGGGTGGGATCAAAGTCAGGTGTCCACTTATGTAGGTATAGGCCTTGAGGACCCATAAAGTATGGTCCATTTCTAAATATGAGGCTTTTTTCCTCTGCATTTTCAAACACAAAAATGAAAAATCCTTTGCCAATGAAGTGGCTTTTGATACCTTCCTTGGCTAGTGGAATCTATTTCCTCCGCACCCTTTCTTCCATGGCTTTTGGAGATGGATATAGGCCCATAAAATACCCTATGAGCCCTAGTTTTGCGAGATTCAGTGATGATATACAAGTTTCTTCAACTGGGAGAGCCACCGAGGGGATGTTGTCTAGTTTTTTCACAAATTTCTGCTATGTGACTGAGAGCAGACACTTGCAACTTAAGGCCATGAGGTTCTTGAATGTTTTCACCTCCAGAGGTGGTGGAAGGGGATCATATCCCCCTCAAAAGGCCATGGCTACTGGAAGAGGGATGCGACTATGTTAGTAAAGCGCACGCAGATAGGTTTTCAAATAGGTCTGAGCACGATTTCTTTTTGATGTAATTAATTTTAACTAAAATCTGATTAAGATATTTAAAAAATTAAATAATTTTAATTATAAAATTTCAATCTAAAAGATTGATATATTTAAATAAAAAAATTGAAATTATATTACGCAAAAGTAATCAATACATTTATAAATTAAAATTAATGTAAAAATTATGAACAATAACATTGTTTTTAATGAAACTAAAATCATAATTCTAACTAAAAACAGTTACTTATTATAGAGAATTCTTATATCCATTACCAGTTCCAAAAATATGGTGGAATAAGATTCTTATATCCATTACAGAGCATTCTATATTCATTACATAGCATTCTTATATCCATTACCAATTCCAAAACCAATTCTAAAAATATGGTGGAATTTGAACATAAAGAGAGAAGTTATTTATTTGGTCCCTCCTTGAGAATTTTCATGATTATGAATGTAAATTATTTGGCCTCTCTGCTCATCCCAAAATTCCTATATAGTTTTGAAATCCGTGATCAGCATAAGTTTAGCGAACATGGTCAAATTTTAAAATCATTGAAACGACAAAATATTACTGTAATGAAGCTCGACATGGTAAAATTTAAAAACCTATAAACCCTAAATATACCATAAATGGAAATATTAATCGCATGTAGTGGTTATGAAGTTTCAGCGATGGTTCACATCTATGTTCATTCCTTTGTTGTTCTCAATATCATTTGCTTTTATTAAAGGTGACACCTGCAACACTTACCTCCTATTGAAAGTGAAAGATTAACACTGGCTTGATACAACGGTGAGCGTGCGCCTTGGCCTCAAGTCATGTTTGAAGAGGATGTTGTGGGTGAGAAAATCTGCAAGTAGGTTTGTGGAGTCACGCATGTACATGGAGATAGTTGTGGATCAGAACCGAAAGACAACCCGTCAAGAATTTAGGGTGATAGTGTGGGGAGAACTGAGATCAAATGAAGTACATTGTCTTCTTTATATCTCTACTACTAACACATGGAGTGTACGGATATGTTCACACATAGACGTTAGGTTATTTAGGTGAAAATTCATTTCTAGCATAGATGGCAACAACACCATCTACCTCAACTCCTTAAATCCATATGTGATGGAGAAATATAACATAGAAAGTAGGTTTCTAGAAAAATTGTGGCCTCTACAGTGGAGGGTGAGGGTGTTAGGAGTGTCAATCGATAAGACGTGGAACATTGTGATGGTGGTTGACAACAACAAAATATTTCCGTTAAATTTCACCCGTTCCATTAATGTAACAGATTCCTCCTTTATGGCTGTATGGAGAAAGAATCTATGTTTGATTCTTCAAAATCTTGTTTCTATGGTCAAAGAGAAGGGAAATAAGTGCTCTAATATTGCTATAGGTGGGTTGGCTTAATAGGTCAAGAAGATTGGAAGTGTGGTAGATGGTAGGGAATAAAGAGCGAATGTTAGTGAAATTTGGGTATTCTAAAAGGAAGTGCTTTTCATCTTCCACCCGATTAGAATCACAAATATGACATATTATATCATTACAAGGGGTCTTGGCAATAGACCATTGCCTAGTCTCACTACAAAGCTCATGGGAATTAGTTATTATCATAACGATGTTAATTTTTTTCTTATTGTTGGACAACACCGAGATATAATTCTAATTATCAAGGGTAGGGTTTATCACTTCTTTATAGTATCTTAGCTTCATTTTACCGTCGAGCTCCTGTTCCTTCAAAACAATTTCCTTAAAATTCGAGATAATATTTCTTTTGATATTCTCTTTTCTTCCCATACTGAGCTCCTCCTTAGTTCCCCAGTGGTCAAGTCGGGACTAGGCATCCATATGCCACCTGTACTTGAGGCAAAGGTGAGGGTTTTCACTACAGTTAGAAGAAATTTTAGGTATCTTTTTTTATTCCATGTTATCAAGCTTCTTCTAATACATGATATATAAAAAATTATTCTTATTTTCAATGGGGGAAAAACCAAATTTGATAAAAAGGATAGGATAGGGAGTATTTACCTTGATCTTAAGGTTGTAGGTTATGAATTTCTTTTGAATCATCTCAATATTATTCCATGACTCTATGGATATATTGCAACCCCAAAATCCACATCCTTATAAGACAACAGGGGTGAAAAGGGTCTCAAAGAGGAACCTATTTTTACTCCGAATGTAAATATTGACCTATTGACAATTGTTTTCAAGCTCATAATAATATTTCCAGCCCCCAATAATCCTTTTCTCGATGCTGTAATTCTAGTTGAGATGATGAGGGAAGTCAATGCCTAAATACTTATACAAATAAACCTGCTCTAACCATTGGCTATTATACATGAAACTACCATGGGTGATATTTTTGGATTTAATGATCATGACTTTAGTCTTTTTGGTATCAACTATCATACCCATATTGGAGCAGTAGTCGTGAAGAATATAGGGCTATTTGTCAAGGTCATCATGGATTTTTTCAATACGAACGATATCATCGGCATAGAGGAGAAGAGTAATGAGAACACTAGTAAGCTCAGTGCCCTTGCATCCCACAAATTCTAGGCACTCCTATAGCTTATCGATGTATATGCCAAAAAGGACAGGGGATAGGGGACACCCTTTCTTAACTACAATATCACATTTAATCTCTTTAGACCACCCCTTGTTGGTCTTAAGCTTGGCAATGATGGTCTTGTAGAGACGGATCAAAAGAATCCTCAGCTCAGGAGGGACCATGATCTCTTTAAGTCTCTCTCAAAGTCTATCTCGAGGAATAATGTCCAAAGTTTTTCTAAAGTCCACAAAGAAAAAGAAGAGATCAAATTTACTATTGCGACATTCATCCACAATGCTTCTAAGAGTGACCAGATGGTCAAAAGTCGAGTGATGTATCCTAAAACCAACTTGACCTTTAGCTCTTTTTCCTTGGCTTTCAAGCCAAAGGCTAATATTCTTCTGGAAAATGAGCCCATAAAGCTTGGCCAAAATATGGATAACCATAATGGTCCTGTAGTTAGATGGAACACTCTTTTCCCCATTTTTAAAGATAGGTACAATAAGGCTTTGCATCCAAATTCAAGGGAAGCCATGCATTATAGCTAAACTGAGAAGCTTGTGGAGATAAGGAATGTGGATAGATCTTCCCATTTTAAGGATCTCAGCTTGGTATCCTTCAAAATATTTAGCTTTCCCATTAGCAAGCTCATTAATGCCAGACTCAATGTCGTCAAGAGAGAATACATCCTCCTTAATTGGAGTGATTAAGGTGGTTCCCATAGTGTCTAGAGGTCATGCAACTTCTTAAGATAGTTGTCCCAGTTTTCTAAGGGGATCGAATCGTTATCTTTTTTTTTTATGAACAAGAACATTCTACAAAAATGTTTTGGGTCTGACTTTAGAAAGGCGAAGAAGATAATCCTGTTTTTTATTAATATATGATATTTTTGTATATATTGATATTCTGCAGCATAATGATTTCATTAGGAGTGTCTCTAATCTCTTTCATGGAAATTTTGCAATCTTTTTCATACCATGGGTTGGAATTTCTATTAGAGTAATTAAACGAAATCTCATTACAAAACTTGCTAATGGTTTTGGAAATGATAATAGTGAAATGGTAATAAATTTGATCGATGTTATTATTATAATTCATGGGGCCTAAATCGCTCTCTAAATCCCTTAATAAGAGGTCAGTTTTACTTCTCTAAAAGCGAATGTGTTTTTTTCTTTCATTGGTCTCCTGGATGTGGGTGGTATGCATAGCAATATTGAGGGATAGAGATAGAGGTCTATGGTTAGACTCAGGCTGGAATCCATTAAGAAGCTCAAAGTTTGTAATATGGTTGAGGACGAGGATGTAAGAAATTACATAATCCACGAAACTGCTACCTAGCATATGGAAACATCTTGTCTGACTGGAGAGGGGCCACTTGTTAATACCATTACAAATAATGAAGTCTTGGGAACTACAAAGTTTGAGGAGTTCGGTGCCGAATAAGTTCTCGATAATGTCTTCAGTTTTCTCTTGAATTTATTCGGTAATTTAATATAATCATCAAGCCACAAGGACTCATGGTTAGAGTTGTTTCTTAATGCAATGGCCTGGTTAGAAGAAGTTCTAGCATTAAAGTCTCCCTAAAAAAGGATACTACCGTCATTTCTCAGGTTGAAGATGTATTTTTGTAACGAATGGAAAGGAAAATTCTTATCCAAGTTGTTCTTCTAATAGGATGTAGAGTTGATAGGAGCGAAATAATATATTGCAAGAAATATCTTATTTGTGGTAGAATAAGAGATTTTGATCCAAATGTATTGATTGAACTGGTCAATTGTATGAAGTCAGATGTGAGAGGAAAAAGTGTTCCTTATATAATAGGTTATACCATAAAAACTCTTGTGAGAGGATTTATTATTCCAACCAGACCAAAGAGTGAAACTGTCGAGGTGAGGAACCCTAGATTCATCATGCTCCCATGTTTCAAATAAGATAATAAGGTAAATATCACTTGGGATACAACTTAACATAGGACCTTTACACCATGGAAAGCCATGGGAGTTTCAGAAGAGGATCTAGAGTGATGAAAATCCCTACTTATCACTCGTGCTTGAGACTCTATCTCTAATAATAACTTTCATATTCCTAATGATTGCCCATTTCCTGACCTTTCTTCGATCCTTGACCTTTTGGAATTCTTTCCTAAGTTCATCTTGGTCTTCTAGAATGAGTTCTTCATTTATAAATATTCCTGCTCCTTTTAGGCTTGGGGATTTCATGAGTATATCTAGTTTTTGTTCATGACAACTAACCTTAACATGGATGAGTCTGTGTTTTTGCTCAAGAATATTTCTGACTCTTATTGCTTTCGTGAGATAGGTTGTTTCAATATGAGATTTTTTTTTTTAAATTTTTATTTAACCATTTATAATGTGTTTTCATTGTTTTGTTCTTCTATACCCAAACCATAATATTTAAGGCTCTTTTTTTGTTCTCATAGTCGAGAACAATTAATTTATTAATTTCCTCTTTGATGGGTTTAATATCTAAGTTATTTTCTATTTGAGATTTTGTTTTTAATTTTTATTTAACCATTTATAATGTGTTTTCATTGTTTTGTTCTTCTATACCCAAACCATAATATTTAAGGCTCTTTTTTTGTTCTCATAGTGGAGAACAATTAATTTATTAATTTCCTCTTTGATGGGTTTAGTATCTAAGTTATTTTCTGTGCTATTTAGGGCTAAGTTATTATGTAGTTGTTCTTTTAGTTTTTTAATATTTCTTTTCAAGGTGTCATTTTCTTTGACCATTGTTTGTTTACTATGTTCTATTTCTTGAATTTTACCTTTCATTTCTTGGAGTTGAATTTAGAGTGTGGTTATTTTATCTTCTAATGATTTGTAGTAGTTCGAAACACGTCAGTCCTAAAATTCTCATGTGATTTCCTAAAAGATTTATAATCTAATATGATTTGTAGTTGTTATCAAGAATTTCCGTTAGTTCTAGTTTAAAATTATTTTCTCTTTATTATCTTAGTCTTTCTAAAGACTCAATGTACTCATAGAGATGGGGCTTAGAAATATGAAGAGAAGTATTCATAGTGTAACAAAAAAACACTTAACAGGAGGAGGATAAGTGGGAACCTATGAACCAATGAGAATCTGCAATATCCAAGGAAAATAGATATATTTTGGAGTTGTTGGAGTTAGGGTCTGAGTTCAGAGATCTTCTTCCTTCAACGATAACTTTACTTAGGTCCTTTGTGTAGCCTCTACCCAAAACAAACCAATCATCCTTGTTTCCTTTTGAATGTATCTCTCGAGTATAACGAATTTCTGTTGCAAAACTTCATTGTTGCTATACCATAAAGAAGGAAATATAATATACCAAAAACCAAGCAAGATGAATACGCTGCTTCAGATAAAAAAATTCCAACAAATTATAGAGAATGTCAAAATACAACATATTGCTACTCTATTACGTGATATCAAGGAGCCAACCGACAAATATAGCTTCATTAAGATTGTTTGGATCATAACCTTGTTCTTCTGTTGTAAATATACAGGATATTCAATCCCATGGAGTTCAAAATCCGCGTGACATAGGTTTAATGCCTATGTTCGGTAAGTATACAAGACCACAGGTTTAGTATACAACATATATTTACCATCGCAGAAGTAAATGGGGTCCGCACCACAGAGTTCAAACATCGAACCACATAGAAATAATACTTATGAACAATGCATTCAAAAATTTGTAGAAGTAACAAGATGCTCCGCACTGCATTCAAAATTCACAGAAGTAATTATTCCAAAATAATATCTTACAAGTCCGCACTATAGAGGAACTTCGTTGTTCTTGTGCCCAAACAAACCCTAGTTTTGATTTCAGAGTTTGGCAAATATTTATTATGGAAGAATATTTACCATCGTAGAAGTTAAATGGGTCTGCACCACTGAGTTCAAATATCAAACCACATAGGAATAATAATTTCTACTGCAACGCATTCAAAAATCTGCAGAAGTAACAATATGGTCAGCATGACATTCAAAATCCATAGAAGTAATTATTCCAAAAAATATCTTACGAGTTTGCACTGCATAGGTATTATTTCAAAACTTCGTTGTTCCTATGCCCAAACAAACCCTAGTTTTGATTTCAGAGATCAACAGAGATTTTACCATTGCAGAAAAATTGCCATAAAAAAATTGGAGTTCTTTTTGTAGTCAACCTTGAGTTGACACTTTTCCTTTTTAAAATAGTACTAACATATTTTTTTTAAATGAAAAACATAATGAGCTATTTTCAAGGATTCTATTTTTAGATGGTTTTACTTTAAAGAAAAAAAATCATAAAGGAATCCATAATTTATGGAATAAAAGATATATTCAAAGGTATGCATAATTTATGTCATAAAACATGGGAGAAGTTATCCACATGGAATTACATTGTGCAAAGATTGGAATAACACCTTCAAGTTATGGTCCAATCAATCTGTGAATAGGTACACTCTTAAGTTGCTCGTTGTGATATAAATATTAGATAGAAACATACAAATAATATAATTAAAACAAACAAAAAAAGATAATATAATTTAATTAATTTAATCACAAAAATTAATATTAAAACAGAAAAAATAAAGAAAAAATTAAAAAAATAAAATTAAATAACATAATTATATATATTAATATAATATATAACCAAAATTATATATATATATATATATATATATATATATAACATTATTAAATAATATAAAGAATAAAACAAACTTCGACCATTTTTTTAGTTCAATATTTTAATAATAACAGAGAATACAATAATTATTAATAATAAGAAAACGTCAAAAATTGTATATAAGGATATTAATATAATATAATAGAACATATTTATAACACCTCAATTGGGGTGGATGATCATGGTTTGAGGAGTGTATCCCTTCATGGATGGGACCTTGGATATGAAAAAAGGTAGACGTAGAGAAATTGGCTATGATAGCTAGCATCAAAGGCATAGAAGTATCGAGAAGGATGGAAATTGGTATAAAATATTGTTAGTAGTTTCGATACATTGTTTGTGGTGTCGGAGTATGGGCAATAGTGTGAATGGTAAAATCAACATAGAGTATGCAGATGTCGCCAACTTATGCATTCTCACATGTCTAATGCATTCATTATATGCCATCTGTAATGTTCCTTAGTAAATTTGTAAATATTGAATTTTTGGAGTTAAAAAAAACATCTTAGTATTTTTGGGATGAGAAGACTAAAATATAGGTTATATATATATATATATATATATATGATTTTATCTTTTAATTGAAGTCGTGTAGACCATAATGGAAAATAATGCTAGATAAAGCTCACACTTGGGTGGTTATTCAGTTATGAGTGACGTAGTTACCTAAGAAGATTTTCATAATGGGAGTTAAAGAAATTCTAAAAAGGGCCAAGAGGGTATTCAGAACGTGAGGTTGGCGGAGAAGAAAGAAAAAAGGACCAAGTCTTGGAAAAATCAAGACATACAGTTGGTTGGCCAGTGGAGTCGGTTGGGGTTGGTAAGCTCAACAACTAAATAGTGGGTAAGAAATAGCCTGGGTAACAACTTGTTGTGTGAAGCAGGCTTGGGGGAGGTGGAGTTGTGTGAATTGACCTAAAGGTTGTCTGGAGCATGATTGTTTTCCATGTGGATGTGTTTCACTAGTGAGCAAGAAAAATTCAGATAGGTATAGTTTATCTGTTAAAAGTCCATCTCTATTTTTATGTATAGACCTAGGGAAAGACTGTATGTAAGAAATTTTCGGTCAACGATCTGGTGAAATTATAACCTTTATGTCAACTTTGTCTTTTCCTGAAAGAGTAAATAGGAACAGTATAAAGAACTGTAAATTCTATAAATATTGATGTACAGATGGGTTTGTCGAGAGGTAGAGTTACTTTTCTAGTTAGTTGCTGGAGAGAAAAAATAGGTAGACAAACCCTCAATTCTTAAGGGCATAACTCGAGATAGTTTAAATATCAGATTATTGAATTTATATGAGGCATATAGGAGAAATAAACTATCAAGAAAAGTAGTGTTCATATCTGAGAAAAGAGGAAAAAATAGATTTGTAATTCTAATAGCCTATTATTATTATCTTTCACGCAAATATGAAATTAGCCTCAACAACCCAACTTCACTCATGGTTTTTGAAAACATTAGGGTTGTGTAGCCATATAAATAATGGTATAAATATTTAGTTACAACACAAATGTTATCAAAATGATTGGCAACGTATGCGTAGTACACATTAAAATTATAATTTCCATATACAGAGCAGAAATAGAATCATAATATTAATAGAGATAAAACAATAATATTTTTTTAAAAATATATAAATTAATGCAAAATGAACCCAGATATTAAATATTGTCAACAAATCCGAACTTGACGTTCAGATAACATTTTAATATAAAAAAAAAAAAATTCCTTTCACTGCAGAGATTAGCAAGAAGATAACCATAAATGAGCATAAAGTTAAAGTCTTCGACCTCTGGACCGTTAAAAATTACACAAGGATAAATTTTGGAGTAAACCATAACCTTGAAGGGTTTATAACTTATACAATAGTAAATGTGAAATAGACCCTTAAACCAAGATGGGTATACAATATCAAAAAGAAGAAAGAAGTTCCATTAACACAAAAACAAAGGGGTTTTTCCTTGACAACATGAAAGTCCTGAGACAAGCAAGTGAGCATTTGGGCACTTCTGCAGCAATAGAAAATGATTAATTTTGGCACGAAAACTAACCCGGAAATGAAGTGCTATTCAAGAAGGGAAAATAATAAGCCATAAAATATTCAATAGAATATTAAGAGAATGTCATGTATTAAGATAATGAGGGGAAAATGAAGTAAAACACCCTTTGTGGTCGTAATCAGAATGTCAAAGTTAAGAGAATACATGTAGTTGAGGAAACCTTCTGCTAAGCGCACGACCTGGAAGAAAGTAAAATTTAAAGAAAAAAATCAAACCATAATTTAATTTATCTTCTACAAATATTTTGGGAGAATATTTACTCACCCTTTTGTAGAGAAATTTGACAGCATTGACAATCTTAGAACAACCTAGAAAATGAAAGGACTCACAACCACTTGTTGGAAAAATGAAACAATTAGTGTCAAATCTCTCTTTGAAGAGTGAAAATTTAAAACTATAATAACTAATTTGAGTGTAAATTATTTCCTATAGGATCCCAGAGGAATGCCAACCCAATGGCATTGAATTAAGTGGAGTAGGCAGTGATATTCAAACCTAAATCTAGAAGGAACCCTTCTGGCGCAACAGACAAGAAAACCTAACCGCATGCAGACAAATGAGAATCGTTGAAATGGGAAGGGGAGGAAGCCATTACCTCTAAGAAATAGGAGAAAAAACCACTGTTGATCTCGATTGGAGGCTGGTAAACAATTTGGCAAAAATAAGAATCCAAGGGACAATCCCGAGGTGGATGGCTAAGAAGAGGTTCAAGAAGGATCCAATGTAGGTGAAAGTAATGTATGTTGCTTTGATGTTCAAATAATACATTAAACTGCCACTCATTTATAATATAAATGTTTTACCTTGAATTACTCAGAGTAGCTGAAATAACCACTCCATAACCATATATAACATGAGAATGTCGATTTTCATATTTCATTACAATGGCACACAAATAACTGAACAAAACAAGTACACAGATAATATTTATTTCATATTTATTTTCTAAGGTCTCTATTTATTTCTTTATTTATTTTCATGTTTATGTAATAGTGTAAGTGGGTATATCACAAGTGGTATCAGAGAAAAATCAGGTTCTAGCATTGAAGCCTTTTGGGAGATGACTTTAACAAAATTTATTTACGTAAACGGACACAAGAATAAGACCTAATGAGAAGAGTTGGATATACCCAACAAATGGGGCGAAGGGTTAAAGTTGACTTAGTACCAGTAGCAAGTATTAATCCTTAAATATGGGTCTAACTGGGGGAGGAGACTCAAAACAACAATGATGAATTGCTCGAAACAGTTCAATAGTTAAAAAGTGACATGCATTGGTTGAGAGTTAACAATGCAAGATTAATGCACAAACATGAGAGGATCATGAAGAGCCTCTCTGATTGATAGAACCATGGAAAATTTTAGGGGCTAATATTCGTGGGTGGGCTAATTTTGCATGATTTTTAAATAAAAAATGTTCGCCAATTTCCATTTTTTGTAAAAATTATTTTCCCAAATTTTAAAATATAAAATTATTTTACCCTAAAAATTGCCAATGTTATATAAATAGTATATATAAAATCATTATAAATTTGAATAATTTTACAAATACACCAATAAACATTTTATAATTTTCATATTATGGACTAGTGAGATTCGCAAATGTTTTAAAGTTCAAAATAATTTTCCATCCTTAAAATTTTCCCTGGATAGAACCACAGGCATCCTAACACAATCCCTGACCATGGGAACAAATTTAGAATTTAGAGAGCGCGTGACGATAATTCAGAATCGCGAACAGACTAAGAAAATAATGAGGTAGAGTGTGATAATGTCTATCGATAAAGATGATAAAAATGACCAAAATTTGAGTTGCAAGGGGAATTCAAGAAAATTAAGCCTCCAATGTTTGACGAAGAGCAAGAAGAAGCAATTGAGGCTTGGATGATTCGAGTGAACAAGTATTTTGAAATCTATGAATAGGACCATAATTTTAAATCTCAGTTGCTGATATATCAACTATAAGTAAAAGACACCTTTTGGTGGTAACAAGTGAAGAAATTATGGACAATTGATGAATAATAAGTAACTTGTGATGAATTTCAGAAGCATTTTAAAGATTAATACCTGACTGAATGATTTTACGATGAAAAATCCAAGGAGTTTCATGATTTGAAACTGAGACATTTCACTATGGACGAGTTGATAAAGACATTTACCTCATTACTAAGGTATGTTCCTTATTTCCACCAGGAAAAAGAGAAACTTCAACAATTCATTAGTATTTTAGCTATGCTTATGAAGGAGTGACTCGAATTCGATAACCCCAAAACCATCGATGAAGCTATTAGACAATCTCAAATATGGTTTCAGTAGATGAAACAAAATGGGGATTGTAGTAAAAAGTGGATTGAGAAGAAAGGAGAGAAGCAGGCCCAAGGTGTCAAGGCATTCAAATCCTCAACTTTTGGATGTTCCTATAAACATTCAAAGAACAAAAATTATGGAAAAAATCGACAAATATTTAAATCACAGAACCTGATGAGGCCTATTGAACCGACTAGTAAATTAGAACTTGAAGTAGCAAGAAAACCCCCACTACAGTGTTGGGAATGCACAGAGCCTCACTATGTTAAAAATTGTCCTTATCAAAATGGAAAAGCAAAAACAACCCATATTCGAGAAGCATCCATGGTAGGGGAGTTAGAAAAAGATGTCTTCCTAGAATTAATGCAACATTGGATGATCACCAAACATAATAGCAACCAACCATAGTGGTGTTTGAAGGTAAAATTTATAACCATGATGTTTCTATTTTGATAGATCAAGGGGAAATTCTAAGCTACATTAGTCCCAAAATAATGGAAAACTATCATTTGCAATCAGTTAAACTTAAAAATACATGGCTAGTAAAACTAGCTGTGAGAGCTAAAAGAAGGGTGATTGCTGAAGTGGATAACTTTCCTTTAACACTGGAAGATGATTTAATAATCGTAAATTTAAATTTTTTACTGTTAGGATCTTATGATCTTTTAATCAGTATGGACTGGTTATAAAATCACTTGTCACTTATAAATTGTAAGGAAAAGTCCATTATTTATTTAGATAAAGATGGGGTAAGACAAGTAGTGTAGGGTGTGAAGAAACCTCAGAAATGAAGACCCATTATTGCCTCACAATTGGCAAAGTGTGTTATAAAATGACGTTATATATATGTTGTGTAGGTGGGGTATACAAACTCTAAAGAAAAATATACTAATTTGGAGAGCCTACCTATTGTGAAAGTATTTGTTGATGTTATTCCCGAGGACATTCTGATACTGCCCCTTAAAAGATACATATATTTTACTATTGAACTTATTCTTGGAGAAACTCTTGTATCTAGAGCACCATATCACATGATTTTTCCCAAACTAACATAACCTTATATGCAACTACAATATTTTTTGGATAAGAAATATATATTTCCAAGTGTATCGTCTTGGGGAGATTTGGATTTTTTTTTTGTGGAAAAATGACACTTTGAGATTGTGTATTGGTTACTGACAGTTAAAAATTTGATGGTTAAAAAAAAAATCCCCTACCTCGTATTGATGATTTATTTTATCAGGTTCAAAGGGGAGATTGTATTTTCTAAAATCGATTTATGATCTAGATGTCATTAGGTCAAAATTAAACAGGAAGATATATACAAAACAACTTTTAGAAATCGATATGGGCATTACAAATTTGTATTTCTGCCCTTTGGATAAAATAATGCTCCCATGAAGTTCATGTTGTAGGTTTTAACCCTATGCAGAAATTATCTTCAAATGAATTCTTAAAACTTAAAATAAAAAATAGTAAGAGCATAAAGAATAAAACACATATACACATATATTTTCCTCTCGATCCAAAAACTGAGACTACCAGATTGATTTTTCATTATATTCCTTTCAATGTTACAACACACACACACACACACACATAGATATATATATATATATATGTTGAAGCATTCATAAACCCAAATCCATTAATTGTAGATTAGAAAATAATCATAGTTCATTTGACCGGATCTACAAAATACCATGGATAGAAAATCATCATGCCCAAAACCATGTACAAACCCATGCACAAAACCATAGGTAGTCCCGACCACATAAAATAGGGTAAAAAAAAACTTTCTCGAAGCTCTAGCCTAGACCCCATACAGGGGGGCTTCCACCCTACTGCTAAGACCCCTGACAAGGGAGGATACTACCCCCATGTGACTCCCTTGTTGTGCAAGACACAATGAAGGAGGGGCGCCCACTTCACGCATGGGGCTATTTCTGGAAATAATAAAACACACACCCAACATTCTCCCACTTATTTTTTTATTTCCATAGGGAGCCACATGAGTGCTTAGTCATTGGTCCATCCCCGCAATTCCCATTGTTTATCTACACCAAGAGAATTTCTTAGTGCTTACAAACTTTTTCAATGCATCTGCAACAATCTTCAAATTGTGCACTTATGACAGCAACACCTTTCTGTCCTCAATCATATCTCTCACCAAGTGGTACTGAACATTAATGTGCTTTGTCTTTGAATAATAATAACGGTTATTTTCCAAAAATATTTCACTTTGGATATCACAGTCTATCCTTAAATCTCGTAGCACTAACCCCATATCTTAATAAAATATCTTCAAAAAAATAACTACCTTGTTTTCATGAGTGGCTACCATGTATTCGTCCTCTGTAGTTGAAAGAGCCACTACAGACTGTCTTTTTCCCATCCAACTGATAGCACCTCCAAATAGATTAAAAACATGCCTGTATGTATATTTTATTTGATTCAGATATCCAACCTAATTTTCATCAACAAAGCCATGAATGTACATAATTTTTTCCAATCATGGTCTTCCTTGGTAGCACAAACCATAATGACTAGTGACACAAAAATACCTGAAAACCTGCTTCACTTTTGTCCGATTCTCCTTTCCCTATTTTGAAATGAACCTAATCAATAATCCCAATGCATGTGAAATATATGGTCTAGTATGGACCATTTCATACATCACGCTACTGACTGCACTTCCATAAGGAACATGAGACATGCCTACTTCCTCCTCTTGTGTCTTGGGACATTGTTCAACAACTATTTTCATAAGTATAGGAATATGAATCTTCAACAGTTTAGTATCCTTCATATTAAACCTTTGTAATATTATCTCTACATTCTTCCTCTGGTTTAATCACATCTTCTTGTTTTCCTCGTGTCATTTAATTTCCATGACAAAAAATATAGTTTTCAGCACCAAGATCCTTTAGATTAAATTTGGAGGATAATTTGGGCTTCAAATGCTAGGTAATTTCTTTGTCATTTCCAATCAGCAACACATCATCCAGCTCCAAGACCAAGTAAATAATGGGGTCACAAATTAATTCAAGATACACACAATGATCTACTTTGCTGCTGGTGAAGCCAAGTCCCCGTATATATGTATCGAATTTCTGATACCACATCCTTGGTGAGAGTTTTAACCCATAAAAATAATTTTTTAACCTGCATAGAAGTTCTTTCTTAACCTTCAATGCAAAGCCTTCAGATTGCTTCATGTATATCTCTTCTTAAAGATCATCGTGAAAGATTGTTATCTTAACATCCATCTTTTATACCTCAAAATCAAAAGGAACAACAATAGATAAAAGTAATCTATAGAAGTTAACTTGGAAACAAGAGAAAAAAATATCACCAAAATTAATTCCCAACACCTGGGAATAACCTTTTTCTTCTAGTCGAGCTTCATATTTCTCCACATTTTCTTTTGCATTAATCTTCTTCTTAAACAACCATTTTCTTCCATTGTGTCTCCTTCCAGCTGGAAACTCCACTAGATCCCATGCCTCATTTTTGTGCAAGGATGCCATTTCATCAACCATGACCTCATCATTGAATCTAAATAAATAAAAATTTGACCACAATTTAGATGGACTATACCCTTTTGGCTGCCTTCTTTCTCGAATTGATCTTCTCAAAGCTGGAGTTTGTGGCTCCTCCTCTTTTGATTCTTGTTTTTTTCTAGAGTTTGATTCTTCCTCCTTTAGCTCAAACTCTATCTTCTCATGTTACTTTGGTAGTAATTTATGTTTAATAACATCTTTCACCTCTTTAAGCACAACATCTCAGTTGTACACAACCTTCCTTGTTTCTAGGTTCCAAATCTTATAACCTTCTAGACCATTGATATACCCAATAAATATGCACCTTTCAGATTTACTATCCAACTTGGCTCTTTTCTCCTTCAGAACATGTACATATGCATCACAACCAAATACCCTCAAATGTTAAGGAGAGAATTTCTTACCAGTACACAACTCATGTGGAGTGTTATCCTCCAACACTGATGAAGGTGATCTATTAACAAGGTAACAAGCAATCTCCATTCGCTTTGCCCAAAATTCATGTCGTAGCATGACACCATTAAGCATGATTCTTGCCTTTTCCATCAACATCTTGTTCATTCTTTCTACAACTCCATTTTTCTAAGGTGTGTATGGACTAGTCTTCTATCGTGCCATGCCACACTTCTTATAGAATTCTTAAAATTCCTTCTTGCAGAACTCTCCACCATTATCTGTCCTTAACACCTTGATGTCATTCTTTGTCTGATTTTGCACCATATCCTTAACGTATTTAAAATTTTCATAAACTTTAGATTTATTCCCGAGGAAATATATCCATATATTCCTCAAGAAAGCATCTATAAATTAAATATGGTCACAGAATTAGCCAATGATGGAACCAACACAGGTCCAAACACATCAGTGTGCACAAGATCCAATATCTTGTTCGACCTCTTAGCACTAGAAGGGAAACTGGCCTAATTCCACATCACATATACACAATATTTATAGAAATCGAAATCCAGAGAGAAATTAGAGATACCTTATACCATACCATTACGATGTAGTATTCAAATCCCTTTCTCCCTAATATTTTAAAGCCTTTAATGCCATAGCATTTTCTTTTCTCCAGAGACCACTAGGATTTCTGCTCCACTTTCAGGAACCACAGAAGTGCTGCAGCCATCAATAAAAATGCTACCTAGAAGCTTCTGTATAGTTCCAATGTGAACCACCCACACTAGTACGAGTTCTACCTGATCCATCTTGCAGGTATCTCTCTCGAGAATTATTTTTACACATGCATCATCACTCTTGCTTACAAAAATCAAATTTATGGACAATGTAGGAATGTGATAAACACGAGGAAGTTTTATGATCCTTCAACCTTGTAGCATCAAATTTAATTTTCAATGTCTGATGATTTGCCTTCCTATCATCCCCTAGGAAGAAATCACCACCATCATATTTCTCATACTTTCTATGGCGAGTGAAGTGAAAGGATGCATCATATTCGATCATCCATGCCCTCATGATCTTCATTTGTACTTGAATAAGAAGCCAAGTACACATCCCCACCTTCATCTGGGGTGTATTTCACCTCTACTAATGGAGCATCATCAGATCCCTTTCCTTTTTCAAGTGCTTTAGATCTATAGTACTTTTTGAAGTTCCCTTTCTTTCCGCATTTCCATCACACTGATACATATTTTCTTAGAGATTTAGATCTCCCTTTGGAATTAGATCTCCCACTCGAGGACTTAATTTTTTTTTCTGTTCTGGGACCATCCCCATATAGACAAGTCATCTCCATTCTGGCCCTCCATATTTTACCGTCTCAACTCCTGTAGCAAAAATGATGGGACTCTTTCATCAATATTCAAGGTATTTGTATTTCTAGCTTTCAACAATGAGGCTATCCCATGAATCTAGTAGAGAACACTGAAAATGATGAACTTATATTCATATGATATTTTATTATTAATATATAACAACTAACATACCACAATAATGAAGGCGTTCATATGCTATATCATCGAGTATCCATCCTTCATCCCCAGGTTAGACAAATTTTTCCTTAGGAATGGTTTGTTCACCAGAGACTTAGATTGGTAAAAATTCCCTAAATTGTCCCACAAAGCCTTCGTCATAGCTTCCCCTTATAAATTTCACAATACTGAATCTCAGATATATAGTCATATTGCGATATTTTATTGATAATCCAAATTTACCAAGTATTTAACTAAAATTGTCATTGGTTTAGTCCCCAGATCCACCACGATCGACTGATCTTTATCCACTAGTAGATCCTCCATCTTGAGCTTCCACAACTCAAAACTCTGGCCATTAAATTTCCCGATATCTATCTTTTCACTTCTTTCCATCCTCATTCACTGCAAGAATCGATCTCGAAGATCTCCCAATGACCAAGGTCTACTACAGGCCTGAAAAAAAAACCTCAGTAGCAAAGGAATCTTGTTAAATCCAAAAAAATTATGATACCAAATCTATGTTTTAACCCTATATAGAAATTATCTCTAAAAAAATTCTTAAATTGAAAATTAAACAATGGCGAGAGGATAAAACATAAAACATATATACACATATATTTTTCCTTGGATCCCAAAAACTGAGACTACCAGATTGAATTTTCATTATATTCCTTTCATTGTTAGAACAAATATATATACATGACGAAGCATTATAAACCACAATCCATTAAACCTGGATTAGAAGATAATCATAGTTCCCTTGAAAGGATCTAAAAAATACCATGGACAGAAAACCATCATGCCCAAAACCATGTGAAAACCAATTCACAAAACCATAGAAAGGCCCACCAACCTAATATAGGTTCCAAAAAAAACTTCTTGAGGAATTGGCCGAGACCCCATGTAGGGGGGCAGAATCCCCTCTGAAAACCCCTCGATAGGGTATAATCCCCCCCCCATCATTTGCCTAGTGTAATGAAGTGGTGGCACCCACTCCCCCTCTTACCCCCTCATTCGCGCATGGGGCTAGTCATTGAAAGAATAAAACAAACATCCGACGCATGTGTATGAGAAACAATCTATGTCAACCATATTTAGATAAATTTGTGTGGATTTTCATAGATAATATCCTTCAAAAATCATTGTGGAACATAAAGAACAATAAAGAAGAGTATTGCAAAATTTGAGGGAGCACCAAATCTATGCGAAATTTAGCAAATGTTAATTATTTAAGGAGAAAATTTAATACATTGGGCATGGTATTACAAAGGATGGGATATTTTTAAACCCGTAGAAGATAAAAAATATAATGGAATGGTCGGTACCTAAGAATGTAATGGACATTATGTTCCTCATGTGATTGGCTGGATATTATAGGTGACTTATTCAAATATTCTCAAAGGTGGCTTACCCTATTACTTCCTCGCAGAAAAAGGGAAAAGTATTAAATTAGAGAAAATAATGTTAAAGAAACTTTGATCAATTAAAACAATTACTTAGCACTACCACTATTTTAAAAATTGTTGATCCAAATAAGTGATTTGTTGTTTGTACAAACTCCTATAAGGAGGGTGTTAGAGGAGTTTTGATGTAGGAGGGAAAGGTTGTGTCTTATGAATCTTGGAAGTTGAAAAAGCATGAGCATAAATATTCGTCTTATGATCTGGAATTAGAAAATATAACTCACACCTTAAAAATATGGTGGCATTACTTCGTGGGAAAGAGATTTTTTACTTCTCAATAAGCACAAAAGTTCATAGAACTACTTTCAATGCTCAATAGGCATGTACGGTTTCTTTTCTGAGTGAATTTGAATTTGAAGTAAAACATTTAAAGGGAAGGGAAAAATAGGTAGCATATGCCTTAAGCATAAAAGCATATTATGTGTATGAAATATTGTTTAGGGAGTCAGAAACGATTTTCAGAGAACAGATTAAAGAAGATGCTAAGAAATAACCGAAATATCAATTCATATGGAAGCAAGCCAAAGAACCAAACAACAATGAAATCCAGCTAGGATATGTGGTAAATGTAGAAAATATTAGAATTTATCGAAGCTGAATATATATACCTATTCAAATCAACATTAAAAAAACCATTATTAATGAGTACCATTGACCTACATATGCATCTAATCTGGGTTATGAAAATATGGCTAGTTCCTTAAGGAAAGAGTATTTATGGCTAGGTATGAAGAGGTAAGTAGCTAAATATATAGCTAAGTGCCTTAAATGTTAGCAAGTGAAAGAAGAACACCGACAGCTAGCTATATTACTTGACTCATTTCCCATTCCCGAATGGAAATGGGAAACCAACACGCTTGATTTCATCACTAGTTTACCCAAGACAAAGGAAAAATGATTCAATAAAGGTATTTGTAGATGAATTTAGTAATCCAATGAACTTTATTATGGTGAAATATACTTATAAAGGAGTACATATAATTAATATATTTATGAAAGAAATATTCCTATTGCATGGATTACAGAATATGGTAATTTCAAATAGAGATGTTAAGTTTAGATCCACCTTTTGGAAGGCTTTGTTCGAGGGATTCGACATACAGATATGGTTTATCACTACATATTACCCTCAAACTGATGTGTAGATAGAATGAGTAATTAAAATACTTTAATATATGTTCAGGATGCACGTAATGCAATAACCAACTAAGTGGGAAGATTACATTCACTTAGTAAAATTTTCTTATAATAACAACTACCATACTTCCTTGAAGATGAGCCCATTCGAAGTACTGAGTGGACACAAATGTATAACTCCTATTAATTTGAATGGTCATGAAGAAAAATTGATAATAGGGTCTACTAAGCTACAAGAGATGAAGGAAGTCATAAGAAGGCGGTCCAATATTAACAGAAAAAATGTGCCAATAAAAACAGAATCTATTGATAATTTCAAGTGGGAGAGAACATATACCTAAGCCTAAAACTTAAGAAAAATACACTGCAATTGGGAAGTTGTGACAAGCTAGCTCCCTGATTTTTTGGTCCTTTTCATATTTTGGCCTGAATTATAACAAAGGAATATAAATTAGCCTTTCTTAGTCACATATTTGTTCATAATGTGCTTCATTTCTCATTGCTAAAAAAATATATCTATGATCCTAGACATATTATTAATTGGCAAGAAATACAGGAAAGTTATTTATGAAATGTATAATTGTAGATGTATATTTAAACGTATGTTGTAAATGTTGGTATGTAAAATATAACATTTTTTAATGGATGTGGATGTAGGTCGAACCCGATGGGGAGTTTCTGGTTGAACCTCTACGCATACTAGATTAGAGAGAAGTAATGTTATAGAAATGACTTATCACCTAGGTTAAAGTGTAGTGGAAGAAATTTAGCCTAGAAGGGGCTACTTAGGAAGATGAAAAACTCATAAATGAAGTGTATCTGAGTCTATTTGATTTCTAAACACCAGGAAAATGTTTCGCCTAAGGGGAGGAAGGATGTAATGTCCTGCGGTAAATTGTAAATATTGAATTGTTGTATTTAAAAAAAAAACATCGTAGTATTTATGGGCCTAAAAGGACAATATATATGTGTGTGTGTGTGTGTGTGTGTGTGTGTGTGTTTGATTTTATCTTTTAATTAATGTTGTGTGAACCATCAGGAAAACAAGGCTAGAGAAATCTCACACCCAGGTTGTATTTAGTTATGGGTGCAATATTTAACAACCCAAATTTCCTTAATGGAAATAAAAGAACTTCCAACAATGTCCAATACGGTGTTGTGAACCTAAGGTTAGAAGGGAAAAAGGGAAAAAAGCAACAAAGCATCAAAATAATTAAGCTCTACAACTAGTTGACCTATGGAGTCTGGTTGGAGTTGGTAAGGTGAGAAAACTGAACAATGACTAAGCCTATTTATGATAATATAGCCTAGGTAACCACTTGGTATGTGAAGAAGGCTCTGGGGGAGTTTTAGTTGTGTGAACCGACCACAAGGTTGGGTGGAGCACTCTTTTCCAGTTGGATATGGTCCACTAGTGAGAAAACATAATTCTGATAAGTGGAGTTTATGTGTTAAAATTCCATATTTATTTTTGTGTATAGACCTAAGGAATAAATGTAGGTAATAAATTTTTTGTCAATGATCTTGCGAAATTACATCCTTTATTTAAAATTAATCTTTTCTCGATCGAGTAAGAAAGAATAACACTAAGAACTGTAAATATTTATGTATAGCTGGGTTTGCCCAGAGGTAGGGTTAGTCTTATAACCATTTCCTAGAGAGAAACAACGAGCATATAGACCCTAACCCTAAAATCTCAAGCGCATAACTTGGGATTGTTGAAATGAAAGACTAGTGAACTAATATGAGCCATATGGGAGAAATAAGCTAGTAAGAAAAGTAGTGTTCATCTCTTGGTAAATAGGAAAAAATAGTTTTGTAATTCTGGCAGCTTATTATTATTATATTGGAAGTAAATATGAAATTGGCCTCAAGAACTTACCTGCACTCATGGTTTGTGAAAATAGGAGGGTTCTACATCCATAGAAATAATTGTCTAAATTTTGGTTACATCAAAAATTAAATCGAAGTAAATGGCAGTGTATGAGTATAGAACAATAAAATTGCAGAAAAATAATTTCCATATATAGAATATAAATAGAATCATAATATTAATATACATAGAACAAAAAAGTTCTAGTACATATATATAACTTAATGCACAATGAAACCATATACTAAATACTCTTTGAAAATACAAACTTAACGTTCAAATAAAAATTTAAATAAAAAAAATAAACATTCTTTTCCTTTCATTGGAGGGATTGACAAGAGATTGACCATACATGAGCATAAGCTTCAGGTCTTTGACCTTAGAACCCTTAAAAATGTCATAACAATAAATTTTGGAGCAGAGCGATAACCCCGAAGGGTTTATAATTTATATAGTAGTAAATATGAAATAGACCCTTAAACCCAGAAAAGTATACAATATCCAAAATAACAAAAAAAATTCCCTTAACCCAGAAAAAATGGGTTTCTCCTTGACCACACGAAAGTATCAAGACAAACAGGTGAGGGTTTGGGCACTTGTGCAACAATAGAAAACAATTAATTTTGGAATGAGAACTAACCAGGAAATGAAATGCTCATCTGAAAGGGAAAATAATACACTATTACCTGTTGAAAATAATATTAAGAAAATTTCATGTATTAATATGAGGGGGAAACAAAGTAAAACACCCTTTATGGTCGTAATTATAATTTGAGATTCAAAAGAATACTTGTAGCCATGGAAACCCTTTACTGAGTGCACCACTTGGTACAAAGTAAAATTTAAAGAAAATGTTGAGACCAGAAATTAATTTAACTTCAACAAGAAGTTTGGGAGAATATTCACTCACACTTTTTTGGAGAAATTCGTTGGTATTGAAAATTTGAGAGCAACATAGACAAGGACATGACTCACAATTGCCTATGGGAAAAATGAAATGATTAGTGTCCAACCTTTTTGTGAATAGTGAAACGTTAAAAACAGAATAAGTGATTTGAGTGTAAATTATTTCCTGTGTGAGCGGAGAGGAATGTTGACCCAATGCCATTGAATGAAGGCGAGTAGGAAATGAGAGTCGAATCTGAATCTCAAAGGATCCATTTCAGCGTAGCAAAGAAGAAACCCTACCCTCATGTATAAAAATGAAAAACGGTGAGGCGAATAGGGGAGGGAAACATTACTTCCGAGCGATTGGAGATAGAATAATCATTGCTCTCGACCAACGGCTGGAGAACCATTGATAAAAAATCCAAATCCCAAGGGAAGATCACAAGCTGGACGAGTGATAAGAGATTCGAGAAGGTTCTGGTGTAGGTGAAAATTATATAGGGTTTTGTAATGTTCAAATAATACATTAAACCACCACTCATTTATAACCATCCTAGATCCATCTAACTCCGGATCTATCATGCGCCGAGAGGGATCAAATCCCTTGAGGTGCAAGCCTTCTTTTTTTAGTGTATAATTTGAGAAAGGCTTGCACCTCAAGGGACTTGATCCCTCTCGGCGCATGATAGATCCGGAGTTAGATGGATCTAGGCTGGTTCCAGTTGAGGGAAAAAATTTCACATTTTTAGATGATCATAATGATGTATATTTTTTAGATGTACATTATACTTTGAAATTTACATAATTATAAATACAAATAGTAACAAATGATATGAATGTAACAATGTTTAGTGATAAAAAAAATGGAATAATTTAATTATTGAATAAAAAATATAATGAGGATGTCATTCAAACGTGATATGAAAAAAATTGTTGAAAAAAACATAAATTACTTGGTATTTATTCTTAATCTCTCTTCTTCTTCTTTTCTCCTTACAACACCGGTGCACTTTGCCATTTTTTCATATCGATCGTATGAAAAAGGAGGTTGAAATCGAAGACCATCCAAAGATTTAACTCGAGATATCGCTGTAAAAGTGAGACCTTGACGCTCTGTCCTTCCAATATCAATAGTTGCCTTCTCTAATGTCAATCATTGAGACTTATGAATAGTTAATCCCCGAGCAAGTCTCAATGGAATTTGTCTACTATGACCTATTTCAATAGGTATAATAGGAACAGTATGAGTGAATAGTTCATCCCATGGAACTCCAACATAGTTATCAAATTTTACTAAAACATATGTTGGAGGATTAGGAGGAAATGTTCCAGGATTGTAGACAATATCTTGAACTACTCCAAGGGCACCATTGACAAGTCCTGCATTAGTCCATAAATTCAAAGTAAGCATAACCCTAGCTCCAACAGCAAGAAGGAGCTCATTATCCAAATTTTCCTCATCTGCTTCAATGGTGTGGTTTGTATTTGATCTTGTAGCAACACTACGCGCAACAGGGTTATTTAGCGATATCAAACAACGCTTATTGTGATTGTTCACCTCATCATTTGTTGCAAACAAATGTATAGCCTTATTAAATGATTCTTTTGTTGAAGCGTCCAAATTAGAATCTATTCATGTCATTAGTAATTTCCAGTCTTCTATTGTTGGAATGGCATATCTTATGTTCAATAATAGATGATGAAAACATCTTTGATCATTGCTATTCCCATCTTGCCTGAATACTGTATCAAGCGTTACAACAGTTGTGAATAAATTCCATAATTCTTTTGCACGACCTTCACCTGCATATGCAGGTCTATCCATAACAGGAGGTAGTTGTCCCAAATCACCAACCAATATAATTGATATACCTCCGAATGGGACGTCTCTATTATGAGGAAAAGCTTGACGAAGTCAGGCATCAATTTTTGTCAACAAATTTCTCCCTATAAAACTCATCTCATCAATAAGTATGTACTTAATATGTTTCATCTCCTCTTGTAAGGTAAGCAAAATTTACCCTTGTAAATCAGTGAAGTTTCTTATTGGTATATAAAGAGCAGAGTGTATTGTCGATGCAGATATGTTGAATGCCGCAACATCGGTAGGCGCCAAAAGAAGCAATGGGCTCTTATTGGGAAGAGATTCAATTTCAAGTATTTGTTTAATAACAACAATCAAGTAAGACTTTCCAGTACCTGCTGTCCCTTGGATAATCATATACAAGGATTGATTTCCATCTCCATTGTGATGTTCACGAACTATATTACATGCTATTTTCTGTTTCTCCCCTAAACTTTCAAATGAATATTTTTTTAAAGATTCAGTAGTAACAATTGCATTCACATTCTTCTTATCAGAAATGAATTTCACTGCATGTATTGATGTCTCTTCATCAACAAAGCTAGAGCTCCAATTTTTCATAACATCATGATCCCTAAATCCAATCATGTCAAATTCACTGGCATGTATAAACTTATTCTTATACAATCCAGAAATAATCTCCCACTCATGTTGCTTAGGATCATTATGTTGTACATGTAAAACATCTGCATCCTCATCTGGACATTGAGTTGTATCCCTCAAAGGTATTGGATTACGATCAATATGCCAAGGATTGTAGGAAAAAGTTTCCGAGTTTTGTATGATGTCACATATGTAGCTCCAATATCTGTATGAAAATCACGAAAGGGCTTGTACAATACCAACTCAGACCAACAAAACTCCACAAACCTATCATTTTTGCGAGGAGGAATTGAATTAAACTTCGGAAAGACTCGTACAATGGCTTCATTATTTCGTGGTAACCATTTCTCATCATGGCGGCATTTGTCATATGACTAGGATCTAGTAGCTTTAATCAATGAAAGGTGCTCCATATTGACAGGTCTCTTTGTGTATGCATCAATAAGAGAATTATCATTATGTTCATTTTGTGCATCAACTGTGACATGTGTGAAAACCTTTATCCCAACATTTAGAACAATGAATCTACGACTACATTCAGAAAGAGGAAGCTCCAAAAGCATATGGCATGTTTCTTGTGCTCCTATATCCCTGTCAACGATAGTCTCACACAATAATGTTCTATATGCACGTGCTGCTGGTTCATTTGGATTTTGAATTGAAGAAATACGCATCAACATATCATGGAAGGTCTCTGACCCTTTTTCTGCTTTGGCTGCATATTTTTCTATGTAGTTAATCACAACATGTTTAGAAAGAACAGGTTTCCAATCCATATTTCCACGCCACATCATCAATGTTTCACGATTATGCGTATTTAATCTATCATCATTTTGTCTAGGTTCATATACTTTTTCTCCACTCTCATCAACATAAAGTCTTGACGTTTTGCACAGCTCCCATGGTTCCTTATATCTACACACCAATTTTCCATGCTTCTTTCGAAGGCATGATTTCTCATTACACGTAATGTGGCGTTCAACACAATTGAGAAGTTCTTCATAGTCCATCATTGGATCAGACTGAAATATTTGTTCAGTGTTCTTTATTCAAGGATGATCATCATCCTTTCGTTGAATAGGGATCTGCATTTTTTGATGTTCTTTGCGTGGATTGAATGCATGGACAGATCTATCAAAGTATTCTTTTACAAATCTAACTTGAGTAGGGTCATTCCAATTCAATTTGTCCATATTGGGAGCATATTTTAGCCAAAGAAAACCATGCACATGTGAAGATCCACGATGTTGCCATTCATAACGACACCAAAAATCTGTAGCATGATGGAATTTTGAAAAAATCTCATCTCGAAACAATGTATGTCTCAAATGCACATAAGTTGCTACAATGTGAGGATTATCAATCACATTTTGGCGTCTCCATTTCCTTTCTTCAATTGGATCTGCAGGAGAGGTACCAGGCATCAAGATATGCAAATCAGGCCATTGCATATCTGCTACACTTAGTGTGAAGAATATTGTAGGAGTCCCAATTTGTTGAACCAAGTCACATAATTCTGCACGACATTTGGTCCAATATGAACGTGTACCTCTTAAAACATGTCCAAATCTCATCAATCTATCTGCAATTTTAGAATTGGGAAGATTTTGTAAATGCTCTCGTAACTCATCAACTGTTGTAGGTAGTTCCGTCATATTTTTTTTAACAAAAACTGCAGAAGATGCTTGAGCACGATGTCTCATGATAATATTATGTAAAAAGTATCTAAATCGAGGATGTCTCCAAAATCTATTATCACGAAATCTGAGGAGATGTTTTGCATACTCATGCAGATGAACATTTCTTAGTCGTGGTTGCAACCAATCAGCTTCTCCTCTAGGAAACAATGTTGGAAATGCCATATCAAATAACCCTTCAGTATTATACTCGTTTATCGGAGATGAACCAATTGTAGGCCAATTAATGGCATTTCTAGTTTCATCATCTAGTTGGTTTACTTCTCCATTAGGATTATCGGCCCATGCTCGAATAAGTTCAATTTCCCTAGGTGCATTTGGAGGCCTCGCAGCAAAGGAAGTTGTGTCATAATCTTCTAAAGAATCTTCATGCATTGGACCTCCTTCCAACATTGCAAAGTCCATGTCATTATCCATGTCTGGTAGTATAATAGAATTAATCATATGTGACACATTCGTTGTTTTTTCTGGTAAGTCTTCCACAGCACGCATATCAATTTCTACATCTTTATAATATGGATCGTTTTGAATCTTATAGAATAATGCATCTAGTACCTTTTTCTTTCTCACAGTGAAATCATAACTTGATCCTTGCTGACCTTTTTTTTGTACAACTATCATTAAATCTAATTCCTTAATATGCCGAGGTAATTTCTTGGCAACATCTTTAACATCTTGAGGAAAACTGATTGTATGCCCCCTATATTTGTATTGGCCACCTATTGAATGCATTACTTACAAAATTGGACTCGTTCGTGCAATTAACATTTCCTCAACTTGTGTAAGACTTCCAAGGATCAAAGGCTGCAACCCAGGATTCATATGATTTTGTGATGAAAATCTATGCCTATTACCCTCCCTTTTACATCTTGTGCACATTGGACCTGTTTTAGTGGTCACCACTTGAATTCCTGGATATGACTCCTCACACACATGGCACATTTGAGGATGACCTAATTTATCAATTCTTTCACGAAATCTTTTATGTGCAGTAAATTCATCTTCGTCTGAAACCGCTGGTACATAGGACATCATTTCATATTCATCATCACCTTTCTCCATTTGTTGATGCATTTGAAGATTCATATCTGTAGGAGAAAGAGGTTCAATTATTGACCTTACATCATTCATATCTCTTAATTGTCTTCTCCGATGTGATCTTACTTGTTCTCTATTTTGACTTCTTTGTTCTTCTTTTTCATCCTCATTCATTCGTTCAAATTTCAATCTTTTTCTTTCAGAATTATTTCTTCGTTCTACTTCCCTTTCATCCTCATTATGCCTTTCTCTTTTTAGCCTTTTACTTTCACGATCCTTCCTTCGTTTTTCTTCCCTTTGCTCATCAGTCATTTGTTGCCTTCGTAATCTTTGTTGCTCATTTTTTTGTATCCTCTTCAACTCTTTTTCGGTTTCAATTAGTTCATTCATATGATTTACTCCTTGTCTTCAAACCCTTTGTCTTTGTACACTTCTCATTTCTTCAATGTTGTTATTCTTCACTTCCTCATTACTAGTAGTGATGATATTATATTCCTGTAAAAAAAAAAAAAAAACATAACAATTAACAACTATTTGCTTTTTTTTTTTCTATAAAATATAAAAAAAAAAAAATATAATTATATTATTTGAATTTCTATAACACATTAAAAACAAAAAATAATTAATAAAACATAACAAAATAATTACACATTAAAAACTAAAAATAACCCTCATGACCTAATTATAAAATATAATTATTTTATAATTATAATATAATTATAAAAGAATAAAATATAATTATATTATTTTAATTTCTATAACACATTAAAAACTCAAAATAATTAATAAAACATGACCTAATAAATAACACATTAAAAACTAAAAATAATTAATAATTATTTTGTCATTTTCTCTATTGCGCAGTCTCAATATTAAATGAAGAAATATTTGTGCATCTATATAATACTATCACCGGAATTATGAGCTTAAACATCCCTACATTAAACAAAAATTAGTATTCGAATTAGTGCAGACTGAACATTGTATAAAACCTTCTTCCGACTTTCATAAGTTAATTTCTAATATTCTCTATGATTATGTCGTGAAGATATTTAGCCTTGTAATTTTCGTGCTTTTCCTTGTTGTAGGTAGTACATTTTTTAAAAATAAGGTCAATTTTCTAAAGCTAAAGTCCTTATTGCATTTACCCTAGTAACGCCACTTTATATATGGAAGTAACTACAAAAACAAAATCGACAAAAATGGACATGTCGATCGTGGATGTTGATTAATTTTCGGAACATTATGATTTTAGGTTATGCACATATTATGAAATTCCAGCGATGCTCGAGCTGTATATCCAAAACCCTAGATAAATACAGCGGGAAGCATTCACCCATAGTTGATGTCAAACGCTGAACATTGCACAGAATAATATACAAAACGCGCAGAATAATATTCATAACGCACAGTCACCCATAGTTGGTGTCAAACGCTGAACATTGCATAGAATAATATACAAAACGCGCAGAATAATATTCATAACGCACAGAATATACAAAACCGATTTATATTAAATCCGGAATATATAAACCAATAGATCATATGCCAACCGAAATATTATTTACAGAATAATATTTACAGACGAATCGGCCAACCGAAATATTATTTACAGAATAATATTTGGTGGACTTTATTACTCCGGAATATTATTTACAGACGAATTATGGGATCAGAATTTATTACATTACATTTGCCACTTGCAATTGAAATATAAATACAATTATTACTTACGTGTAACTCCGGAGCTCAAACTTAACCAACGCAACTCAGAAAGAATACGAATCCAGAACGAACAATCCCGAGGTCAAACTTAACCAACGCAACTCAGAAAGAATACGAATACAGTGAATCTGAATTATATCGAACGAACAAAATCAATTAGTTTGTTATTTGATTCGTAGCGGTTTATTTATTTATATGGCTAATGATTATTATTTAATTTCTTTTTAAACTGACAATATTTTTCTTAAGCCGACCATATTTATATTAAATTAAATTATTTAAACTTTAATTTTTGGCTTCCGACATACTTACACATCGGGGTCATACTGGGCTGTAGAATGCGCCTCTCGACTCAATAATCATTTTGTACCTTGAATTAGTCAACGTAGGTGAAATAACCACTCCATAACAATATATAACATGAGAAACTCCAAGTTTATATTTCATTAAAGTGGCTCACAAGTCACCAAAGTGAAGAAGTATAAAGGTAAGTTTCGTTTCATATTTATTTTCCTGGACTTATATTTTTTTTTTTTTTTTTTTTTTTCATGTTTATGTAATAATGCAAGTGGGTATATGACACCATTGCAACTAGTCAATGACAATTACAGAGTGCTCATGTTGGGAAGCCTAGTTAAACAATTTGGGATCCTAGGCAAATTGTTTTTTGTTGTTTATATTTCTTTTGGTTCATTTTGGTAGGGGATATCATCTTTTTGTTCAAGTTTATGTGGAACTATCGATGGAAATACTCTAGCACTATTGGAATAATTTTGGTAATTTTTTTCTTGTGGGAATCTCTTTCGAAGAATTTTAACTTTGCTCTAATTCTGTGAGTGTGTTACTCAACTCTTTTGTTTAGTATCCACTAGGGCACTTTAGATTTTGGGCTAGAATGAAGCGAGAGAAGTATTTATATTGGAACCTTGGGTGTTGGGGGGTTGGCGGTGATGGGCCTCCAAATTAGGCAAAAATAAAGGCCCATATAACCTTTCTTGGGCACATAAAGGCTATATTAAATCTCACCTTCTACACTTAATAGCTTTTTTTATCTTTAATATGTTATTATGAAGGTTTAGAGATAATTTCATATTTGTGCCTAATATTATTTATTTTTGAAGAATATTGTGAGAATATTAGGAAGGTTATTAACATTTGGAGGAGGATATAATATAGGGACTCGCTCCCTACAACAGGATGATCAATATTGGAAAATAAATGAAAAAAATATCATTAAAATATTGACAAATTATGGAGCTCCAATGATTGAGTAAATCTCATAACCAAATTCCCAGACGGAGTTGCAATGATGTCCCCTGTCATTTAATGCAAATTCATAGTGTTGGGAACCAGATCAATTATTTGAGGGATTTTTGAGGGGAATGATTCCTCCTTCCAAGGATAATTCTTCCCCGTCAATTTTTATAAGTACCAATTATAATATTCCTTATAGGTATGCATTTCTTTATTCTCCTTCTAGAAAAAACTTCTTGTTTAGTAGCTCCATTTTCATTTCTTGTAGGGATGTACTTAGATTGATTCAAATGATGAATTTTGCTACAATTTTTAGCTACTATGTCTTTTTTTCTTCCATAGGACTCCGATTCTCCTTGGTATTGGCCATCCTAGTAGCCTCATATCCCTCTTGCACAATTTATCTATGTCCTTTGAATGTCTTTTCTACTTACATATCTTGTTTATACATTTACTATTCATGCTTCTTTTATTTTAAGTTATATTTGTTAAATGGTTTAAGTGAGTTGTTTTACAGGTCACTTATAGATTAAAAATAATTTTTCATCCTTGGAAAAAAATTGACAAGTCATTTTCATCATTGATCTACTTAGATTGAGTTACTAGTTCATGAATCTAGGATTTTTTGAAGTCCCTTTTAGCAATATAGGAGTAATTTTATGCTATTTTTTAGAACGTGTTAATAATATTAATTTGAGTTGATTACATTTGTATTAGGTCATAAAAACATTCAAGTTAATAAAAATTTTTAACACATTTAATTTTCACTTTATTAGGTTAAGCATTTCATAGGTTAACTAGCTCATTAGTTCTTGGATTTGCAATTTTTAGACTAGTAATTTTCTACCTTTTTTTAGCATGTTATAACAGAGGTATTTTGGTGTGATTCCACTTGAAATTGACTCCTAATAAATCCTAATTAATAAAAAAATTGTCCCATACAAAATTGATTTTATTTACTTGGTCATTCAACCAGTTATCTCCTCTTGTTGCAAAAGAGGACTTCCTGTAACATCTACAAGACTTCCTATAGCAACTTCCTGTAGCACTCCTATAACATATGTAAACATGAGCATATTTTCTCCCAAAGTTTGGTTTTTGTCTCTCAGACTTGAATCATGACCCCTAGGATATAAATCCATGATTGAAAAAGAATAAAAACCACTTAGGACGTGCAATTTTACAAAGTAGATTCGACCTATTTATTTGAATTGATGCTCTTCAGATTTTAATTACAATTTTTTCATCTTGCCTAGGATTAATTCCTTTTCAAAGTAGAATTTTCATTTCTGGAAATAGTTTAAGATTTTATTTCATTAAATTCATGCCATTATAATATGGCTTTGAGATTTGATAATTAAAGTTTGTAGCCTTGGGATTTGAAAAATTATTCTTGCAATAATGAGGTTCATCAGTGGGTATGGAAATTGGTTGGTTGCACTGTTATTCTTAGGGAAGAGAGATCCCCTCTAGTTATTTGTTTCAACATTGCCCCAAAATGGTGGTGGTCAAGCTCGAAGTTTATGCGTGTGCCTTGGGATCATGTGTGGCTTGGAACTTTCATGTCTCCGACTAGGTGTCTTTTCCATGGGGTGTGTTAGAGTAGGCCTCAAGTTTGACCAATAGTTGGTATATTTTATGAGTGGTTAGTGACACTAATAGAGATGATTAGGCAGTGGGATAGGGCCCAAATGGGGATAAATCCTCGTGGCTAGACGAACGGTTGTGGTGGTCATGCAGGAGTGGAAGATGATAATGGGGGTGTGGGTGCTGCATTGGAGGGGGAATTGGATCTTGACTGGTCCCTTATCCCAGCCATGTAGGTGATCCATTGGGGATTCACTTAATTAACCTATGACATACCATGTGCGTTCATGGAATACTAAACAATACCTCTAATTTGACTACATATTGGGAAATGCCTCTAAAAATCACATTATTTAACCCAGTACCAATATGAACCCAATACACCTTCCCAATTTAAAAAACCCCTAATTTCACTAGATATTGTAGGTATCCATTTTTTTGTTAACATTTTTTTATACCCCTTTATATTTTTCATTAACTTTGAGCTCCATTTTTTATACCATCCAATATAAAAAGCCTTTACTTCCTAGTATATTCTCAATATATTATGTCATTTTTTCGCAATATATATCCCACATTATGAATGCATGTGGTATGGTATTACTCCCACAATGAAGCCCCTGTCATACCAACCACCATTCATGGAGTCCTTGGACCTTCAAATGTGGAACATAACAATAGTGTTGGAGGATTTGAGGAAACACAAACACAATGAATGTAACAAAGTAATCACATTTATGAATGATATGTAACCAAACAAATGGGATATCCTTGTTCATTTGGTATATATGGGAAGGATTCAAAGAGATACCAATGACCATTTGGTGTCTTTGGGAAGGAGTCAAAGAGGAGCCAATGACCACCTAGATGAGATTGAGGTGAGTCTATCTCACCTGGAATTTCATGTCCATGGGGCCCTATAACTATGACTACTCTTGGTGTTTTACATGCACCTTATATCCCTCATGTTTTTTTATGGCAATTGATTATATCCCCATTCTCTATGTTTTATGGGATTTCTAGTCATTCTGTTTTTTGTTACTATGAAAAGCTACGCAATTTATCCTTAGTTTTCTCATTTCTTTCCAATAAATACGGTTGGATTGAGGGTTGGAGAGGAGGGGCTTTCATGTTTATCCATTGTAAAATTTTGAATAACTAATAGAAAAAATTTAGAGGACAAAAAAAATGTAGTATATATATATATTCTATTAATTAGTCAAAAAATTAGAAATATAATCCATGATTATTATATTGGAATCTAGTTCTTGCTAATATTCCAACCATCATCTTTGTTAAGATTTCCATAGTGTTTTGAATAGACACCTTTCATGTTAGAATCATCAACAACATCACTGATTGACTTTAGTATACTTGAAAAAAATAGTTACTTTCTAATAATAGTAATGAGAAGAAAATATTTTAAAAGATCTTAACTCATGTTGTTTGGTGAAAATTTGTTCTCAAATTGCATGAGTTCAAGTTTTCATAGAAATTTTGTAAGTGGTCAGGTTGATGTCTTTTGAGACATGTTATAACTATCTCTCTAGTGGCATTCGAGCACCCAAGAGGACCAAATTTCCCAAGGTGTAGAAATTTCTTCAAATTTTCCTCATTTTTTTTGTAATTTTAATTGTATTACCTCAAAATACCATGTAAAAAAACACACATCCATACATCATCATCACCTAATGTGTAATTGTGTAAGTGGTATCATTCTGCCCATTGAGAAACCCATTTTTTTTACAATAGGTGGAACAAATAAGATTTCACTCATAAAAACATATTTAATATGTATGTATGTCATCAACATGTCCAAATTTAACTTTATCCCCATGACTATTACTAAAACTTAAATGTTTGCAAGAAAATAAAAAAATAAAGTCTAATAGGAATTTAATTAAATTTTGGGTGCTACATTTCCCCTCCCTTTAAATGCATTCCTTCATCGATGTTTCCTCTTCATTCATCATTTTTTTAAAAGGGAAGGAAATTATTCTCTCATTTAATCTTCTATCTCCCAAGTTGCCCCCTTTAGCCCAAAGTGATTCCATTGAACTTTAACATAGGTGATGGCTAGATTCCAAAGTATAGTTTCACTCCTATCTAAAATTCGTAGAGTCTTTACCTAGAACTCAACTTATGTTTCCACCTTTACAACATTCCAAACAATAACGTGAGTTAGATCATGGATATATTTCTTTAAAAGTGATACATGGAATATATTTTTTACTTTGATATGATTTGGTAGTGCTAAAGGGTAAGTCATGGATCCTACTCTGGTTAGAACTTCAAATGGTCCACAAAATCAAGGTGGTGGATTGGCAAAACACCTTAAGTAAAAATTTCTCTACTTGGGTCTAAATTTAATGTATAAATGTTCTCCAAACATATGCTCTTTACATTTCATTTTCAAATTTGTATAGCTTATGTTTGTATTGGGATTCCTTTAGGCTTTTTCTTACCTTTTTCACCTATCTATTCCATCTCTTGCAAGCGATAAGGTCTCAAAGCAAGTCTTTTACATGGTTGACTCCAACTCATTATAGTATGGCATTTTTTCCCATAAATTACTTCAAAGAAACTCATCTTGAGAGATGTATAATAAATATTTTTCTAGGAAAACTCAACTATATGTAAATAATATCCCCACATAGTGGGTTGATCAATCACGTAAATGTGAAGCATGTATTCAAGAATTTGATAGGTTCTTTAGTTTTTCCATCTATGTAGTGGTAAAATTTAGTTGTGTACCCATTCTTGCAAAAAAAGATTTCTACAAATTGGAACTAAATTTTGCATCTTTGTCATGTATAATAGTTTTGGGTATTCCATATACTTTAAACATTTCTTTCATGAAAATTTGCAAAACATGAAAAATATTATATGTTGATTGAACTGGTATAAATTTAGTAACTTTTGTTAATTGTTCCACTAGAACCATGATTGGATCATGTTGTCTTCTAGTTCTAGTCATCCTCATAATAAAATTTATTGATATAATTTCCCATTTCCATTGTAAAATAAGACAATGATTCATCAATTCAACAAGATGTTGATGTTCTACCTTCACCCTTTTTTATTATTGGTAGTTTTCAAAATATTTAGCTACCTCTCTTTTTATTCCACGCCAAAAGAATTATTTCCTAAACATTTTAATAATTTTTTAGTATCTCACATGAACTAAAAATGAATTTTTATGATGCTTATCTAGGATTATCTCCTCGAGTCTAAGAATATTAGGAATGCAGATCCTATTTCTAAAGGTTAACGTATTATCCCTTTTTTAATTCATATTATGGTTTCTCACATTGACCAAATTTTTTTATCAATTTTTTTTATATCTAATTATAAACATTACCCTCTAGTGTTTATAGTGTTTATTTAATTTACTGTAGAAATTTTTTTTTTTAAATTCTACTCACTAAAATTATTCATTTGGTTTTACACTTCTTCTGAATCCATCAACAACATTATTTTCATTCCCTTTTATATGCTTCATATCAAAATCATGGCCAGTGAGAATAGCCATTCATTGACTTTGAATAGAATTTAATTTAAGTCAGATGAAGAAATACTTCAAGTTGATATGGTAAAAAATTAGAGTAAATTTCCGGCCTATCAATTAATGGTGCCACAATTTTAGAGCATGTATTACGATAACCAACTCCAAAACATGCACAACATAATGTTTCTTAGGATATTTCAACTTTGCAGATTCATAGGGTATTACATGATTATCTTGCATCAATACCCCACCTAGTCCATTACCGCAAGCATCCATGCATATTGTATAATCCTTATTACGATCAACAACTTCAGGTATTGGTGCTATGTTTAAGAGATGTTTTTGTTGGTCAAAATATTCTTGACACTTCACTGTCCACACAAAATTCATTCATTGTTTTTTATGTATCGAGGTTATGTGGTAGGGAAATTTAGAAAACCCTTCAATAAATCTATGGTAATATCCTATAATGCTCATGAAATATTTGGCATTTCTACATATTTAGGGATAATCCAATTAAGGATTTCTCTAATTTTGTTTAGGTTTACTCGAATTCTTTCTTTAGGGATTACATGTTCATATATTAGATTTGATCCTCCTCGAACTCACACTTTCTGAATTTGGTGTAAAGTATTCTCTCTTAGAGTATACAACACTATCATTAGGTGTTTTTCATGTTATTTTGGCACCTTAAACTTAATAAAAAAATCATCAATAAAATTCAACACAAACTTGTCCAAATTTTAGCTATAGGCATTATTCATTAAACATATAAAGGTGGGTGGAGCGTTTACCAGTACTAAAAAAAACATTGTAAATTCATAATTCCCATATGTAGTTCTAAAAACTATTTTATGGATGTAAACATCCTTAATCCTCAATTGATGATAACCAAACCTAAAATCTATTTTGAAAAAGACAAGGACTCCTCTTACCTAATAAAACAAGTCATCTATTCTAGGAAATGAGTATTTATTTATGATTGTTAGCTTATTTAATTGTATATAATTAATACACACTCTAATCTACCATCGTTCTTCTTCACAAAAAATATTGGTGCTCCCCATGGTGAAACCCTTTGTCTAATTTAGCTATTTTCCAATACTTCTTGAATTTTTATTTTCAATTCGATGAACTGTGGTATATTCATTCTATAGGGTTCCTTGTATGGCAATGTGGTGCTCAGTACTAGTTTATAGAGATGTAAATATATATCTTAGGAGGTAAAGAGGGTATTTCAAAATGAAACAAATTCTTGAACTCTTGTACCACTCTCAAATCATATGAGGTTCTTGTGTTAGTCTCCTATGAATGATTTTTTACCAGTATAAAAAATAATTTATACCCATTTTTAGTAGGTATTTTTAGTTATACCCATGATATTTTCATGGAACAAATTGGTCTAATTGCACCCTTAATGATATCTACTTCTACTTCATGTGTGGTATAGGTTACAGTCTTCTCTAAACAATTATGAATTCATTAGTGTTTTACTAATTATTACACTAATTATTCCATTAGGAATAGTACATCATAAGATCTAAAACATACATATTTATTATTGTTTTTTCTCCACTCAAACCAATGGAATAGTCTTTAACCTAACTAGTAACTTTCCTCTTAATGTTGGTGGCTAATTGAACTAGCTAAGAGTTTTTATATTTTTTTTTGTGTTTAACTTACATTTTTCAACTACTTGCGGATTGACATAACTTAAACAGATCTATTGAAACGGACAGAGTTTGGTTTAAAATATTACCTTCTATTGCAACCATGCTTGATTGATGCTCAACCTGACTGCATTAATCCTAGGAACGACAGAGGAAATTGATTATAAAATAATAATTTCAAAACATGGGGTGCAATATGCAATTCATAACTAACTTAGACATTTCAATTTTTAAAATATTTATTTTAAAAATTTTATTCGAAAAGAAAAAATTAGGATAGTTATTTTCTAAGTTCTTAGAATTAATTTTTAAAATGGTATATTAAAATTTAAAGCTATGGAAAATATGATAAATATCTAAATTAAGTTCTATTCATGTGGATTATAATTATATTTTTCTACAAAATTAAAATATAAAAAAATTTCATTTAAAAACACACAATTTTATAATGATTATATAAATTTATATTTTAAAATTATTATTTAATGAAAATAATAATGTGATTAATAATTAAAAGTATTATTTAATTAAAAAGAAAATGTTATTAATAATTTTGATTAAATTATTATAATATAATTTTTTATTATCTATATAATTGTAGGTCCATTTTATAATTATAGTCACCGAAATATGTGAATTTTTTTGTAGTCAATATTGAGTTTAAACTTTTTCTTTTTTAAATAGTATTAATAGCAATTGCACCACATGTTGCAAAAGTAATGCCGTAAGGTAATGTAGTAGCAAAGTAAAAAGTTTTGTATAAGAAATAAAATGTTGCACGGAATGAAGCATCATGAAGGAATGAAAGGAGAAATCTTATTCCATGGAACCACATCGTGGAAGTTTCAAATATATTGATGATAAGAGTGGTCAACTTGTAGACACTCCAAAAATGTTGGGAAGATGCACGAAAGAGAAAATTCCAAAGGATTAACCGTGTTGTATCACCAAACTGTCATCTATACACATATATGTAAACCAAAATAACATGTTCACATATATAAATGTTCTGTTACAAGTATTGAAATAGGAAATTGGGGGTTAGGAGTGGTCTCGAGGGTTCCAGATGTAATCTTGATCAAAACATATCCAAAAGTTAGGAAAACCTTACCTTTTAGACATACCCTTACCTTGCCCCCTTACCTTGTGCTTCAGACTTCTTTCAGGAGAATATGTAAAGATGCAAACATTTTATCCATCTAAAACAGAGACAAAGACTAGGGTAGTATTCAGAAACACATCCTTTATCCATTTACATAATCTGAAGTATGATTTTGGTTTTCATTTGTACCTTGCAAAATATAGGTACAAACTGTGAGATAAAAAATAGGAGGCAGAAGTTGGTTGAATTACATAGATAGCAGGAACATGGCCTTTGCTATATTATTTTCTAAAGAGATATGTCCAATACTATCGATGTGAAAATCCATAGACAAAGATTCTGATATCAAAGACACAGATGATATCCCTGCGATGTAATGTATGTCAGTACATTACTGATGTAGATATGAAGGATAAGTTTAATACTTTTATTTTGAAAAATAATTCAAAACAAAAGAAGGGACGAAAATATAACAAGTCATTGAGGAGTTTTGAACAGGAACACATTAATAGGTAGAAGTTGTGGATGAAAAGAAGAAAAACAAGAAATCCTAATACCAACCTTTGTCAAATAATAATTTAAATGTTGACAAAAAATTAATAAATTTGTAATATCCATGTTCCATTGCATGTAAAATGGGCATGACCCGGGCTTTTGTTTCCTTGAATGTTGAAGATGAGAAGAAAAAGGCGTAGGATTGTGTTTCCTTGAACGTTGAACACAAGAAGAAAAAGGACTATTCTGTTTCGTAAGCTTGCCTTCTTCCATGTTCTATCATGAATCGAAAATTTGAATTAATGGTTACATACAAATAATATCAATTTTCAACTTTGGATTCTCTTTGTAAGCCACAATCTTTCTTTACTCTGTGTTTTTTCTCATGTCACATGATTGAATGGATATTTTGGAGCATATAATTATGATAGAGTCATTTAAATGAGTCATAAAATAAGTATCTTACCATTTTTTTCTGTATCATATGATTGAGCCTTTAGGAACAACAAAGAACTTTACAGTGGATTAGTTATAAGTTATGAGTTATAAAGAAAAGTAAGTAAGTCTAACTTTTACACCTTTCAAATGAAGTAGAAGTGGGTTCCATGGTGGAACTGAGCCTTTTGCGATGAATCCTAAAATGGAACTAAACCTTTGGTATTTGTTGAGAGAGAGTGAAGGAGAATATTTCTCAAAGCACTTTCAAGCTAGACTCCAACTACAATTGGATTCGAATAATGAAAATACACTTCTAAGATGGAATGCTAAGTAATCATAACTCATAAAAAATAAAGGTGCGTGAAAGGAATACAATTGCATAAAGCTAGCGAAATTAGTTACGACGACAGTTGCAACAATGAGTGTCATCATGACATGTGGAATCCAATGAAGCAATAAGATTCGACATGTGAGTTATGTTAGCTTTCCATGGAAAATATGGATGAATAACTATAATTATTTCTCTAATAGAGAGGTATGGAGTAATTTGCAATTTGACACTATCTATATTTTATAAGTATTTGTGGATTAATTAGCATTATTTTTTTTAATAGGGTTTAAAATCACTTTCGTATGGATTAATATATTGATGGTCTAACATTCAATACAATGATGCAAACAAGGACACTGTGCCAGTTGGGAGAGTGGTTTTCAACTGATGGTTACTTACAGATAATATCGATTTTCAATTTGGATTATCTTTGTAAGCTATGATCATTATTTACTCTACGTTTTGTCTCATATCACATGATTCAATGGATCTTTTGGAGCATATAATTATGATAGAGGAATTTTATTGTAAATGAGTCATAAAATAAGTGTCTTACTATTTTTTTTTCTGGATCATATGATTGACTCTTTAGGAACAACAAAGAATTTTATAGTGGCTTAGTTATAGGTTATGATTTATAAACCAAATTAAGTAAGTCTAACTTTTACACCGTTCAAATGAAGTAGAAGTGGGTGCCACAGTGGAACTAAGCCTTTTGCGATGAATTCTTCATTCTACAGTGGAAATAAAGCTTTGGTATTTATTGAGAGAGAGTGGAGGAGAATATTGCTCAAAGCACTTTAAAGCTAGAGTCCAACTACAATTGGATTCGAGTAATGAAAAGATACTTCCAAGATGGAATGCTAAGGCATCATAACTCATCAAAAATAAAGGTGGGTGAAAGGAATACAATTGCATAAAGCTAGTGAAATTAATGACGCCGACAGTTGCAACAACAAGTGTCGTCACGACATGTGGAATCCAATGAAGAAATAAGATTTGGCATGTGAGTTATGCTTGCTTTGCATGGAAAATATGGATGAATAACTCTAATTATTTCTCTTAGAGAGAGGTATGGAGTAATTTTCACCTTGACAATATCTCTATTATTTTTTTTAATAGGGTTTAAAATCACTTTCGTATGGATTAATATCTTGATGGTCTAACATTCAATTTGATAAATCAAAAAATTTCAAATACTTATAATAACATATAATAATAATAATAATAATAATTTTAATTATATTTTAAAATCTATCTAATTTAAAAAAAAAAAAAAACCAAACAATCTGATCTTCTATCAAAATAGACCTATAACCTAAAGTTTATGGCAGAGTTTTATTGACTGAATTTTTTGTATTTTAACTGACGTTGAAATAATTTATTAAAGTGTAATAATAACTTATCTTAAACTAAAGGTGAACCTACATTCATCCCATCCCTCAATGGGATGCTTCTATCTATTCTAGTCAAGTTAGCCTTGCTTTAATCATCCAAACCTATGCTAGAATAGCCTACCTAAATCTTACCTTAACATAGCCTAATCTAATCTAATCTAGCCACACCTAATCTAGCATATCCTACCTTAACCTAGGCTAGCCTACTCCATCTTAATGTACATAAGCTAATTGCTAACCTACAAAGACCAAATTATTCTTTCCTACCATAAGCTTAATTCTAAAACCCTAAGTCTCAATATAATGTTTGAATACTTTATACCAAAACTAAAGCTATAGTGGATCCATATCCTAAATCTAAGACAAAGACCACCTCAGATTGTACTTTCTTAAATAAAATGATAGTAATTCAATGAACACATATATGATGTAGCAATATACATCTTTATTCAAATCTACTTTTTAATATGGAATAGACAATCATAGACCCATAATGTGAATCCATGTAAGAATTACATGATATAATAAAAAAAATACAGAGTAAAATAATTGATTTAAAAAAAAATGAAAATAAACACATCACTAGTGCAGCCTCAAAAGCACTCACCACATTAAACATCTCATTTTGCTAAAATTACAAAAATCATAAAATAAAATAAAATTATGATTTACTCTAAATTATTAATATTATTAATATTATTAATATTATTATTATTATGAAAAGTATGAATATATAAGTTAAACATTTATACATTTAAAAATAATGGAATTGCAGCCATTCATATTTATAATGGAGATTCTTAATTTTCAAATTGACCCCATTACAATATCAAGGACCAATACGATGAGTTATGAGTACACCATGTCCAAAAAAAACCTAAATCACTTCATATGATGCTTGTTGATATGATTATTTTTTTTAATTAGTCAATTTAATTAAAAAGGAGAACATGTCATAGAGATATAAATATTCCATAAAGGTTAAATATGTGACATCGGCCAAATATTTATTGATAATTAAATTAAAATTTTAGAAACCCTCCTCCAGAATAAACATGTCTATAAACTTATTTAAAAAATATAAATTTTTAAATTATATTTAAATAAAAAACTAAATATAATAAATAATAACATAAATATAATTTATTCTGAAAAATAAAAATCACAATCCTATCTATATTGGTAAATATGAATTAAAATATAATATACAATATAAATAAATAACTTTCCAATATACATTAAGTAATTAGAAAAATTATAAAAAATGTTTAAATTAAATTAAAAATATATTAAATAAATTTTTTTAATTATAATTTAAATAAAGAAACATTACAATAACCATTTAAAAAACAATTTACTTTTCCAATTTAAAATTATAGTTCTGTATTCTTATTCATTAAAAACAAAACCCTCATATAGTACAATAGTATAAATCTTGTTTCCCTTTCAAAATTTTGTATTTATAAATCTACAGATGATATATAATCAGTACATAAAATGCAGAAAAAGTGTGTGTTAAATCACTCTATCTTTTATCGAATGGAGATGGGGTACATTTTAAAAGACAATACAAAATTCAACATGCAGTGAAAAACATTATTACATGTATAATTAATGCTTATAATTGAGTATTTCAAATTTCAAAATATATAGATTTGAAAATATATTAATAACGTTTTCAGAGAGAATTCAACCGCCAAAAATAGGTTATACACATTTCAATGCACATCACAAGTAGGGTAATAAAAATATTTTAACAGTATAATAGTAAAATGAGCCATGACGGGTAAAAGGGAAAAGTAGGTTTAGATTTTTTATGTTTTAGAAAGCGAATTGTATTTCTAAACCTTTTATGTGATATAGAGTTAAAAAAATAAGATTAAAAAAACAGAAATATCTTTAAAAAAAATATGTACACATTCAAATCAAGGTGTGTGCATTTTCTTCAGCACCGTGATTTTTATTTTCCTGTATGGTCTCAGAGTCGTTTAAGCCAGAAAATGGTAAATATATTGACCACCATAATTTCTTCTTCCATGTCTGCTTTTGATAGATTAAGTTTTAGCCTTAAGTGGGTCACTGCAATTGAATTGCCTTTCTACTTACTGGACTTTTATGGCAGTTAAAAGACTTTTTGGGCGATTCAGACAATATATATATACAACAGGAAACAGAACAACAAAACAAATGATTACTGAATATGGGTAATTCTGCAATCCAGACAATGTATATATACAACAGGAAACATAACAAGAAAATAGTGTACCGCCAACACAGCCATTTGGAGTCGCAACCTCTAGTTCTTCAATAGCCAAGCAGCTAGCATACCACAGAACACCGTATAGACCCAGAGCTCAAGCAATTCTGCCTTGCTGCCCTGCAACATCATATTCTCCTCTATGGTTTAAGACCCCAAAGCCCAAATATGTCAAAATTTTCAGATTTTGAGAAGATTTATGCTCGCCATATATACCCCAAACAATATACAAAAGGGAGGCCCCGTATTCTTTCTGTTCTGGAATCCATTGAATAAGGAATCTATCAATTGAATAACACTCCATCAAAATATATCTGCTTGTATATTCAGTAACATTAAAACCTCTTTCCAGATTGATGCAGCCAATGGACAGATTCTCTCTGTATTACTCGATCAATGGGTTTTCCTAATTTATTTTCAATATTTTCGATCAGACTCTCGACTCTCACCTGATAACAAAGGTCATATTATTTGCACGGAAAAAGTTTTTGTTGCGGAGACGAAATCCAGCATCACTTTCCAAGGCCACAATTACCTCAATAGCATGGAATGAGCCGGCCAACTCATTTGCAGCAAAAATATTCCAGTCAGAAGACTCCAAAGAAAATATTTTGAACATCAAAGTTGAGTTACAACAGTTTTGGATTGATATGAATAGAAGGAATATGTCTAACCAGAAGGTAGTTAGCAGAAGGGATAATATATTTAATGGTCTAAAATATTTTAATAGATTAATAGTTGATTGAATGGGATATATAATGATATAATGGCAACTAGAGGATTTGTTTTCAAATAAAATCTGGTTAAAAAAATGACTTATTTTCAAGGATTTTATTTTTAGATAGTTTTACTTTTAGGAAAAAAATTACTACACAGTTATTTAAAATTCATACTTGAATATTGCAGAAGTATCTACAATTTATAGCATAAAATATGGGAGACAATTATCCACATGCAATTACATTGTGCAGAGGTTACAATAAGACCTTCAAACTATAGTCCAATCAATGGGTGAAAATTTCTTTGGAGTAGTGGATCCAACTAAGCTAGTTTCTACAATCTTCTTATGTCTTAGTCTTAAATTGAACTATGAAGGGAGGTTTCTAATTCCCATCAATATTTACTATTAAAAATTAAAATTTTTAATATATATATATATATATATATATATATATATATATATATATATATATATATATATAAAGTTTCAAGGAACAATGTTAAACTAATAATATTAATAAAAAATAATATATATATCAAAACTTCATATACATAAATAAAAACATTTTTTATTTTCAATAAAATAAAATGTTCAAATTCCTAAAGATTAGGAGAAATTGAAAGTGAAAAAAATATTGAGAATAGAGAGCTGTGTGAGAAGAATAATTTTTGTTCTAGCATTTTTGGATTACTCACATTCAAGTTTTTAAGATAGACATTTAGAGCCATCAAGTATGCCTCATCTCAAGACATAGATATCAAATGTCATTAAATTATCAAAGATAAATATGTGAGAGACACTGGAGAGGAAAATTGAACATTAGAAACTCAAAAATTAAAAAGCATAACAAACAATATTCAAACATTCATAGTAATTGAAGTACAAAAAGATATAAAAATAAGTAAATGTTAAAAAAAATCTATAAATAAATAATAACTATTAAATAATATTTTTGGAATCTAAGCTTCTGTGATCCATATAAATTAGTAGAAATTCTTTGGTAATAATCACATGCAAAAGAACGAGGTGGACGCGTTTCGAACCAGACGGTTGGAATATAAGCAGGTGTTGGATTCCTCCCTTATATTCTTGACTTTTTTTTTTAATTTATTTATTTATTTATTTATTTTTATTTATAAAAAATAATAATAATAATAATAATAATAATAATTAATTAATTAATTAAAATAAAATAAAATATATTTTTATTTATTATTAATTTATATTTATATTTTATTTTTATTTATTTATTTATATTTTTTAATTTATTTATTTTATTTTATTTTATTTATTTATTTTTATTTTATTTTATTTTATTGTTATTTTTATTTTTACCGATATATATATATATGAATAAATAAATTATTCTTTATTTTTATATTATTTATTTATTTATTTATATTTTTTAATTTATTTATTTATTTTATTTTATTTATTTATTATGACTATTTGATATGGTTTATTTTTAATTAGATTTCATGAATAAAGAATTAATTGTATAAATGTTTATTATATAATTTAATCAAAATTTGCATATATACACCTAGATTTGTTAAATTACTTACCATTGTATTATTTAATTGGTCAATTAATTGTATAATAAATTAAAATAATAATAATAATAAATTAATTAAGAATATAAATAAATAAATTAATTAATAAATTAAATAAATATATAATGGAATTTTTACTTTTTCTAAGTCAAACTAGTCGTTATCCTAACTACTAGTTGAGCCATTTCTACATCTATTTATACTTATTGTCCGGATCTGATCTCCGACATAGTCCCGATGATGAACCACACTAGTTGGTTCGAAAGGCGTCGACCTCGTTCTTTTGCATGTGATTATTACGTAAAGAATTTCTACTAATATTAAATAATATATTTAAAATAAATAATTATTTTTAAGTGATATAATTAAAGAAAATAATGAAGAGGTGCAGTGTTAAGTTATTGTTTGCTATACTCTTTGCTATATAAGCATTACATATAAACATACAAATAATATAATTAAAGCAAACTACAAAGAAATAATATAATCTAATTAATTTAATTACCAAAATTATTATTAAAAGAAAAAGAAATAAATAAACGCAATATAAAAAATATGAAATTAAATTATATATATATATATATATATATATATATATATATATATATATATATATATATATATATATCCATTCTACGAAATGGACGACTTCCGAGGTGATGGGACACCTTCGGTCCCCTTCCTCCTATGAAGCTTAACCGAACGCCGACCTCTCGGTAGACCCCGCTTTCCCGTGTTGGCTGCCTCCCCCACACCCTCCCCTCCGCTGCCCCACTACCAGTCCTGCACAGTCCACTCTGCCAGCCCACAACCGGGAGCCACCTAGCGCCATCAATTCTGATCTCCATACTTCCGCTCATGTTTCATAACATATCGGAAGGCTACGTTCCATAACATATACAGAAGGGTGCGTTAGCAGTGGCGAATTCCAACAAATTGGACAACGTTCCTAGAGAAGTAGACGCGTCCCCAAAAGTTGGCAGAAGTCTACATGTATGACCCTTTCCTTTACCCTAAATTTTATTCAAGAATTTGACAAGTTTGAGAGGTTTTCGGGCTATTTTCATTTTTTTATAAACTAGTTAAATGATATGTCGATTTAGTTTTTGGAGAATTCTTAGATAATTTTTAAATTAAGAGAAAAATTAAAGAGTCCAATAAGCACATAATTATGTGTATTATTGGTAATACTTGTTTGGTTAAAGAAGCAATATGATATCTACATGTTTTATTAAAGGAGCATCGCTGCCATAACATCATTTTGATGAAAAAGATATTTACTTATCAGAATTAAGCTATAAAAATAGTCTTCCGAGCCTAATGAGATCTCATGTTTCTTTGTTTAATTTGATTGAATCCAAATAAATAAAGATGATGTACAACTAAATTCACATATAGTGTATCGTGTAACTCATCATTATGCTTCTCAATTTTACGTAGTTCAATTATCTAAACATTACAGTTTATTTAACTGCTCAAAACATTCCTAACATCTTAAAAATTAGATAAATACAAGAAATGTGAGACTAATGTGGTGACATAGTGGCATAAAATTCCTGTACCAAGAAGATACAAAGTCTTGCACTCGTCTAGAAACTAGGGATTTTCCTCAAAAACTCACTTGTAAACATCATGATCAGAATTGAGCTATAAAAATAATAGTCTTCTGAGGCTAATGATATATCATGTTTCTTTTTTTAAGTTGATTGTATCTAAATAAATAAATATGATGTACCACCAAATTTGCAGAGAGTGCAATATTGAAAGATAACGTAGATGGGTTTTCTTTTTAAATTAAGAGAAAAATTAAACAATCCACTTCAGGGAATGCAATCATTTCTCCTTGGAGCAATCTACCATTACTCTAGAATCCAGTATATCCTGTAACCCATCATCTTGCTTCTCGATTTTAGTGCGCACCCACATTACAAGGTATTTACTTTCATTACCAATAGTTCACTTGGAATCCCTTTCCCGTGTTGAGATTCAACAAAATGATGAGCTTAGTGAAAAGAGTCACCTTCACTAAGTGGGCCCCGCACGATATTTTTGGCGCGAAGTCTATTTTTAGACTATGTCTATTTTTAGACACGTCCATCATATTCTATGAGTTGCAGGATGCTATTTGTGGATGGTTGGTCAAGTTGGAAAAATAGATGGATTTTTATTTTTAGACATTTTGGGTGAATTCTATTTTTAGTCTGGTAGTCTAAAAATAGACATGTTGGATATTATTAGCTCTTAATAATATTTGGACTCTAAACATTATCTTATTCTATTGGAGTATTGACATTCAGTTAAAAGATTGTTCAGATCAGCTAGCTAATGGAATTACGCAATTCTTAGAGCTACTCATGGTTCATGCATGGAGGAATTCAGTTAGAACTCAAATGGCAGAGTTTGGTGGAGTTGCAGAAGTAGTTGGTGGAGTTGGTTTCTAGTTTAACTACACTTGTGGAGTTATACTCAGTTGAAATGATTGTGTCTATTTATAACTGATTGATACTTTCAGTGGAGTTGAGTGAATTAATTAGTTAAATTAATTCACTAAATAATAACTCATTATTTAACTAGGTAGAGACAACAGTTAACTACAGTGTAGAATAGATCAGTGTAGACTCAGTGGAGAGATTTGTGAAAGAGAAAGTGTGACTACACTAGAAAATTTGGCGCAATTTCTCACGGCCAAATCGTCGCTATTCCGACACATAGTCGTCGCAAGAGCGATAGTTCGAGGATGGGAAAAACGTGGTTTGTCATGCCGTCGCAATTCCGACGCATTTACAAAGTGTCGCACTATCGACACCTTTTCCGTCGCTTCCAAACACGCGTCGCTCTTCCGATGTTTCCGAAACTGACGTTTGTAAAGTGTCGCCATTCCGACGAAACTTGGTTCGACGTTTTTAACGTCGCTCTTCCGATGTTTGTAAAGTGTCACCATTTCGACGAAATGCCATCCGACGTTTTGAACGTCACTCTTTCGACGTCGTTATACTGTCGCTCTTCCGACGTGTCTAAACTATCGCAATTCTGATGCCATACAAAAGTGTCAGAAGACCGACGTATTGCAAAAGTGTCACAAGACCGACGATTTCCAGAAGCGTCGCAATATCGACGCCACGAAGAACTGTCACAATTTCGACGAAATGTGGTCAGAAATTTTGAACGTCGCCCTTCCGAACTCTTTGTGCTGTCGCTCTTCTGATGTTTCTAGAGCTGTCACAATATCAACGGACGTCACAAGACCGACGAAAATTGAAATCGTTCAAAACGTTAGAAGAGTGACGCTTACAAGGCATCGATATACCGACGGCGGTTTCAATTTAAAAAAAAAAAGAAAATGAAACTTTAAAACAGGACTGTAAATCTCCAATATTTTTTTATCAAAATAAGAAATCAATGATCAATGATCACGTCAAATTTTCCTCGTAGCGTGACGAGTCTAATAAATTTTACTGTAAAGGTTGCTCGCCAGTGACAACTGCAGCATTGAAGAAAATGCATTAAAGAAAATTAATGAGGTTGCGAACTCCAAGCCAACTGGAAACAACCCTAATCATTTTCCTTACCAACTTCCAAGTTGTGACTCGGGCTTCAGACTCCAGAGCTAAGAATTTTCTTTTCATCGTGTCGGAGAAGAGAACTACAACCTGCAGCAAAAGAGCAATTCCTCAGTCTCACTGCTCAGGACTCGGAGTCATTCCTTGCTAACACGGTATGTGGAAATTTTGATAAGATAACTTTCTTCACCCTCGTTTTTACTAAATTTATTCTTTTGAAAAGGGCCTGGTTCCATTTCAGAAATTTTCAACTTTCGACTTCTAGAATTTGTACATATGATTTTTGGACTGAGGTTTTGTTATTAATGATGAGATAGTGTCTTGGTTCTATCTATATAAAATAATTGCCTCTTTTTTTCTTCATGTTCAGGGTTTTTGATTTTATCAAACCCTATCACTCTTTTAAGCATGCCTGCAAATTAATATATTCCAGGAATGTACACAATTCCAGGCTTCATGTGCAACATATTGTATCAACTATATTTTAACAAGTGAGCTGCATGCCCATATAGTGTTACAGATTATAGGGCTTCATTTGGAGAATAAATGATAAGCCTGGAAGCACTAAATCCAAGTAATTCCCCTCATCCCTTAAAAGACACCTCTAAATATAACTAAAAATTTCAAATAGTTAGTAAAGAAAAAGTAAAAAGATATAACATATATGTGTTGAGCCAAAAACCTGTGCATTCACAACAAAACTGGGATGGATAAAACTTAAAAACAATTATGGATTTTGACAAAAAATTGTCTTATGCATACAAAATGAAAGAAGCATTGGAATACTACTATGTTTACAAATTTAAGGACAGGTAGAGTGAGTCTCTGAGCAACACAATTTCATGTGGAGACCCTAGATCCTTGTACCCACAATATCTAGTGACTTAAAAAATGATTGCCAAAACAATGCCTTTACTATGCATGTAAGAACACCACCTGTATAATGAGGGAGATGTAATATTGTCTGAGAAGCAGATTTATACAGAGTGGTCCAAGATTGTGTATTTATGGAAGATAAAACTGATTTTGACATGAAACATGTATCCAAGATTTCAATGTCGCCTTATTTCAGAGCCCATTGATGATTTAATGTGAAACCTAAACTTTAAAAACAAACACATTGAAATCACAGGATCTCCATCATGAATATCATAAATATTAACTGTCTTTTGGGCACTGGTAGTAGATACCATAAGAGGCCCACATGGCCTGTACCACCAATGTTGATTCTCTGACACAACATTTGCAAAGCCAAAATTTCTCCTCAAGACATCCCTCTCTACCAAAACTGGAGAGATGTTACTGGACGTTGAAGTGAAGGCCTTTGATTCAGTATCGAATGCCATAATGTCTTTATTATAAAAGTCCCATGAATAGAAACCTGAGTCCAATGTACAACCTACAGATGTTGCCACAACATATTTACGAGAGCGACCCTCTGAACCAGCTATTCTGATCAACCAACAATCACCCCACATGTTTGGGGTAAGCCCATATGGAGCTTTATATTCAGCCTTCTCCTGGAGATTGGAAAAAAACAATATTGAGTATTACTCATACATCAACTGCCCTTTATGTTAAGGAAAAATTTAAAGAGTGCATAAATATTCTTGAAATCACAATCATAGTTTCTAGAAAATTTCAACAGTCTTTGAAATGAACTACATCCTATTTAAACTACATCAAATATTTAGGAAAATCATTTTTTTAAATAGAAATTGGTGAATTTTATTTCAAATATAGAAATTTAAACCATGAGAATAATCTAACCCCTAGGCTTTTCCTTATTTCTAATATAAAATCCCAAAATGTATAAATTATAACACCCATAAACCCTAAAATTAAGTACAATAATTAAAACCTCCACACCTCTGAATTTGCTATATCGTGAAAAGAGCAGCATCCATCATCATGGGAAAGCAAAACTGATTCTCCATCTGATACAAACCAGCCTGCAATAGATGTCTTATGGCTGAGTTGATTCAATCGCTCACAGGAAACCTCTTCAGTTTCTTCAATATTGCCAAAATGCTCTGGCTTGTTTTCCTGATCATCATCAAAGTCCATATTTTCATCACATTGAATTAGTTGGGGTTCATTACGATCAGGTCCAGTGCCTATTGCAGAGCTCCGAACATCCAATCCAATATTGGAACTACCATACCCGTTCCCATTAGAGATTGTAAATCCTGCTTCTGGCTTTAATTCAGTAAGTTCAAGAGCACTAGAACTGGATTCAGTTGATTTAGACTTGGTATAGTTGTCCTCTAATTTGTATTCTGATACAACACTATACTTGTGCTTCAACGCAGACAAAAATTCTGCAGCAACGAGATCTTCATCTATGGGGCTTGTGGATCTGCCCTCAAAAGCATCCCGAATATCTGATTCATTTTCATTCAATTGATCATGCAAATCCACCCTCGTCTTCAGCACAACAAGCTGAACTGAAGGCCGGTTTCTCAGCAATTTATGGTGGGGGTAAAGCCTGTCTTATAGATCTTGACTATTTAAGTGTTTAATTGGTTTTTTCAGAGACCTAACCATAGAATCAAATGAATCCTGCAAATCCTGCGAAATAATAAACAATAGTAAGGCCATTATTTATTGGTTTTAAATAATAAACAACATGCAACAACCCCGCATAATTAGTAAATTATTTAAAGACAATGTTGGCAATATGTTTCCTGTATCATATTATATGATTTTCCTTGATGGAAATCTCTGTATTTAATGGAGAATCGATATAAATAAGGACGAGTTAATTCATGTGTGAACATATGTATGCATCTTGATGAAGGATAATTGACATCCGTAAGAAACCCTGTGCTCTGTATGTTGATCGAGGAACCAATGTTAATACGTTTGACAGTGTATCGAAACTGGTAGACAGTGGAGTTATATATATTCGTTAAATATATGATGGAAGGGTCTACGCTATTAGTAAGGAGCTAACTGGATTTCATGGAGAAAGGAACGAGGAGCGAGAGCAAACCAGTTATAACGCGAAATAATTAAAACAGAGTATTTGGCATATAACTTTCGGTGGAACACAGACTAAACCTTTAGAATCATGAATGGAACCTGCAAGGAAAAAGGTGGAACATAACAAACGGAAGCGCGATGGAACCCTGTGTGGAAGAGCGGAACCGTGACCGAGTAAATAGTAAAGGTGGTTTGCAGTTTCTATCACACCACCTTCGACGGGAAAGTAGTTTTCAAGAGGATGGGAGTGATTCCATAGAACGCGCGACACACGTCCTTGTACAAATCCAAAAAACCGCTTGTCACTACACGCCATCGCACGTTATTGCTCGACCCAGGATGCCCAGCGATATTGATAAGCACCCTTGATCTGGGAAGGGGTCATCGGACAATGTTCGTTTGCTATAGATGCACGGAAGTTACCGAAGGTACGGCGTGCCATCGCGCGTTATCATCCATGCATCATTAAGGAATGATATCCGTCGAATCATCTGATGTTGGGCGATGTGTTCTCTGCCATCGGATGGAAACGATTGTAAGCGATGGGCCCCAGTTTTTTATATTATATTGATTGGGCTGTCGATTATGTATGTAGGGCCAGAACCAAAGGTCTATTTAAAAGCCTTTTTATAAAAGCGTTGGTTATTACTATAAATTTATATTATATATTTAATTACCAAAGGTTTTGAATAATATTTATTTATCAAATTCCATGAATTTGATAAATAAAAGAAAGAAAACCATCAGCGGCACGTTATTGGTACTTTACCTTGGCTATAGTATTATTTGGAGGAGATAGAGATTACCTTTGGGACAATTCGAGCATGGAAGAACAAATATCGGGATTTCAATTTGGATTGGTTCGACTTTTAACAATACCATTAGAAATTGAATGGTTTTGACCCATGGTTTCAATAAAGGCGAAAACTATATAAGGTGATGAGAATCATAGTATGAGGTGTGCATGGAGAGGCATTGTGAATAAAAATATCTTTATGAGATTTGCATGATCTAACTCTGTTGTCTGATAACACTGAATCCATGATGCACCTATGGAGTTGATCGAGGAAATGAAAAAGCTCTAGGAAGATCAGCAAAGAAATAATAAAGATCTAAAGAAATAATAAGGATATGATGCAAGTCTGATGAAGAAATTGAAGAAATTCGGTGGATCTGAGGGTTGAAGTCTTTTGCATAGAAGTGGAAGCTTTCTGCCAGTTCAAGCTGGTGTTAAATCATGGGGTCAAAGCTCCCTTCCAGGAGAGGCTGGAGAACGAGAGAATGTTGAAGCCTTCTGTAGGTTGGTGCCTGCGTGCTGGTATGAGTCTGCGCTAGCACAAAATTGTAAGATGTTTTCTTTATAACAAATATTGAAGACTGAGACGATAGCAGCGGTGGTTTTCTCCGAAATTGGGTTTCCACCTTAAATACCGGTGTTCATATGTGTTCCTTTTGTGTAATGGCTTATTCTGCTATTTATTTTCACATTTTTACTAAAATAATGATGCAATAATCTAAGTAAAGAATTAAAAGCATAATAAGATCTCTGGTGAAAAGTTTTCAGTCAGCCCTAAATACTGATTCACCCCCCCTCTCAATATTTTTCCCAACAGACAATAATTCCTATAGATTAAAATATAAATTTATAACATACCAGCTCATACTCGAACATAACATCTGTATCAATATTCTTCTTCTGTATCTTCTTGATCCAACTGATCGACATCTATATCAACATCTGATTCAGAAACAGTTTTGAAATGATCGACCATGTCATCATCATCATCAATTATGTCATTTTCAATAAAATTCTCATCGACATCATCATCAATAATTGTTGCCTCATCTCCTATGCGTGGTTCATCTTCTAAGATATCTTCTTCATCTGTCAATGCATCTTCTTGCTCATCTGCCACTGCATCATCTTCTTCTTGACCAATATCATCTTCTTCCTCTACAGTATACTCTACTGGCCTTCCTCTTGGATCATATCTAATAGCAAATGACCATTCGTTCTCACCTCGAACCTCTGAGTAAAAGACTTGTTCGCATTGGCTTGGAAAAACATAGCGATCTTTTCCTACTTCAAACTGCGATGTTTTAACCATTGGAAATCCATTGTCATGTTGAATAAGTGTTCTATCATCATCACGTACATTCATTCGTAGCCTATACCATTTGACGTCGAAAAAAACTATTTTGAAGGAATTAAAGTCACAGTCAACTATATCATCTAAGAACCCATAATATCTATTTTCAGATTCTCAAGGATGTTTGTCACTCCTGGAGGAAACATTAGTGACCTGGAATACTGGAGTTATCCCACTATCAGAATTTTTCCTATTATCATCCAACTGTTTAACGCGAAATTGACGACCATTGCACCACATAGCCTTGTGGTGTTTCAACTGCAATATGCCAAACATGAAAAAAATGCATTCTCAATTAATAATTAAACATATAATTTACACATCATGAAAATTAACTGAAAAATCAAACTTCTTGTCACATTATAAATATAGTATAAAATAACTAATGAATAAAATAGGTGAATTAATTGCGTACCTTTCTATCTTTCAAACCATATGCTAAATCGATTTCCCTATCCGTAACGTTCCCATCTCCACTACGATACGCTTCTCTAATCAATTCAGACAGTAGTTTCCATGATAACCTACCATTGTTACGTGATTTACATGTTTCAATCCGTTCACTCATCCACTCAAGATTGTTTGCAATGTATAAAAGTAGTGCCTCATAATCTTGAGCACCTGAAGAAAAAAACAATAATTCACCAATATTAATAAATATTACTTATAACCATGGTAAATTATATTAATTAATAAAATATGAAAGAATAAGACCTAAATTAATATAATGATCATATACATGATGTAAAAAAATGAAACATTATATGTATTATACATAATAAATATTTTACCTCTCACTTTCTTCATTCTACCTTTTCCCAACAGGTGCTCCTCTTCAAATTTTTTGATGGAGTTCACATCCCAAATGCAATCCACTGCCTTCATGACTGGCGCAGCTAATTTAGGAAGATAATGACTAATATACACCATGGATTGATATACCACATATCCCTCCACCATAGAACCCTCAGGTCGTGCTCTTTGTTTAACCAAATCCTTCAAGGATTTTAGGTGCCTCTCGACCATCCACATTGACCTTATGTGTACTGGTCCACACATTTCAATCTCCTCAACTTGGTCTATCATGTAGTGTTCTTCTGCATTGAAAAATGTTGGAGGTAGATAATTTTTCATTTCACACATTAGCTAAGGAATTTCTATCTTCCAATACTTTATTTCGTCTTGATGGATTTCTTTCAATGACAACCATCTGCAAATCATTACGCAAGGTTATTTCAATGAAACATAATATATATTTCATTATCAATAAATTAATACATCATTTCATCACGTACGAAAATAAATTGTAGCAATTAGATTTTGTGTATAAATCAAAACTACTTACCTCATGTATTTACTAAGACCATATATAACTTGTTTTAAATTTTTGTCGAAGTCGTTTGGGAGAGATACATGTACACCATACTATAACAATAAAAAATGAATCATTATTGGTTTCCAAATTAAACAGAAAAAAGGAAAATTTAAAATATGTATTCAAGCAATAACATACAAAAATGTATACCAAAAATATTACCTTAATAAAGGTATTCCAATCATGTGTTTTCACCCCACTGAAGTCACCTTTCTTCGTTAAGATATTATTTATGTTTGAAGCAAAACCTGTTGGAAATTTAATTCTTCTAATGACCTCTTTTATATCATTGCTTTGTTGTTCTGTAAATAACCATGGAATATTATTATAATTTTGACCTTCATTTTTATTTGATCCGCCGATCACACTTTTCATTGCATGATTCGATTTCTCAATGTCAGCACAAATTTTGTCAATTTTATCTCTATCATGTGCACCATCTATGGTTCACCATAACATTTCTGTCACATTCTTCCCGACATGCATTGTATCAAACAAATGAGCTATTTTTAGGTCCTCATAGTAGGGCAACCTCGTGAATTGAGAAGGATAACATTTCATTCCAGGTGGAAGTACAATATTAGTACCTTCACGGCGACGATGACCTTGATATCAAAGAATAAAATAAATCAGAACAATATTAATTATAAATACAATAAAATAAATTCATTAGTTAAAACAAAAAGTCCAAACATTACATAAACAAATAATATAGATATATATATATATATATATATATACACACACATTACGTACCAGCTGCTCGACGATTATTAATTCTGTTATATTCCAACATCCACAACTGAGGTGTCATTCTTCGTGGTTTTAATCTAGTTTCTTCTTTATCATTGAAAATATGTTTTTCAGTAGTACGATACTTATGGTTCCTAGGGAGGAAGTTCCTAAACTCATCAAACATCATCTTTTTTAAGTCTGCTGAATGACGATACTTCATCTTAGGGCCACAAAATGGACATGCAAATCTACCCTTTGTTTGAAGACCTGCAATAGATGGATCAATAACAATTAATATACTATGAGATCATTTTTAAAACATGCAATATGGTATATCTAATTTAGATAATTATGTATTATATTAAAGTGCAATGAAATATTACATACCGCAAACATGTGTTAGTCCTGGGGCATCATGAATTGTCCATACAAGCATTCCACGACATTGAAATCTCTTCTTCTTGATTATTTTAGTGATGTCATACATAGTGATGCCATGCCATAACTGTATTAGTTCATCGATAAGAGGCTCAATATATACATTCATATCTTTGACCTGGTACTTACCTAATTGTTCAAAATTACGGTACATAATAATTACTCCCATGATATATGTATATATAAGTAAGTAAATAAATAAAATATATATTTATGCAAACAACGACAGAAATGAAAATGTTACATTCAAAGAAATAATGTATCAAATACCTGGAATAATCATAGTCAACATTATGTGCTCCCTCTTTATTGACATCCAAGGAGGAATGTTATTGTTGATAATGAAAATAGGCCACACTGAGTAAGTAGATCTAAGCTCTCCGAATGGATTAACACCATCAGCTGCCAATGAAAGCTTGACATTACGAGGTTCATTTTTAAAATCTACATATTTTTCCTCGATTTCTCTAAATGCAGAACCATCTGCAGGCATTCGAAGAACACCATCTCCACTTCTATTCTTTGAATGGTAATCCATAAACTGTGCTATGTTGTTACACCTGAACATTCACTGCAAACGTGGAATTATGGGAATATGATGAAGAACCTTTTGAGGCACCTTTTTGGTTAGTTGATCTATTCGATATCTACTGGTACCACATTTCGGACATTCTGTTTTCAACGCATGTTCTCCGTAATATATAATATGATCTTTAGGACATGCATCTATAGTGTTATATTCCATTCCAAAGTGTTTCATAATATCACGTAGATCTCGATATGTTCGAGGTAAAGTATTTGGCGATGGTAACAAATATTCACCCAACAATCTACAACAGAAACAAATGGTGGTGTCTTGTAAGGATTATTGATCATATATATATATATATCATAGTTATTAAAACCGGAATCGGTGACCGGACTGGTGGAGGTAATGAACCGGGTTTCAAACCAGAACCGGTCTAACCGGTAGTAGTCAGATCTCAATGAACCGGTTTTAAAAAAAATACATTAAATAATTATTTTTTAAGAAAATGAAAAAAAAAAACTATTTTCAAGATTTGTAACCATGATTCCAAGCCAATAGAGACAAAATACGAAATTTTTTCTCATTTATATACCATGCAAAGGTGAATATATCAAAATGGCACCAAATGCAATACATATCATCGAAAAATACATAAGCAAACTTGTTGAAGTAATGTATCAGGTTTCTCTTATATTATTCACTGTGTTTTATTACTGAGTTAATATTATAATTTACAATCTGTCCCTGCTCAGATCTATTTTCAATTCATTGTGGCAGCCTTAAAGACAATTTTGGGTTCAGTATATATATATATATATATATATATATATCAGACCAACATTTTGAAGATCTTGTATTCTTCATTATCTATGTTTGCTTGCCAATAAATTTCTAGAAAAACATCTACAACACTTAGAGGTATTGAATTGGTTTATGAAACCCACTATTAGTGCTATTTGTAACAAGTTGAGAGAGTATTACAACTTCAGTAGTCTGCTCACAATGTGTTTGACAAAATTTATCACTGAAAAGATTCATTAAAACCCAGAAAACTCAGTAGCCAGTTTAGTGCATTTCCAAGCGAGATTTTTCTAGTGGTCAATTTATTATTGCCAGTCACATTTTCGTTAGGTTGTATGTTGTTGTCCCTTGAGTGGCGTCAGACCATTTGGATCAGTCTCGATGCCATGATTAAATTGCTTGTATGCTATGTGAAAGGTTTTGTATTTATGTTGCTGCTATGTGTGAGCAGAGAGAGAGGGTCTGATAGTTCCTAGTTGAGTGTGAAATAAGGTTGTTGTTGATTGTTTTGAGAACATAAATTGTTGCTATTAGACAATTTTGTTGCTAGTATAATAGAGGAATTTGCAGCTCATGGAGGAGACACTGAGGAATTTGGAACTCATGGAGGAGCACCTAACTGGCTGGTTAAGTACGGAACTGGCTGGTTTATGCATAAATCGGCTGGTTCCTTACTTAACCGTTCGGTTAGGTCCGGTTAACTAGCCAAAAAAGATGAGAATAGGCTATTGACCGGGTTGCAAGGCCGGTTCCAACCGGCAGCCGTCCTGACCAGCCAGTTTTGATATATATATATATATGTTATTATTTTACACATTTATTACAACTAAAAAAAGAGAAAATAATCAACATTTACATATATGTGATCATATATACATATTTCATACCTTAGGAGTTGTGTCATACATCTTTTTGACAAATTATTCATAACCTTTAAGTTCACCAGCAAGAATGTAGCAGAGAGAAAGGTTGCATTTGAGTGTTCAAAAAGTCGTTCACTTGACCTTTCAATCAGAGGTACATCATAAATACCGTCACTGCTGTCTCCACCATCATCATCTGACTCACCATACAAGTCTTGGAGCATTTGATTTGTCCCATCATTGATTTGATCTATCTCATTACTGTATTCATGATCTACCTCCATGGGATCATTAAAATTACCTTCATCATTCGCTTCATGTTCTTCACCTTGTACAACATCATTTCCAATACTAATATTTGCTGCAATATTCTCTTGTACTGGTGCGACATCATCTAATCTACTACTATTTTGCTGTGGAAGCTGGTTGATCATCTGCAAAAAGTTGGGGGGCAACTGTGCCTTTATGAAAATTACAAACATTAATAATTAAACATTAGTGTGCATATAAAAAATATTAAAAATTTAAAATAATATAAAATTTTACGATATAATCAAAATGAAGATAGATAATTAATTACCATAGGACGATAGTCATTCGATCCACCATCAATGTGCCCATATTTCCTACAATGCACTGTTGCTGTTGCTATTAATACTCTAACATTATTTCTCATACAACATTTTTTACAAGGGCAATAAACTCTGCCATCACCCCTTTCACCCTTTTGAATTGTTTTTCCAGCTCCAATGTTTTCTTCCATTGTTGCAAATTATCCTATAAAGAAAACAATAAATCTCTCTCAATGGTGTAGAAAACCCAAGACTTGTTGAACTCAATGGGAGCTCAATATATAAGCAAAAAGAAAATAAAAGTGGGCATTTTACAAATTGTGAGTTTTTTACAAAATGTGGGCTTTTTACAAAATTGTGGGATTTTTGCAAATTGTGGGTTTTTTTTATTCTTAATGCATTTTCTATAGAATACTTAAAATATTTGTCCAAAATTTCAAATGAAAACTATAGTATCTACTATGTTTGGATAATTGGAGGTTTATAAAAGATAAACTGCGAACAGAATTGTACCACTATGATAAGAAGTTGTCAGAAGCATTCCTTCTGCTTCACAAACGTGGAACTACCTTAAGAATGCTTATGGTTGATATAAATATTAGAGCATGGAAGTTAAATGTAGTAGTTACGCTAAAATACTGAATAACAACTTGAGAGTGCTCTTCAGATATTGTACGAATGCACCAAATTAAGGTTGTACCATTACTAAAGATAAATGGCCAAAAATAGTCAATTTTGATATCGTGAAGTTATGTCTTTCTCGGTAGAAAATGAGGGATAGGATGGCAAATATGAGAGAACTAAGTTCCAAGGACTAAAAAACCAAGCCCAACATAGTTCTGCCTTGAATCAGAGACAAAACAAAGCTGCTCAAAAAAGTGTTTGAGAGCACCCATTAAAGCTCCTATATATAGTAGAGTCAACATTTTCCTATTGAACAAGTTTTTATATTCAAAGCCACAGCAAGATCAGATAGCCATGATCCTAAATGAGAACCAGAGCCAAAGATAAGATAGATCCACATTTAGCAGAACAAGACAGCCATATCAAAGGATTTTACCACAGAACCAGATCATGGGAGATAACAAGATTCTTGCTTCCACTATGGAAATGTAGAAACTGTACAGTGGCTTTGCTTCCAACAGATTTCATTGTGACAGTAATTGCTATGGTGTTGTAAGCACTCATTAGTATAATCTTAAAGCCATTCTGGAATTATTTTAACCTGGAGAGGGTTTTTTGTGGTTATAAACCCTCATGTTAAAATTCCATTATGGATTGGTTGTGTTTGGTATTATGTTTTTACTGTCCGTAGTTGAATTTTCACATAGAAAATTACCAGTCTAAAGCGGAGCAATTTTGCGATGTTTCTTTTTCTTCCTATTGTGAAGTATTTCGCTCAGAACTCTACTTGTTGTAACAGAGGTCTTGGGCATAGAACAGGGGACTTGGGTTCTTTTGGAATCAAACTTCAGGTTAATATGCTCATCTGAAGAATGGCACAGTGAGCCTTAGCATGGAGTTGGGAGTACCAATTTGAAGTGCGGGTAGGGCATTGTACAATAGACCAGTTAGATTTTTGGACCCTAATACAAAAGTTTCTTCTTCTTTCAAAACGTGTTTCTCCTTTTCTGTAACCAATGTGGGTCCTATTATTGTTTCAACTGGGGATGGATGAGCATTTGTTATTGCTCTAGATGATCACACTCTGGGTAGCCCTGGAGGCTATTTGGGGGTGATGAGTCCAATAGATTTCAATGAACTGTTGCCCTTGCTGGGGAATACTATTGCAGTGGAATTTGATACTATTTTGGATGTTGAATTCCATGATCCTAATGGAAACCAGTACCTGTTCACAAAGGAGGGCGCCATAGTCATTCATGTGTGTAGAGAGGGTGAAATGCAGGCATTGCAGCAGGAGGTGTTGTTGTTGTTTCATTGGCCACTAGATTGTTTGTCTAGTTCTGTTACAAGCGCAGAGTATTGAAAGGGACAGACAAATTTAGTTCAGATATTGTGAAATTGCCTCAGAAATTTACCTACAAAGAGCTCAGCAATGCTACGAAAGACTTTTTTTGAATGTGATTGATAATCGATAATTGCAAGCAAGGGTAATCCCCTTGTGAAACCCAAATTTTTGAGCATTTTCTAAAACCTGATGACAGAGTCATTGTAATGAACAAGCGCCTAGGTCCATATTACGTCCAAATCTACCAAGCACCAAGATCTGTAAAAAAAAATCCACAATATCTGCGAAGTAAGAAGAAGAGGCAGAAAATGTATTCTGCTTACCTGTTCGAATAGTGGTTGGGGTTTACCACGGCAAAAATTTGACAGAGCCCATGTAGCATTTCGTATCATTGAAATTATGGCAGTATCATTCAACTGGGCAAGCACCTGCCTCGGAGCTCCATGACTGAGGGCAAGATCCCTAAATGATGCAGAGTCTCCAGCAATATTTCCCAAAGCCCGAACAGCCTTACATGAGCACTGCTTGAACTCAAAGTTGGGTAGTATTTTTTTAAATCAAATTCCAAAATTACAGACGTATAAAGATAGTTCGGAAGAATAATTTTATGCCTCGGAAATGAACGTGCTACCTATTCTCAAACATTATCATTCCCAGAGGTAAGAAGTTCCACAAATATATGTAGTGCCACGTAATAAATCACAACCTTTGTATTCTCAGAGGCTCCAAAAAAACCCAAATAGGGTCAACCCTACTACAGGAGGAAGGGCACCAACGATGAAACTTACCATTTTGTAGGCGAGGGTGAATGCGTACTTGCCAAGAGCTAAGGGGTGAATGCTGTTACGCAGGCGAGGGTGAATGTGCACGTGATATCATATGTTAATGTAGTTTTTAAAAAAATCATTTTTATGTAAGCGCGCATTTGAATTTAGCATTTCAAATCATTTTTATTTACATTTGATTTTTGCATTTCTAATACAAATGACAAACAAATTTCTACAAGAGGTTGAAATTTTTACTAGAATAGCCATGAAAGACTAATTAAAATGGCTTAAAATTCAAGTGGAACTTCAAAATAAATGTAATTAAAGGTTCTCTCCACTAAATTTTTGCAAAAGCGCTTACATTATTTAAGTTAACTAGGATATTTTTTTGTATTACAAAATCAAAATTAAATAATGAGATAGTTGGGTAGTCTTATTGTTTCAATTAGGACACAATTTTCAAATGGTGATGAAGTTTCATGTGATGATTAACTGACAATATTCTCCTTTCCTATCCATGAATAACTATACAAGGTTCCCTGTTGCCAAATGAAACCCTAACTCATGTAGCAGCATAGGACCGGTCCTCCATTTTGCTTGTCATAAGGCATTTTGTACATATTTGACGACTAGAATTTACGGATTCCCATTTTCCATGAGGTGCTAGGAAGGATAGAAGACTTAATTTTGACGTTTGAAATTTTTTCAAAAACGTTCTTACGCCCTTTAATTTCCACTTACCAATAATTTTGCAACACTAGTCCTCTTCACAAAAATTGGGGTTGTACTCAAAAGAAAGTAAGGAAAGTTAATTTTTGGCTCACTCAGCCAGTCCGGAATTAGTCTTACAGTGGCCATAGCCTATTCCGCCAGGGCCCCACCATTTTCTCTTTAATTTTTTCGATTCCGAGCACAACTTACTATTTTTAGCAGTTTTTCGAGTCCTGAACTTCCGGAGCTGTTTTGAGGCCCTAAACGACGTTTTTTGGGCATCGCACCTCCAACGAATATCATTTCGTTTTGATATGATATTCATGGTGAAAGTTGTATTCCTCAGATAGAGCTTTCTAATGATGTATCGTGTGCGTCAAACGGAGATAGTATGCCAAGGTTACGTCCCTGGGAAGTTGAAACACCAATTTACCCAAATGGGGCCCATAATTTTGGCGCTTCGTCTCCTAGGGTTACGTTTTTGGATGTTTAGGGTTCTCCATTATTTCTCAATAATAAATAGGCCCTCGAGCCTCATTGTAACTCAGTTCAGAGGCCTGTAGCCACCACATCTCTCCTCAGAGATAGCTACCAGCGCCCTAGCTAGTTTTATTTCCATTTTGTCTATAAGCAAATTTCAGTTCTTTGATATTAATAAAATGAAGTGTTATTTCCGTTGCATCTCTATATTTATGGTTATGTGTTTATTCTGTTGCGTTCCTACATAAATCCGGATCAGTGGTATCAGAGCGATCTGATTTTTCTCGATCCTTCTTTGCATGTCCCCAACGAGGTCAGGGTATAAGGAGTTAGGGCTCGATCTGGTGGAACCTTTGCAAGATCGACCCTGCGCCAGAATTCTAACGGTGCCCATGGGGGACGAAAAGAAATATGAGGGAAGCCGAAGTCCTATCAAAATATTGCCCAAGGAGGCCCTCGAAAACGAACGCGATTTTTCTTAACTTTGCCCCGGATCCTTCTGAGGTTGCCCACCGATTAGCCTTGTCTGCATCTAGCAGCCACTCTGGGGGCGCGACTCTCATTAAGGTACAAGTAAACTTTGACATTCCCATGTTTGAGGGTCAAATAGATGTAGATGCCATAGATAGATGGTTGAATCTATTATAAGTATATTTCTCGGTTCATGAATTTTTCAACCGGGAGAAGATTATTTTTGCACTTCTCAAAGCTACCCCCCATGTCAAGGACTGGTGGGAAACCTACTGTGATAAAAAAGGCAAGAAAAAACCCTCTCTGTTTTCAGCCGTACCCACATGGAATTATTTCCGAGACGCCATCAAGGAACAATACTATCCCGTTGGGAGCTATGAGGAAGAGTACATACAATGGACCACGCTACGACAACAAAGGGATCAAGATGTGCATGAGATGACGAATCATTCATACCACGTACGAAGTTGAGTGTCAAAGATTCAGAGAAACATACGGTGCTAAAGTATCTCGGTTTAATAGAAAAGATACATTTGGGTAATAGGTTCTGTTTGTCTATTACTTTGGTATGTCTTAGGTATGCTTCCAGATTGACGAGAGAATTCAAACGAGAAGAAGCGAGACTTTGGATCTCGAATCCAAAAGCAAGGAAAGTGCTCCCAAACCAAACAACAAAGAGACGGAGGCAAGAGAGCCAAGGCATAGTGACTCAAGACAACCTGTCGAAGCCACAAGAAAATAACAACACCGCAAAGCCAAAGAAGGACACAGGAAAGTGGTGTGAGTTCCATAAGAGCTCCACTCGCAACACAAGTGAGTGTCGGGCCAAGCAGTCGCTGGTGGCCGAGATGCGGGCTTCTGAGTCAGATGCATGCTCTGACTCTGAATCAGAACCTAACAAGGGGAATGAAAAAGGGAAACAAATTATTGATGCGGAGCCCAATGCCACTGTTGCCACTACAAAGATCCAGAAGGAGGAACATCTCTTCCACTCCCAGATGTGGGTAAAGGGCTCCCCGGTATAGTTCATTGTCGACAATGGGAGCCAAAAGAACCTCATTTCGGCAAATGTCATGAAGTGGTTGGGATTTCCGACCACAGCTCACTCACATCCATACACCATCGGGTGGCTTCACCAAGGACAAGATCTCCGCGTCAGCCAACAGTGTCGGCTTCCCTATAGCATCAAGCCCTTCACGGATGAGGTATTATGCAACGTTGTTCCTATTGATGTTTCTGATGTATTATTAGGACAACCATACTTGTGGAAGCGTCATGCGGTGTATGAGTCTCGGCCTTGTGCTGTTATTGTTACTTTTGGAAATAAGTTGTACAGGATACTAGAGGTACCACCTTCTGCTACTATCTCTTTGGTTACTGCAAAACAATGCAGTAAGCTCATTTCCCAAACCAGGAAATTCGTTTTCCTGATGATCCGCCCCCAGGGCAAGAAGAAGACTATAGCCACGACCTCCAAAAAAGGCTCCTCTGCACGACAACAACAAATGGATAAGGTTGTGGAGGAGTACGGGGACATTTTCACCACACCCACAGGGGTTCCTCTACACTGTCAAGTCAAGCACCCAATTGATCTGACCCCAGGTGCACCACTACCCAACGGACCGATCTATCGGTGCTCTGTTCTAGAGAACGATGAAATCAAGAGGCAGATTCAGGAGCTTCTGTAGAAGGGTCACATCCGACCAAGTTCATCGCCCTGTGGGAGCCCGATAATTTATTATTGTGAAATCATAGTTCTGAATTCACTAGGGCACTACTAATGTGTGGATACCCTATCATTTCTTAGATCCTCATAACTTACCAACACCTACTATATTGGTATACACATAATATGGAATTTACCTGAAGTATTTCATATGTATCTAGAATTAAATAAGTTGTATGACAATTGTTATGGCAGATATAAGATGTGTATTATAGTTTATATTTCAATTTTTCTTAAGTAGCATGCATGTGCGATCCATATAGTGACTACAATTACCAAATATATTTCAGTGAAGATGTGAAGATGATCTCTCATTAGGTCCTAATTACTTAAAGCATCATTAATTAGCTTTCCAAATGAATAAAATATGTTAAAAAATTAGTAAAAACTAAGAAAACAAATCATGCTTTAAAAAAATATGGCACAGTGAGTCACACTCTAAGATTTATTTAATTACTCATCAAGTGTCGCTACATCATATATATGATCACCATTACCATAGAAATGGGACATGTGACCATCATTTTGGTTTCGCCAATGACATTCCACATCATGAGCATTGTTTAGGGTTGATTGTGTTGATTTTTTTTAAACAAATCATTTATACATTTATGGAAATTATAGACACAATTTATAATCACATTACAAGATCATGATGTATGGATATTCCTTATCATTTCTTAGATACTCACAACTTACCAACACCTAATAGATTTATATACACATCATATGGAATTTACCCCTAGAATGCCACATGTATCCTAAAATAAATTAGTTGTATGGAAATTGTTATGGTGCATATATGATGTGTATTACAGTTTATCTTATAATTTTGTTGAAGTAGCATACAAAAATTTACATAGTGATATGAGAACCACTCTCTAGAGTATACATCGATTTTGTACACATGGATTTTCAGTTTCTTTTTAAGATATATCATTGGTGATGCTCACATGATTATATAATGAACCATTAAGTTGAACTATGAAATTATTCCTCACAACACACACATATTGATGAATTAATAAATTTTCTCATATAATTTTTTTAATCTATTTTGAAAAAAAAAAAAATTATATATAATTATTTCTAAGAAGAACAAGAGAGAGTTCCTTACCATATCTTCGTAAAACATATAATAGCGATGTTTGGAGGAAATTGTGACGTTTGGAGGCAGCCGTCTAGTGACGCTTTGGGGCATAGTGTCACAATTGCGACACCTTTTCTAAGTGTCGGTATTGCGACACTTTTCTCTAAATGTCGGTATAGCGATGGTTTCCCAAGATCAATAGCCCAAAGTGAACCTGATAACTTACCTTTTCCCCGCACGTTTCCTTTTAATCGTGGTCGTTCGCTCATTGAATACAGATCCGACGGCGCTAATACATTTTCGCACTCATAAAGTAATCATTTGATGTTTTGGCAAAGCCACACGAAATGGGTGGTTTTTCCAAACCACCCACGCTTACGTGTCACCACCACGCTTTATCACGTTCGAAAAGCTAGTTTCTGCTTACCACCATTTACCCTCGCGAATACCACTGGCGGTATTCCCTAAACATCACCCGTTTAACCCGAGTTTAATGTCATTTAACTATGGTTATACCATCGTTTAAAATATTAAAATTATATTTTTCATTCAAATTTTCACCTTTTCGCTTTAAACCTGTAAAAACATTGCAGAACCGTTTTTCCTCAAAATCACGCCGTTTGAACCTGGAGAAACTTTGCAGAGCCATTTTCAACCTACCAATACCATTTTCCGATGCCCATTGCCCTAAATTTCTATTACAAAACATTACATTGTCCTTTGCAAATCCATTTTCAAAAAATTGAAGACTGAGCACCTCTGCAATGTCTTCAACCGAATTCCACTGGTTCTCTAGGTAATTTTCTTCGAACTTGCCCTATGAGATTTAAAAATTCCCGTCGATTTCAAATAATTACCAAAGTTACTGCAAAAAAGTTTCCATTTTTCAGGGTAAACTCTGTCAAAATTTCCCTGGAATCCCTAATTTCCATTTCTCACCGTTTTTTCCATACCCTAGTCCATTTTACTGTTGAAAACGATTTTAAATACGTGTTCTGAGCTTTAAATTCCTTGCATTTCCTAAAAAACCTGCTCAGAAACCCCATTTTAATTAGAAATTCACCAAGAAACCCCTGTTTCTCGTAAAGGAACTTAGCAAACCATTTAAGCTTGCTTAGTTCATATTAAAAATGACCAAGAAATAGGTAATCCCCAAGAATGGAGGCCCAAAATCTCAAAAAAAGTCTTCTGCAAAGATTCCTCAGCATCTGTCCTTCAAAATCGACAAACCAACTCTTGCACTCATGGTTGATTCTACATATGTAGTCAGACCAGTCCAGCCTCCAGTCATTTCTCTAGAGAACAACCCTTTAGTTGATCTGGACTATAGAATACTAGAACCTAACGTAGAATTTAACCTGCTTGATGTCTATAATTGGTGCTATGGAAAATCGGTGGAAAAGGGTGACAAAGATATTCCAATTTGGGAATCCAATCTGCCTAGATATATTGTCCCTCTCACTCATTCTATTCCTGAATTTATCAGATTATGCCAAGCCTATTATATGCCAGAACAAATATGTGTTGTAAACAAAGAAAAATACATCCTGTTTTACATCACTGAAGAGTCGATAAATTCCATGTTGCAAATGAATCATGACCCCAATTTTGCTTCCCTATCAATAGAATATTTAACCCAACTATATCTTGAATTGGATTTCAATACTAGATTCAAAATATACAAGAATTTTTGTCAAAATCAAGTTGATATTCCTAAGTTAAATCCTTTTTTTGACACCATTGATTTCCGAGATGAAACTAAACAGATTGTATCAATGCTCTCCTTCATTCTAGGGTACGCTGATGACCCACCTACATGGCCGTTGAGCTCCAATCTTGTTCTTTCTTCCACCACATTCCACTCCATTTCCTTTTTCCATTATTAATCACAGGCTCAAATGATCAGTAGAATTAGTTAAAATTTCTTTAAGAATGAATATCATGACTAACTTGCTATGTTTTATGATTTTGTCATTGTAGTACTTTTTGAACTAGATCTAGCTACATAATGCAGACATTCTATAGCTAGTTGCCAATTCTGCAGCTATCTTCATGTCTACGTAGGTTCCAGGTGTCATCTTAGAGGAAAACACATATGGTCATATTCCACATCATTCCCTCATCATTTGTTGCTCTCCACGAAGTTTGAACAGAATTCTGTAGGCGGTTATGTATGTGGGAACTCAAACTAGGAGAGAGACTCCTAATAGGACAAGGACAGTCCAGATGTCCTTAATTCTATTACGTGATCACCATCAGAGTCCTAGTTTGGTTTTTATTTGGAAATACAATTATCCCTAGGTTATCTCAAAACAGCTATGTAAATTTGTTACAAATATGGCTCGGGAAACCGAGGGACAAGGTTAGATTTTGTGATTGATTCCTAGATTTCAGAAGTTCGAAAACACTCTGTTTTTGAAGTAATTTCTCTTTAATGAAAGAAGCATCACTTCCTTGAAAGCGTTGAGTCAATATTAAAGTAGATTTCGTGCTACTCCGGTGGTAGAGGGCACCTGCTACATGAGCAGCCTTGTTTATACGGTTTAGATAAGTATTTTAGTCTTGATTTCATTTCTATCTTAGACAAGTTTCTGAAGTTTATGTTCATACTTGTTTACATTAATTATCACAGCTAGACTTACTCTTATAAACTCTTCCAAAATATAATCGTGATGAATAAGGCATAGCTGTGGTATTGTAGGCTTTAGTTGCATTTCCTTTCGAATTTTATGATTTATGCTTGTTTACACTAAGTGTCACAGCTGGTCTTATTCTTACAAACTCTTCCAAAACATCATTAACAATGAATAAGAAATAGCTGTGGTGTCTTAGATTCTAGTTGTATTTGCTTTCAATCTTATGTTTATGTTCAATTGCATTGAATAATACAGCCAGATTTGTTTTACAAACTCTTCCAAAATATCATTCCTATTGAACGAGATGGGCTGTAGAATTCCATAGAATAGTTGCATGCTAATTTAGTCATAGCACTTCGGAGGTTGATTGCATTTAGTTCAGCTCTGTCACTACATTTCCAGTTTGATAATGGCATTTTAGTTTAACTCTGTTCATTGTACTTCAAGTAGATTAGAAGCACTCTAGTTTAGTCTCAGTTCAATTTTTTTCAAGAAAATATTAATGGCATTATATTTTAAGTGTAGTTACTGCATTTTAAAATTGATAGACCGCTTTCTGGCCTAGTGTTATCCATTGTGTTTCAAGTAGTACTAGTTGTCAAAATTAGTCTCTCAGCCTTCATTATTTACAACTTACTTTTGTTCTAAATCTATATTGATACATCATCACATGAACAGGGGTCAGTAATATCAGTTTAAGGATTTGATCACTCTGCAAATATTTTACAAATTCACCTATAGCCTTTTTCTCAAGCATTATTTTAGAAAATCTCAAAACTTATGAATAAGGCCTAGAAGTGACAAGTAAATTTTCAGAATAGGGTAACTTCAGCATCATAGGTTAATCTAGAATAGAAACCTTACTGTGTTACAAATAATCATTTTGTAATATTGTGATTGTTTATTTAGGAGAACTTCATTTACACTTAACTTGTCCATTTATCAAGCTCTTCCAACACACCTTTAATGAATGAATTGGATAAGTTCAAGCTCATGTTGTGATTTATTTTCTTGCAATAAAGTCATTATCAAGTTTTGCATTTTTTGTTTGTCATCCATAGTTTAGGCTTTGTTCCGTTTTAAATAACCAATAGCTTCTTTTCACCAAGCACTTAGTTCTTTCCCTTCTCAAACATAAAACCATAAAACCAAAAACATCATTAAACACTAAACACAACGTAGTGAGAAGCAAATACCTAGGCACATATAGTGCACCACACTTCAGCAGTTTACCAACCCTGGTTGACAATTTATGACATCAATTTAGGAACACTAAGTTGACTAGACATTTTGGCACCATTGCCGGGGAAGTGTAACTAGGTAGCCTTGTTTCTTACCTCCCAAAAACAATGATATGCGTAGAGAAAGAGACTCAAGGGGTAAATTCATAAGAAGAAGAAGCTCGATTCCTAGAACACCATTTGTTTCACCAAGACCAAGAGGCAGCGCACCTCCAACTCAAACCCACATCCCATACTTTACTAATCATATACTTCCAGAAGACTTAAGATCAGATATTCCATTAGAAAGACCTTCCACTTCATCCACTGAACCTGTCCTAGAAGAAGATTCAAAAACCCCTGCTAGAGACATAAACTTTTCCACTTCCACAGGAGAATCAACCATGGCAGAAGAAGGGGGGGGAGGAGTCTTTAATGGAGAACACAAATTATTTGGAGGGGTAGAGGTGAGGGTAGAGAGGAGAATAGAGTAGAGGTGCATAAGGAGAAGAAATTAGAGGAAGAGGTAGAAGAGAAATGGGAAACTCTTTTGGGTCTCCTATAGTGAATGAAGAAGCCCTAGCAAACTTGGAAAAAGTTTTAAAGAGATGTAAAGAAGCAAATATTTCACTAAGTCATGAGAAGTGTTTTATGATGTTTACTGAAGGAATTGTTTTGGGGCATCACATTTCAGGGGATGAGATTAGAGTTGATGAGTCAAAAATTGAAGTCATCTCTAACTTATCTGTTCCAAGTTGTCAAAAAGATGTTAGGAGTTTTCTAGGATTTATAGGATATTATCAAAGGTTTATAGAAAACTTCACCAAGATAGCATCTCTACTTTTCAAATTACTTACCAAAGGCCCAGCAATTCAAATGCGATTGCGAGCGCGATTACTCTTCCGAATACGAAAACAAAAATTTACGAAGCACACCCATTTTAAGGGGACCTAATTGGAAGCTACCTTTTCATATTTCAACGGATGCCTTTGATACGGCTACTGGGCAATATTGAAGACAAAAGAGCCTGATTCCTTATGCCATCTACTATACCCGGTAAAAATTTGACTCCTTCGGAGGTTAAACTATACTATATTTGAAAAAGATTTTTTAGCTGTTGTTCATGCCATAAAAAAATTCAGACACTATATAACAGGCTATGAAACTTTTGTTCACACAGATCACTCTGTAATTAGATATTTAATGAACAAATCAATTACTAATGGCAGAGTCATAAGATGGTTATTGCTTTTACAAGAATTCAACATTACTATTCTAGATAGGCCAGGTAAAAAAAACACAGTAGATGATTTCCTATCTAGACTCCAAAACATCAAAGATGACACTCCAGTTGAATATATTTTTGCAATTTCTACCCAAACTCCTTGGTTTGATGACATTTCTAATTATTTAGTTTTAGGAAATTTTCCTTCAATAATGAATGCAAGAGATAAAAGAAAAATCATTTATGACGGTGCAAAATATTCATGGGTTGCTAATGACTTGTACAAGACAAGTCCAGATTTTATCATTAGGAGATGTGTTCGGAAAGATGACATGCCTGAGATTCTCAAAGCATGTCATGATGAACCTTGTGGCGGACACTTTGCTGATAAGAGGACAGCTTATAAGGTCCTTCATTTAGGATATTATTGGCCATCCCTTTTTAAATATGCTAAAGAGTATGTCAAAAGGTGTAATGAGTTGCCAAAGGAGTAGCGAATATTTCTGCTTCGGGTGAAGATGACCAGACACCCTCGAGTACATATTAAACCTTTTGAAAAATGGGCTTTAGATTTTGTAGGACCTATTAGCCCTCCATCAAGACAAAATAAATATATGTTAGTTTGCACTGATTATGTTACCAAATGGGTAGAGGCCAAGCCATGGGTACACTCACGAAGCATACGCAGTTAATTTTCTTTTTTATGGACATTTTTACTCATTTTGGTGTCCCAAGGGAAATTGTTACGGATCAAGGAGCTCAATTCACATCAAGGCTAGTGGAACAAGTGATGGAGAGGTACAAAAATGGGACACGGAAAAATATGCTCCTTATCATCCACAAGAAAATGGTCAAGTGGAATCTACTAATAAGGTCATTGAAGGGATCCTAACAAAGGCCCATTCATTACATATAGATTAAAAATGAGATATAGGTTTCACATAGCATTGTGGGCCTATAGAACTACATGGAGAAGCACAACAGGTCATACTCCTTATGAACTTGTTTATGGAAAGCAAGTTTTGTTTCCCATAGAGTTCCAGATTCAAACTTTCAAAATGGCAGTTTAGTTAGGACTGGATCTAACAGAGGCACAAAAGAATAGATTGGAGCATATTAATGAATTGGATGAGATCAGACAAGATGCAGTTCAGAAAACAAGTATTGTCTAGCAGCAAAGGACTAGATGGCATGATAAGTACATCAAGGAAAGGAAGTTCAAAGAAGGTGACTGGGCTCTCTTGTTTGATTCAAAGTTCAAATATTTTCAAGGTAAATTCAAAACACATTGGCTTGGGCCATATGAAATTGTGAATTTTTTTGACAATGGAGCAATAAAAATCAGGACAATAGATGAAGAAGAGGTCACTTTTCTTGTGAATGGTCATAGATTGAAGCTGTATCATAAGCCACTTTCAAGATAAGAATTTGTCAAGAAGTTCTAGGAAAACAATGATGTGAAGTTAATGAAGAAGAATCTTTCTTCTTCATCAACTTAATTGAATTTTCTGAAGTCATTTTATTGAAAAAAAAAAAGTATAAACATGAAAACTAATTACTGATTAGCATGTTTATAGCTTTTCAAATTTTTTTTTCCGCAAGCAGTTGTTACAAAATCATAAGTGCAGATCCATTTCACTTATGGTCCATTTCATTGCATTCATCCATACTCCATTTCATTCATTCATACAAACTTCATTCATTTCAATCCATGTTCCACCTCATTTCCATTCCATATTTTTAAAGTTGGATGTCTTTCTGCAATTGAATAATACATATCATGAATTGCAGACCACTTCTCATACTTCACTCCATATCATAAGTTGTGATCCATTCCACTCCATTATTCACTTCATTCATATTCCATTACATCATATTTCATCATCCATCTTCACTCATTCCATACAACATTCCACTCATGCTCCAAACCATTCCATTTCATGTTTCAAGTTCTTTACAGGTACATTCTGCAATCAATCAGACATTCTGTAGCCAGTCAGAGATTTTACAGCCAGACAGACATTCTGCAGCCAGAGATCCTGAAGGAACTATCTAGTAATCACCTAATCTGCAATAAAATGATCCTGCATATCCATGACAATAAGAAAAATCAAGAAGGTTATGAAGACTCAAAAATTAATGATTTTCAGGGAGACAACAAAGCATATGAAAAAAAATCAGAGGAAAGGCAAAGGTAAAAGTTTTGATTATAATGACATATCATGAAAGATTTTAGTATAATTAAGTTATGAATAATTCAAAAAGTTGTTTTAATTAATTTTGTTGATCATGCCTAACAAACCTCCCACAAAAAATTTGGATAAAACTCCTTCTATTCCACCATTTCAAATCCCATATATGATCATCATTTAAAAATATAAACGGTTAAAGTGTCGAAGTGATTGGATTATTCATGTCACTATGCCAAAGCATTTAATGATGATTTTGAATTTGTTACAAAATATCTCTGCGATATTCTCTTCTGTGATATATTTTAACTCATACACATCATCCTCACCTCATTATATTCATTCTGTAACGACTCCATATCACTCTTTCCCGCAGCCAATTTTTAACCATTCCGGTCTGTGAAACAGAGACATCTCTGTAACAGCCATTGTCACCGTGAACAGAGGAGCAAAAATTTAAAGGTTGGAAAGAGGAGTTATGGGTCTTATAGTGAGGACTGAACCAGTTGGCACTAAGTACTTATAATTTTATCCTCAAGTCATAGAAATGTTACAACAAGCAGGGTGGTTGCAATTTTTTGAAAAATTCAGTGGGTTTCACAAAGAGGTGACCAAAACGTTTCCAAGATCCTTCAACGGAGCTGAGGTCAAGATAGGAGATATCAAATTCACCATTACTGAAGCCTTCATTGCAAAAGCAACCAAATTTCCCAGACAAGGAGAAAGGTGGTTCAAGAATAGAGAATTTCATAACGAAGCATGGAAGCAGATACTCCAGTCACCAGGTATGGATGTCACCATTTTTAAAAAGGGTATCCCTAGCTCTGAACTAAAGAAAAAATGGAGGAAAGTGTTTCTTATCTTGCAAAAATTCATCACTTGTGAAGGAAGATATGGTACTTTCTATGTCTATCATATTCGGTTGATAATGCATTTCCTAGAAGAAGAACTCAATTTGCCCTTTTTCTTGCCTCATAGTTTAAAGAAAATGGCCTCAAGTTTTCAAAAGAGAATTCAATTTCTGGAAACAACCTTATACCACCATGGTTTAGTCAAAATTTGGATTGAACATCATTTGAGCAAAATGGGAGATAATTGGGAATAGTTCTTAGTGAGAAATCACTTTGAAGAACCCAAGGAACCTCCACCTAAAGACAAACCTACAAAAAGAAGCAGAAGATGGAAAACCTCCAAAAATGAAACTGGTAAAACAATACAAAAAGGAAGTGAAGAAATTATTTATGAGAAATTGACTTAGATTAAGAAGAAACTCAAGAAAGAGAGGATAATAAGAAAATTTGCCTGAGAGAAAGGAGAAGGGCCATCTCAACCAAGAAGGAGCCAGAGACTTAGAGGGATACTAAAGAAAACAAAGGTTAAAAAAACTGGAGTCATAAACATAGAGGATGAAGAAACACCTACTGAGGGGGATTTTGATGAAGGGGCTCCTAAAATAGACCCTGCACAACAAGAAATTTACAACTATGTTGATACATTAGAGAAAAGAGCTTCAGAAGGAAGAGACAGAACTCCTAGTCCACCAAAATCTGCTGTTGATATCCTAAGGAGGGATAAATATGAGTTAGAAATACTCAATAGACATATCAAGAATGAGAATGAAATTCTGAGAGAGCAAGTTAAACTAAAAACTGATATGAATTCAACTTTGTCTTTACAAATGCAAAAGTTACACAAGGCCAGTGAAAAATTGAAGAAGAGAAATAAAAAGTTAACCAAGGCACTCACAAATTTGAGATTCAAGTTAGTCATAAGGAAGCCCAAAAGGCCTTTGACTGCAAGGCAAAGTAGAAGAAGAGGGTTTTATGTCCTTGCAGAGGTCTCAGAGTTCATGGAATAGTTGCATGAGGACATGCAAGAATCTAGCAGTGGGGGTATGTTGAGCTCCAAAGATGTTCTTTCTTCCACCACATTCCACTCCATTTCCTTTGTCCATTATTAATCATAGGCTCAAATTATCAGTAGAATTAGTTAAAATTGATTTAATAATTAATATCATGACTACATTGCTATGTTTTTATGATTTTTTCATTGTAGTACTTTTTGAACTAGATCTAGCTACAGAATGCAGACATTCTGTAGCTAGTTGTCGATTCTACAGCTGTCTTCATGTCTACATAGGTTCCAGGTGTCATCTCAGAGGAAACCACATATGGTCATATTCCACATCATTCCTTCATCATTTTTTGCTCTCCACGAAGTTTGAACGGAATTCTGTAGGTGGTTATGTACGTGGGAACTCAAACTAGGAAAGAGACTCCTAATAGGACAAGGACAGTCCAGATGTCCTTAATTACATTACGTGACCACCATCAGAGTCCTAGTTTGGTTTTTATTTGGAAAGAAAATTATCCCTAGGTTACCTCAGGACAGGTATGTAAATTTGTTACAAATATGGCTCGGGAAACCGAGGGACACGGTTAGATTTTGTGGCTGATTGCTAGATTGCAGAAGTCTGAAAACACTCCGTTTTGAAGTAATTTCTCTTTTAATGAAAGAAGTACCATTTCCTTGAAAGCGTTGAGTCAATATTGATGTAGATTTCATGCTACTCCGGTGGTAGAGGGCCCCTGCTACCTGAGCATCCTTGTTTATACAGATCAGATAAGTATTTTAGTCTTGTTTTCATTTCTATCTTAGGCAAGTTTCTGAAGTTTATGTTCATAATTGTTTACATTAATTATCACAGCTAGACTTACTCTTATAAACTCTTCCAAAATATCATCACGATGAATAAGGCATAGCTGTGGTATTGTAGGTTTTAGTTGCATTTCCTTTCGAATTTTATGAGTTATGCTTGTTTACACTAAGTGTCACAGCCTGTCTTACTCCTACAAACTCTTCCAAAACATCATTAACAATGAATAAGAAACAACTGTGGTGTCTTAGATTCTAGTTGTATTTTCTTTCAATTTTATGTTTATGTTCAATTGCACTGAATGATACAGCCATACTTGTTTTAGAAACTCTTCCAAAATATCATTCCTATTGAACAAGATGGGCTGTAGAATTCCATAGACTAGTTGCATGTTAATTTAGTTAGAGCACTCCGGAGGTTGATTGCATTTAGTTCAGCTCTTTCACTACATTTCCAGTTTGATAATGGCATTTTAGTTTAACTCTGTTCACTGTACTTCAAGTATATTAGAAGCACTCTAGTTCAGTCTCAGTTCATTTTGTTTCAAGAAAAGATTAACGGCATTCTAGTTTAAGTTGTAGTCACTGTCTTTTAAGATTGATAGACCACTTTCTAGCCTAGGTTATCCATTGTATTTCAAGTAGTATTAGTTGTCAAAATTAGTCTCTTGGGCTTCATTATTTACAAACTTACTTTTTTTCTAAATCTATATTGATACATCATCACATGAAGAGGGGTTAGTAATATCAGTTTAAGGATTTGATCACTCTGCAAATCTTTTACAAACTCACTTATAGCCTTTTTCCCAAGCATCATTTTAGAAAATCTCAAAACTTATGAATAAGGCCTAGAAGTGATAAGTCAAGTTGCAGAATAGGGTAATTTCAAAATCATAGGTTAATCTAGAATAGAAACCTTACTGTGTTACAAATAATGATTTTGTAATATTGTGAGTTGATTGTTTATGTAGGAGAACTTCATTTACACTTAACTTTTCCATTTCTCAAGCTCTTCCAACACACCTTTAATGAATGAATTAGATAAGTCCAAGCTCATGTTGTGATTTATTTTCTTGAAATGAAGTCATTATCAAGCTTTGCATTTGTTGTTTGTCATCCATAGTTTAGGCTTTGTTCTGTTTTAAATAACCAATAGCTTCTTTTCACCAGCACTTAGTTCTTTCCCTTGTCAAACATAAAACCATAAAACCAAAAACATCATAAAACACTAAACACAATGTAGTGAGAAACAAATACGTAGGCACATATAGTGCACCACACTTCAGCAGTTTACCAACCCTGGTTGAAAATTAATGAACTCAATTTAGGGACACTAGGTTGAGCACAAATAGTGGCTATCCTAGGTTTTCTGTCAACTCTAAGCCCTGGTCAATCACCATCCATTCAGTTCAATTTTGCTAGATTTATTGCTGAAAGTATGCATTATCAATTATCCAGATTACCAGAAGAAGGAGTTTTCAGATACTCCTCTTATCTACTCCACCTCTTCCTATATTATCAAACAGATAAGTTTCCAATTGAATGTGAGAAAGTGGATGCAGAGGGAAAAGTTCTATCAGTAGTATTTCGGTCATTTATTCTAAGGAAATGGAACGGAAAGTATAGTTTTACAGATTTCAATGACTTATTTATAGCCCCTGCTATGTATCTCTTGGAAAAAGAGGAGATCCCTAGGATCAATGATGAGACAAGAAGCATTCTGCAGTTATCAGAGAGCTACAAAACTAGAGATTGGTATTTATATAAAAATCATATAGAAATCAGAGTGTATGGCTTATCCCTGGCCCCATATAATCTACCCAGATTTGTTACTACAAGAATATTTGCTTTAGAATATCTGAGACAACTATTGAATGTAGATGAAATCAACTTCATAGATTTCAAGAAAAAGACCCAATTTAAGCTGAAAAATCAAATTGGGCCATTCATTGTGAATAACAGAGAAGCTGCCAATGAGATAAATGTCAAACTTAAAGAGTATAAGTTCCCATGTATTTTTACATGGAAGTATGACCCACAAGGTATTTTGAGTGCAGCAAGGGTAACATGTAAGTTGCCTGTTTACTTGCATGATCCTAATCCCCATATTGAAAGATATGTAAATAAAATTGAATGGGAGCCAAACACCCTATCTGATGATGATTCACACGCAGTACAGGTAATACAGGTAGACAGTGGCAAAGGCAAACAGATTGAACAGACAGTACAGGTGGCTTCTACAAGCAAACATACTGATAATGTACATAAAAGAGACAGAGAAGGAGATAGTTTCATAGCTGAGACTATTAAGGACATAAAATTCAGAACTCCTTATAGTAAAAGAAGCAAGTCAACAGAAGAAGAAAAGGATAAGGTTGTAAATATTGATATAGATGATGAAGCAACAAGAATAGTCACTCAAACATTAAAAGAGCTTCAAAATGTAAAAATTGGAACACAACAAAAAGATACAGTCATGAAGGAAAACCAGGCTACTGTCGATTTGCCTCCTTCTTCTCAGGAAACTGACAATACAGAGTCAGAGATTCAGATCAGATTCAAACAGATTAAAGAGAAGAATGAAGAGATCAAGAATCAAGCTCATTCTAGATTTCTTAAGGAAAAGCCTGGAAACAAAGACAGGCTTCTTTCAACATTTGATTATTCATCCAATAAATTGGTAATGTCATTCTTGAAGCCTACAGTGGCTAAGCCAAAATCAGTGGCATATTATTCCAAAACAGATCTTGAACTGGATGCAGATTCCATTCATGAATTAGATCAAATTGAATTTCATAGGAGCAATACTGAAATGCTATATTCCAAAATTGTCAGTAAAACTATGAAATCAATTAGGCTTGAGAAAACAATGCTCAACCTCCAAAATCAAATGAAGTTGGACAAAGCCTCACTGCATGCTAATAATTTAAGAATAAAAGCACTAGAAGATATAGTGATTGAAGCAAGGGGTGACCCAGCTAAAATTGAAGGGGAAAAAGTCTTAATTAAACAGAAAAATGAGGATATAACTGCTCTTAGAAAACAGTTGAAGTTGCCTCAGAGTGAAAACTCTCAAGCAAAAGAAATTCTACAGCAAAAAACAAAGAATGATGATTTAAAGCAGCTTATACATCAAATGACAGATCAGATAAAAAAAATGGAAAGTCATATAGAAGCTCTAATGAAAGAGAATGAAGAACTAAGAAAAGCATAACCAATGGTCATTCCTATAGTGATCCCCACTGTAAAAACTGCTATACCATCTACTTTGGCAGAACACTTGGCACCGAAAGGAGTACTGGCAACTACAGTGCCAATTACTTCTCTAATCTCTGCCTCTTCTTCTTTATCCTCACAGAGGAGCACACTACAAGACAAAGATAAAGAGATTCTTAGTTTGAAAGGCACTATTAAAAAATTAGAAAAATCCAAAACTGATGCCTTGATTACTTCTAGAGGACACGAGCAAAGGGTTGATCAACTACAAGAACGGGTAAAGATTCTGCAAGCATAAGTAAATCTTACAGATCAAGTGGCCTATATAAAAAATCATTTATGGACCAAAATTATTGAAGGCATTCATTCTTAATGGCCTTCAATTTAGATAATTTATGAACAGAAGGAGTTACTTCAAGTTGCTAGTGCAGAGATTGACAAGACTAAGAGGGAAATTGACAATAAACCAGCTCAAGCAATCCAACACAGACCTTTTTTAAATAGTAAAACCAGGGAAGATTTGGAAGAATTGAAAATTGTTGATAGAACAAAAACCATTCTTGAAATCAAAAAGGTCCTGAAAAAAAGAAACATAATGAGTAATCTAGAGGACTGGTGTAAAGACATGAATTTATCCATTTCAATATTTTTAGCCAAATACAAAACATTGTCAGAAGCAGATTTTCCTGATATTCACGTATTTAATGACAAGTTAATGCCTCAGAAAGATTATGATCTAAAAATCAGAAATCATGCAAAAGAGCAAGCCAGACAACAACTGCCTCAAGGATCACCAACAGGCAAAATACTTCTTCAGTATTCTGAAAATCTGTTTTTTTTAGATAACGAGATCAGGCATATGTTCACTATCAAGCCTAACTTTTCCAAGTATACAGAGGAAGATGAAAGTTACAGAAAATTGAAGACTATGAATATCCCCTCTGCAGAAAAGTGGCAAGAATTCACAGATATGTTGTGAATTTAACGGATAAAAAATAGGAAATTCACTTGGAAATTCATTTTTTACTCTTACCACAAATGGTAAAAATACAGGGTTAAAGTGCACAACAAAAATCAGTTCAAATTAGAATAATCAGTTCTATTTTTTCTTGTAAAAAGGTAACAGCTTGCAAACTGTTTTGCAGCTGTCCCTCTTTTTAAGTTTTCTTTCCTATTTTTTATTAAAGAATTATATCAATTCCTGAGATATTTTGTAAACATTTTTTTGTATAAATACTTCACAATTCAAAGTATTCAGTGTGAATAAAATTTCTCAAGACAACTATAGTCTAATTATTTGCTGGTTATATTGAAGTTGGTGAGTTAATCAGTGAAAGCAGCAAACTGGAAAGAGATCAGGGACATCATAGCTAAGGATTCTCGTGGTGACAAGATAAGTCTCATTTCTTTCCTTGTTTTCAGTGTATTTATTTAAAGTTTAAATTCATTCACATTATTTTTTTCTAGTGTATAATGATGAACTAAGGAAAAATTAAACAAGATTAGTGATAATAAGCTCCCTGTTTCGATACTTGTTGGCATTTTAATGTTTTATACTTTGTTAGTTCTCTCTACTTGGCGATTGGCCTGTGGGTGATATGGAGTTGTAATCTTGTGCTGAATGTGGTAGTTTTGCAATGTTTCAGCTAATTTATTACCTACAAATTGTGATCCTCCATCTGTGATTATGTCCCTTGGGAGACCATAGCACACAAAGATTTGGAAAAGAAACTGTACTACAGAGTCCTCTATAGCTTTTGAAAGTGCCTCTGCTTCGACCCACTTAGTGACATATTTGGTTGCAACTAGGATGTATTTTTTTTTGTTTTAGGGAGGGTTAATAGGGCCAACAAAATCAAGTGCCCAATGTTCAAATGGGTCAATCACTAGTTGAGGGTTCAAAGGAATTTCATCAAATTGCCCAGGGCGTCCTGCCCTTTGGCAGCTATCACAGGCCTGCATGAATTTTTTGGCATCCTTAAAGATGGTAGGCCAGTAATAGCCTGTTTGTAAAACCTTATGGGCAGTTCTACGGTTCCCAGTTAGATCCCCTTCTTCAATCTTGTTGTCTATAGTTTAAGGATTCTTAAGTTCCCTTTTGCTCAGATTCCATCCAATCCATCAAATCAAGCCTATACATAGCCTTAGAAGGTCACCTATCTTGCCCTTAGCACATTTGCATCTCTGAGCCTTATTTCTTAGTTCTGCTTGCCTAGAGAGTTGAATCCATTGCCCAATATTCTGGTAGATCCTTCTAGTTTACCTTGAAATCTCTTTATTCCCACCAATATTTTAAAATCAAACCCAAATACACAATCATAGCTAGCCTAATATATGTTACTAAAACAAAGCTAAATCATACGGAGAGATCCCTCTCTAGAGTTCAAGAAGGCTAGATCTTGAATTCCCAAAGTGGTTCTTGGTTACCCCTGGTGTTCTTAACTACAAAAATCCCTATCCCACAACCTAAGAATTACTAGGGTGATAACAGGCCTTGGGGGTATTATGATCCTTAGAGGAAACTCCCACAGCTAGAAGAGTTGACAGAGAAAATTGGATCGAGTACAAAGGTGTGGCAGGTGGGTTTTACCCTGCACCAATTGTTATGGTGCATATATGATGTGTATTACAGTTTATCTTATAATTTTGTTGAAGTAGCATACAATAATTTAGTAATTTACATAGTGATATGAGAACCACTCTCTAGAGTATACATCGATTTTGTACACATGGATTTTCTGTTGCTTTTTAAGATCTATCATTGGTGATGATCACATGATTATATAATGAAACATTAAGTTGAACTATGAAATAATTCCTCACAACACACACACACACACATATTGATGAATTAATAATTTTTCTCATATAATTTTTTTAATCTATTTTGAAAAAAAATAAAAATTATATATAATTATTTCTAGGAAGAACAAGAGAGAATTCCTTACCATATCTTCGTAAAACAGATAATACTAAGAAAGTTAATCTATTGAAATTTCATTTCAAAACATATTTATGGAGTAAAATGAATATTAAAAGGAGATATTCATGGATTTACCTATAACATGATCTCATAATTAAGAATGTAAATGTACAATATTGATGATACATAGGTTAGGAGAAAATTAATCTATTGAAATTTCATTTCCAAACATATTCATGGTGTAAAATGAGGATTAAAAAGAGATATTTATGAATTTACTTATAACATCACCTCATAAAAGTGTAAATGTTAAATATTGATAAAATTTATTTATATATGATAAATAATAAACTTTTATCTCACATGTATCATATAATCTTATAAACAAACAATTGCACCAGGGGTGCAATCCTCAAAACTTTTAAACTGTCTAATGTATATGTACCTATTTAAAGTATTCTGGGCCCACATTACAAATGCCCAAAGTGAAATATTTGCACATATGTTATATATGAGCCAATGGTTTAAATAACTATCGGGCGGTGAAACAAAACTTATAACAAAACATTAATAAAACTATATCATACATCTGGACTTCAAAAAAAATAAACCCGATTTCAATCACAAATTCGTGTTCCAAAATAGCCTGCTAATGTCGCCCTAATTTGTGACGCGGAAACTTCATAGAATATGCCATATAAAAATTTGGGTCTGTTTTTTGGCTTTGCGTACGGAGGAAAACTGTGACGCAAAAATCAAATTAATTCCGCCCTATAATGTTTCGGGTCTGAAATTCCACAATGCAGGAGGGCCAAAAAATAACGCGATCGAATCGCATGCTTCCACGTGGATGGATGATTTGGTCTGTGGTCTGTGAGACCATGTTCTTCTGAATTAAAATCTCCCACATTTACTATTAAATTTCTCTGTTTCCAAAACAATACAATGCTCTGTTTTTAAGTGTGCAGGGACTGTGATTTCAAAACCAAAATTGACTATTCATCAGTTTTAGAAAGCGACTCTTTGACAGAGCCATTCAAACAGATTTAGAAAGCGGCCAAAGGATAGGGTAGTTCAAAATTAATATTTCAAAATTCCTCATTCACTGAGAATACCCTTCTTGGTGCCTTCTTCGCCGTAGTACGATGTGTTCATCAAAAGTCGTGAACCCGATGTCCATTTCTTCGCAAGGCATCTTCACAACAGTCTTGTTTCCAAAGGATTGTGAGTCTTTCTCGACAGCATAGAATTGCAGGCTGTACAATCCATACCTTCACAAATCAAAGATGCAATTAAAGGAGCCTCTATCATTATTACTATTTTCTCTCCAAATTATTCGCAATCGGAAAGGTGCCTCCATTAACTACTCCTTGCGCTGCTCTGTAAGCCGAGCATTTTTGCAAAGGCATATAACTGTCGTTTATTGCATATAAGTGTCGTTATACTGACGGCGGCCATAGCGTCGCTATTGTGACGGCTGCCTCCAAACGTCACAATTGTGACAGTTATACATTATGTCACAAACAAAGCGTCGCTATTGCGATGGCTACCTCCAAATGTCACAATTGGGACACTTAGACATTGTGTCACAATTGCGACGTTTGGAGGCAGTTATCTCAATAGCGACACTTTGGGGCATATTGTCGCAATTGCGACGTCTTCCTCCAAACGTCACAATTGTAACTCTTTATCTAAGTGTCGGTATTGTGACACATTTCTCTAGATGTTGGTATAGTGACGATTTCGGGCGGGATTGAAAAAATATGGGGAAATTTCCAACATTTGGTCAAAAGTGTCGGAACCAAGTGTCGGAATTTCCGCCAAATGTACTAGTACTATCAGTTGTGACTATAGTGTTTCATTGTATGCACCACACATTCATTGGAGATGCCAATGAGGATTGCTTGAGCAAGGCTAGAGCAATTCAAACTCATCCAGAGCCATTCTTTCGCAGGGATTGTGCAACAGAGTCAGGCTATCAGGAGGGAAAAAATTAGTGTAGATTTTTTTTTATTTTTCTTGATTAGTGTGTAGCGATTGTATTGTATTGAGAGCTTGATATGATCAGCTTTGTATGAGGATTGTTACATGATCTCTATGACATATATTATATACATATATTTGGGGTTTTCAGTTTCAGGCTTTCCCATTAAACAATTGTGTTAATGTGTGTAAATTTTTATTGTTTCATGTGTGCATTACAATCTTGATTTAATTTCCACAAAAGATCAATGGTGGAATAGATTTTGTATTTTGCATGAAGTTAAAATAGTGTGAGATAAGGAGGATCCTGGAAATATAACACATAAGTTATATAATTTCTACATGGTATCAGAGCAGTGTTGATCATTGGAGGAGATTTCAATTATTGAAGCAGTTGATTTTCGTACTGGTGGAATTCAAATTTGCTGCAGTGGTTTCTTGGTGTTGAAGTTGAGAATTCGTTGAAATTTCTTTCAACGGATTACGATTGGAGTATGCCCTTGAGGGTAGCTTAAATTACATAGCATGGAAGGACAAGATGGAGGCGGTGCTGGATGATAATGGGTTGAAGGAGTTCATAGATGTTGATATTCTGAAGCCTACTTCTAGTGATGCAGCCGCACTTGACGCATGGAAAAAGAAGGTAGCAAAGTGTCAAAGGATTTTGTAGGAAGGTGTGAAGGACCACATTGTGTCCAAGCTTCATGGGAAAGTCACTCCTTTCCTAATGTGGAAGGCTTTGACAGACTTGTTCCAAAGAAAAAGTGACCAGAGGAAGTTGGGGCTTAAAGACAAGCTTAGAAAAATAAAAATGGAGAAGGGCAACACTATTCCAAAATACCTCACAAAGTTTGTCCACTGCAAGGATGAGCTGGTAAGTGTGGGGTTTGTTGTCGATGAAGAAGACTTCGTGAGCTTGGCTCTCCTTGGGCTTGCGAAGAGTTGGCATAGCTATGAAAACTCTATCAATGGACGGGAGAAACTGCCAGGATGGGAGTGACTTTGGTCGGATCTTATGCAGGAGGAGATAAGGTGGGGTACCAGGGATGGATCTTCATCAAAGAATGAAGATGAAGAAATTTTCCCTTTGGTTTCCAAAGCTCAGAAAGGAAAAGGGAATAAATCTTCCAAATCTGAAGCTAAAGGCAAGAAACATGATTTGTCCAAGGTGAAGTGTTTTCACTGTCACGAGCATGGGAATTTCGCCACTAATTTCCCACAGAAGAAGAAGAATAAGAGTGTTGTTCGTTCTGTATTAGGAGAGGCCTTAGCCTCGCAGTTTGAGCTCGACTTTTCTTTGATCACATGCTTGGTTTTAAGTGTGATGGGATCGATGTGGTTTCTTGATAGTGGTGCGTCTTTCCATATGACAACAGACAAATATTTGTTTAGTGATCTAGAGGAACAGGATCTTGGAGTGCACATCGAGATGGGTGATGATGGTAGATACAGTGCGACTAGTATCAGGACCATTTCCTTTGAGAGGGAGTCCGGTAAACCTTTCATCTGGAAGGATGTCATGCATGTTCCAGGATTGAAGAAGAATCTGATCTTCATGGCGACACTGGAAGACAAGGGTTATGATGTTGTTTTTAGCGAGGGAAAATCTTTCTTTCGCCATAAGAAAACTAGTCAAACTAGGAGGATAGGGATTCGAGTTAAGAATCTTTACCAATTGTAGGTAGATGGTTGCACTGCAATGGCAGGAAAAACAGAAGGAGTGCTGAGCCGAGATGAGGGCAAATTGTGGCACAAGAGATTGGGCCATCTTCACCATGGCACTTTCAAAATTTTGCAGTATATTTCTACCGGGCTTCCCAAAGGTACACTTGCGCAATCAGATCAATGCAAGGGATGTACTTTGGGAAAATTTGTGAAGACCACTTTTCATGAGAAGGATAGTCATGCTTCAACGACCCTTGAGAGAATTCACACAGACATGTATGGACCTTTCTCGGTTGATTCAACAGCAAAGAACAGGTATTATGTGATATTTGTTGATGACTTTTCTCGTAAGTGCTGGATCTTCTTCATGCAGAAGAAGAGCGAGACATACTCAAAGTTCTGTGAGTTAAAGGCGCTGGTTGAGAAAGAGTCAGGGAAGCAACTGAAAGCTCTTCGGAGAAATAATGGTGATAAATACATCTTTGGTGAATTCAAAGACTTTTGTAACAAAGAAGGAATTCGAAGAGAACTCATAGCGCCTCATAACCCACAAAAAAATTGGGTCACTGAGAGGAAGAACAAAACGATCGTGGGTGTTGCACGGGCGATGTTGCGTGATTAGGGTCTTTCCATACACTTGTGGGCTAAGGCATGCAACACTACGGTTTATGTGAAAAACCATTTCCCTCATGGAGTACTTGGCATGAGTACACACGAAGAGGCATTTTCTAGAAAGAAGCCTGATATTTCTCATTTGAATATTTTTGGTTGACCTGTTTACATTCATGTGATGAAGGATGCCAGGAAGAAGCTAGAGCTAACCGCAAAGGTTGGGATAGTTGTGGGGTACACAGAAATAGCCACAATTATCATGTGTATTTGCCAGACAGTCAGATGACTTTTGTGCGATGCGATATCAAATTTCATGAGGAGAAAGCCATGAAGTTGTCGCTTGAGAGGGAGCTACACTTGCATCCGGAGGAGGAGCTACTTGTTCCTAAAGATGAGCCTCAAGATGTCAATCAGCCATAAAATGAGGTTCATGGAGTGGAAGAAACCACTCATGCAGCACCAAACATCAAAGGGCGGAAGTGCACTACAGAAGCTGAGAGATTAAATCTTGATGCAGTGCAGAATGTAGGAATTCCTACATCATAGCATAGATAGAAATAGTCACCTGACTGATTTACTGGATACATGGCTTTGATGAAAAAGTGTATCATGATGAAGCCATCCTCTTTTGAGGAAGTTGTAGAGGATCCCACATGGGTAGATGCCATGGTGGAAGAGTATGATTCGATTGTCAGAAATAGTGCATGGGAGATTGTCCCAAGGTTGGAAGAGAAATCAGTGGTAGGTTTGAGATGGATCTAAAAAGTGAAGCAAGCTGCTGGTGGGAGTTTTGAGAAGTATAAGGCAAGATTTGTTGCCCGGGGCTTCTCACAGATCAAGGGGATCGACTATGAAGAAACCTTTGCACCTGTCGCAAGGTATTCTTCCATACAGACCAGCCTTGTTCTCTCAGTGTAGATGGGTTGGCACATTCATCAGATGGATGTGAAGACTGCGTTCCTCAACAGAATCATTGAGGATGAGGTGTACATTGAGCAGCTTGAAGGATTTGAAATCGTTAGCAGCGATTCGCATGTGTGCAGGCTCAAAAGAACGATGTATGGGCTGAAACAAGCACCTCGTGCTTGGTACACATGGATAGACAGTTATTTCACTGGACTTGGTTTCGCCAACAGTGAGGCGGATCCAAACCTATACCAGATTATGGTGGAGGGTAAGCTTTTGATCATTGTGCTTTATATAGATGATTTAATACTAACAGGTGATGAACTATTGATACATTCATGCAAGGCAGATCTTGCAAAGGAGTTCGAGATGAAGGACTTGGGCCTCCATTATTTGCTGGGATTGGAAATTTAGAAGTGGAAAGGTGAACTGTTTGTGTCTCAAGGAAAGTATGCTCAGGAGATACTGGAGAAGTTTCACATGCAAGGCTGTAAGCCTATTGACACTCCTCTTCCTAGTGGTTGGAGGAAGGATCATGCTACATCAGCAAAGGTAGTGGGTGCCACTATTTATTGATAGTTGGTTGGTTCTCTCATGTATTTATTCAATACACGATCGGACATATGATATGCAGTGAACCAACTTTCACAAGCAATGGTTAAGCCTAGCAAGATCTTTTCAAAGGCAGGAAAGCATGTCCTGAGGTATATTAGGGGCACATCTGTGTATGGATTGTGGTATAGAGAGATGGATGAGGTGAAGTTTCATGACTTCACGGATGCAGATTGGGAAGGAAACCCAACAGACAGAAAAAGCACATCTGGAGGGATTTTCAGTATCGGATCTACAACAGTTTCTTGGTACAACAGGAAACAAATATCTGTCGCACTCAGTTTAGCAGAGGCCGAGTACATGGCAGCAAGTTTGGCTGCATGCGAGGCTATATCGATGAGGAAGATCCTGGTCATTTTGTTCGGTTCTCATTTATATCCTACTGTGATATATTGTGATAATCAGAGTTGCATTAAACTCTCTTTTAATCCAGTATTTGATGATAGATCTAAACATATTGACATGTGGTACCATCATATCAGAGATTGTGTACAACAAAGGATCATGTTTCTTTCATACATTCCTACGGAAGATCAGGATGCAGATATTCGGAGGAATGGGCTCATCAGGAGAAAATTCGAATACCATAGAGACATGATCGGGGTGGCAGATAATCCCTATCTTGTTGAGAGGGAGTGTTGAGATTCAAAAAGATGATGAGCTTAGTGAAAATAATCACCTTCACTAAGTGGGCCCCATAGGATACTTTTGGCACAAAGTCTATTTTTAGACATGTCGATCATATTCTATGAGTTGCAGGATGCTATTTGTGAATGGTTGGTCAAGTTGGAAATATAGATGGACTTCTATTTTTAGAAATTTTGGGTGAAGTCTATTTTTATACTGCCAGTATAAAAGTAGACATGTCAGATATTATTAGCTCTTAATAATATTTGGACTCTAAACATTATCTTATTCTCTTGGAGCATTGACATTTAGTTAACAGATTGTTCAGATCAGATAGCTGAAGGAATTATGCAATTCCTAGAGCTACTGGTGGTTCATGCATGGAGGACTTTAGTTAGAACTCAAGTGGCAGAGTTTGGTGGAGTTGGAGAAGTAGTTGGTGGAGTTGGTTTCTAGTTTAACTACACTTGTGGAGTTAAACTCAGTCGAACTGATTATCTCTATTTCTAACTGATTGATACTTTCAGTGGAGTTGAATTAATTAATTAGTTATATTAATTCATTAAATAATAACTCATTATTTAACTAGATAGCGACAACAGTTAACTATAGTGAAGAACAGATTAGTGGAGACTCAGTGGAGAGATTGGCGAAAGAGCAACTGTGACTATCAATTGTGACTATAGTGTTGCATTGTATGCACCACACATTCATTGGAGATTCCAATGAGGATTGCATGAGCAAGGCTAGAGAAATTCGAACTCCTCCAGAGCCATTCTTCAACAGGGATTTCACAGTAGAGGCGGGCTATCAGGTGGGCAAAAATCAGTGCAGATTTTTGCTGATAGTTCTTAATTAGTGTGTAGCAATTGTATTGTACTGAGAGCTTGATATGATAAGATTTGTATGAGGATTTTTACATGATCTTTATGACATATATTATGTATAGATAGTTTGGTTTTTCAGCTTCAGGCTTTCCTATTAAACAACTTTGTTAATGTGTGTGAATTTTTATTGTTTCATGTGTGCATTGCAATCTTGATTTAATTTCCGCAAATGATCAATGGTGGAATAGATTCTGTATTTTGCATGAAGTTAAAATATTGTGAGACTAGGAGAATCTTGGACATATAACACATAATTTATATAATTTCTACATCCCAACACTAACATGTTGCCCATGCGCCTTTCAATTTACTAGGTTTTTAGATCTGAGCATCTCCATCAAGGCCCTTATCTTTCATAAGGGTAAGCTCACACAAAAAATTCATAATGTTCCTACAATAGAATTGGCACAATGTCATGATAACTCTCGCCTTCAATTAAGGGTTTAAACTATAAATCCTTAGAATAAGAAGTAACCTATTACAATGGAAATAAAATAATTCTTAAAAATCCAAAAATTAATGAGACACATGATGAATATATTGATTCCCAAAATTTATAAATCCCCTAAAGTATTCTAGAAGTGCGAGGATCAACTTGGTTTGTAGTTCATTTCCTTGATTTTTTCATTACACATTAATCCATTTTCATTTAACAGGTTTCTAACTTATGATACAAATCCTGTAGGTGCTGGAAAATCATTTTCCAATGCCTATTGTAGGTGCTGGAAAATCATTTTCCAATGCCTATTGTAGGCATTGGAAAATGATTTTCCAGCACCTACAGGATTTGTATCCTCTAGAAACACACCTGGACTAGGCTTAGAATAAATATTTCTTTAGTGGATTGACTTAAATGCTCTCTAAGATATGCTTTTCTTTCTTTTCTTGCCATCCCCATTTTTCCAATTAAAACTTCATGGGGAAACTCAAAGTTTTTATTCCCACATTGTGGATGGAATTTCATGTAAGCAAGTTGGTGTATACTAGTGTACTTCACACAGACAGATTTTTTAGCACAAAACTAGATAAATGCCCAAAAATATTGAAAAAACTAGTTTAGATAACCCTAGTTAATCGGAAATTGGAAATACAAACATTTTTTTTTTATAAATGTAAGCCCACAACTTTATATTATGGAAATATGTATGTAAAAACCATGCCAAGAAGTGAATACTTGACCAAATCAAGCTTTCTTGAGAAGAAATCAAGCTTAGAAGGCTCTTCATGGATGAGACTATAATGTCCAAAAAGCTATTGATTGAGCTATTGGTAGCCAGGATTGTTACAAAAGATATAAAATTGGTTGTAAGATTCATGATATCTAGGTCAAAAAAAGGTTGTAAACATGCACGAGAACTATAAACAGTAGGCGTTGCTAGGCTTACTAATGGTGGACTTGCGCCTTAAATAGACTATGTAATTAGTAAACATGGGGAGGACGTGTAGGGTGTCCACAGGTGGCATATCTCTATATAAGCAATGCTATCTCGAACTCTCTACTTCTACGATAAGTTTACATCCTTGCAAGAATTCTATTACCTTTAATGACTGCTAGAAATAATTCACGTCAGCATTTTAATCAATCCTCTCTCATGGCTATTCAAATATTGCTTTAGATTTATAGGTAGTCTGACAATTCTAGGTCTACAATCCTCACTTTCACTGTGCCACTCTGCTTTCCTCGATAGGTCAGAGTTAACCTTAACTCTCATTCCTTGTCTACTATGTTTCTAGTGGTGAATTAATAGGTCAAAGATAACCTCTAACTCCTGTTGTGCTATGTTTCTAGTTGTAGGGTGAGATTGGTAGCGAAATTATTACAATTAGTTAAATATTTAGACTTAATTATGTTTTCAAATAGAACTATAACATCAAATTTAAATAGGCTCAGTACCTTTGATATGTCATCATTCTCCATGACTATACATTGTTGTTGGGTCAAATTGGAGGTTGTATGAAAAACAATAATAATAGTTTTTATCTATACCCTAACCGTTGAAGCATTGTGAAGTAAAATTTTAGCTAATTCTCTCCATTCCTAACATAATAGATCCATAAAAGGAATACTAATATATAATTACAAGATCCATAACATTAATAATAACCCATAACAATATAATTAAATAAAAATTAGTATTATGTTTACAAAACTCTAGTGGACAGAGTTTAATTGTCCAAAAAGATGAAGGTTCCAAAACTCCAAGCTTCCCATGTTTCAGATTTCAACAAGATGTGCTACATCTACAGGGATTTTGAGGGGGTTCTTTTTGGAAAATTCCCTACTTATTATTTTACCCTTTTTCTGTATTGTTTGACATTGTCTTTCAGTTTCTACTGGAAGCCCATGCTCATCTCTAGAAGACCCTTCTTCTTTCTCATCAATAATTAGAATTGGATTCTTCAGTTTGGGATTCAGTTTAGCTTTCAACCCTAGTCTTCATTTGTTTGTAGGCCTTGTTCTTGGCCTCCTAGATTATTCTGTTGAATGTTGAAATTATCCAAGATATTCACCCTTCTTTACAGATTCTCCAATTGTTTCATCTTTGTTGTTGTCTTTTACTTCTGTTCGCTGCCCTCTACTCGTTGTATTTACCCTAGGGATTTTGCTCCTGTTAGGGATTTTCGTGGATTTTTCGGAAGCTTGATGACTACTCTTGGCCTCTGTAGCTAGAGCCCTTTATTTATAATTTTTTCTATGAACTGGCTGTCTCATTATCGTCTTCCTCAACTATTGTGATTTCTTCTTTAATGCATGTAGGTACAGGATTTGAATGTGGTTGTGGTGGTAGACATCATAGGGATATAAAATATTCATTTTTTTTGCACATACCACTATTTTTATTAAGCTTTCATGTAGGAAATAAGGTATATTGATCCTATTGAACGCAACTATGTGCAACGGAAATCTCATGTGATAGAAAAATACCTTAGAGAAACGACCATCACATGTTAGATTAAGTTCAATTTGTTGCATTGGTTTATCCCACTCTGGTTTTAAAATTCTAGAGTTGACCCCAACTCTCTAGGAAGGGTCATGGAATTTTTTTTAAGGAAGAATTTTAGTTTTACCCTGTGTACAGGCTTCTTTTTGAGCCACATCTCTCCCTCAACTAGTATGTTCGTTACTTCTGCATTGCTTTCCACTATTACATGAAACAACAGCCTATCAACCTTAGCGTTGTTACCATCAAAAGTATCAACTAAATAAGAAGAGAGTTTCATGTTATGATTGGTGAACAACTTAGTGATGGGCAACTAGCGTGCTTTGCTGAAAAATAGGAATTTATTAGCACCATAAATCTAGAATGCACTTGCTCCATCTGGCTCATAATGATATAGGTGTCCACTCTTTCCCATCTATCACAAAACCATGAGTAGTTATCATAAATATAGTTAAAATAAAATAACCTATAGTTAAACTAAAAAACATTAGACTCATATAGCTGTGGAACAACTCAACAGTCAAAATATTAGGATTTTCTTACTTTATCACTGTCAATATATGAGAATAGGTCAGAGTTAATAGGTCAGAGTTAACAAGCATCAATTTTTTTTGGCAAGGAGTATGATGTGTAGATTATCAAAATGAGAATTGTGGTTGGATTTACAAACTAGGCCTTATGGCTGGATTTACAAACTTGATTAGTGAATTCTCTATTGTTCCTCTTTATGGATTAAATAATACTTATACATTGAGGGCATAAGTTTTGTTGTTCCTCATTATTCAAATATACTTTGTGTTGTTCATAATTTTTATAGGGCAGAAGGTGTTAAGAAGAGGAGAACACTGTGGATCAATTTGTGGTGGGATGATGTAAACAAAAAAATATTGGACAGTCTATTATAATACATAGTTACAGAGCATTTAAACTGTACAATTTCTAATTTCATAGCAGTGAATAAAAGTCTCAAAATTTATTTTTGTAATTGTTATTGTCTCCCATAAAATCTTAATATCTTAATGTAAATTATTTTATTTTCAAACTCAATGAGAGAGTTATATTTCTAATTTACCGTGCATCCCCTATTTTTACTATATTCTACAACATGTTGATAATTTGTGTTGTTGCGCTAAGTTGTTACTCTGTTATTGCTATGCATAAATTTTCTAAATTTTCTTCTTCTCTTCCTCAATCAAACAAAATATACATGAACCAAAAAGATTTCTTGAGCTAAATTTTGTAGCAGTGAGGAAAGAATCATGTCAAAATAGAGAGTCATGTAGAAATGGTGGATATTGCACCTCAATGGCTAGGTGAAAATATACATGAACCAAAAATTTGTCTTGAGTGAGAGTTTGTATCAGTCGCACTAGAATCATGCCAAAATGGAGAGTCATGTAGAAATGCTAGATACAGTGCTTAAATGTCTCGGTGTTGAATGTGAGTGATATGGTGCTTTAATACCTAGGTTTTCTCCGAAAATGTGAAGCTCGGTTTTATTTTCATGTAAATAACCTCAAGGAAAGTTGTTGATTTAGAGTGGAGGCGATTCAAAGTTGTCTTATTGTGAGTGAAGAATAGTTGCACCAGCCATGCGAAACAAGAAATTGGGTATGCACAATGATCTGTTGGTACCATGGTACTTGTTCAATGTAACGTTTCTAGTGCTCATAACTAGTGCATATGAACTCCCATAGACTCTAAGCATGTCTCTGGCAAGATCTATGTCTATGATCCCTACACTGCAACCCATTTCTTTGTGGTTGAAGCTCAGATATTTTCTCTCATCTTGTAATGGTTGACAATAATGGTAAAAAGAGATAGAGTTGGACTAAAAAAGCTGCAGTTCACAACTAGGATACTAATATCATTTGGACTTATTTCACATTTCTCAAAAACCTCATCTAGAGCTCCAAACATCAGCGTCTCATCTTCTGCATGAGCTTTTTTCCTGGTGGGACAAGGTGGGTAACCCAGAATGACTCCTCGGAAGTACACTAGTTCTCCAATCTCGTATTTATCTAGAATTTTCTTCTGAAACCCCAATTTTCCACCATCAAAGAGGTGAGTTTTCTTAAAGTATTCCATGAAGTATTATTTTGTTACTCCATGTTGTGAAACGAGCTCCAAAAAGAGAAGAAAATAGATATCAATGCCTTAGAAATAAGCCACTTCAAGGGGGAAACCTCCAATACATTACATGAATGAACAATTCTTGGATGATCTAAATTACAAAACCTCCTTTCTATATATATATGAGTCCATAGGGCCACAAGGTAATCTTAGTGGGGATAAAATGTAATCCTAGCCGACCTAAAAATAATAATATAAGGGCACAATAGTAACAATATGGGGGTTATAGGGGTACAATAATAACAATAAGGGGGTTACACTAACAATAATAAGGGACTATACTAGTAATATAGGGACCTAACATGCCCCTCTCCTTCAAAAAAGTGTTGTCCTCAATGCTTGAGTAGCTATGGGTGCTTTTGTATAAAATTCTCATCCTCCCATGTAGAATCTTCAGTGGGTAAGTTCTTCCACTTGATGAGATACTCTGAAATTGATTGATTTCGTAGTTGTCGAGTTCTTGTTTACGTGACCACTTCAGGTTCCAATATGATTTTTCCTTCCTCATCAAGTTTTGGCAATATTGTTTGAAATAGAATATTTTCACCTATAACCTTCTTTAAGCATGAAACATGGAAAACTGGATGCACTCGTGAAGAAGCAGGAAGATCCAATTTGTATGCCATAGTACTAATCTTCTGAAACACCTTGTAAAGACCATAGTACTTTGGCGATAATTGATTATCCTTCTTAGCTTGCTTGAGGGACATTTTTTTGTATGGTTGTAACCGTAAAAATACCCAATCTCCTACATTAAAACTTCTCTCACTGTGATTTTGATCTGCCTGTTGTTTCATTCAATTTTGTGCCAAATTTAGGTTATCCTTTAAGAGTTGGAGAACTTCTTGTTGATGTTGGATGTGATATTCCACTGCTTTAACCTTAAAATTTTATCTTAAATATTATGTGATGGATGGTGGATGATATCCGTAAAGTTCCATAAATGGGGTCATTTTTGCTACAGTATGGAAGGAAGTGTTTTACCACCATTCAGTGAGAGGTAACCACTTGATCCATTTTTTTTGTTTATCAGATACAAAAAAACGAAGATATCCTTCCAAACATTTATTTACTATCTCCGTTTGACCATCGGATTGAGGACGATAAGATGAGCTATGAGCTAATTGAGTACCCAAATGAGAAAATAACTCCGTCCAAAAATTTCTGGTAAAAATGGGATCTTTGTCACTCAAAATAACCCTTCGGTTTCCATGGATCTTTTGAATTGTGTCCATAAATGTAGTAGCAATTGTAATTGCTTTAAATGGATGAGACAAAGCACACAAGTGTGCATACTTGGTAAGTATATCAACTACCACCATGATGACACTCTTTCCTTTGGACTTAGGTAAACCTGTGATAAAATCCATTGAAATATCCTCCCAAAGTTGACTTGGAATGGATAAAGGTTGTAGAAGACCCGGGGTCTTAATTTTCTCAACTTTATTCTACTGGAAAATCAAACATTCTGCCACAAACTTTTGAATATCAGATTTAAGGCCATCCCAAAAAAAATCTTTCTCCACCCTGTGGTAAGTTTGTAGAAATCCTGAGTGTCCTCCTAAAGGAGAAGTGTGTAATTCCAAAAAATTATTTTGTTATAGTTGGGAATTATTACAAAGACATAAACGATCTTTGTACCATAAGGAATCATTTTTCCAACTAAATGTATGAGATGTACTAGGATCTTGCTGTAACTTTTGAATGAGTGTCCACACTTCTTCATCCTTCGTCCATTCATCCCTTGCTTCGGCTATCCAATCTGGTTGGATAATAGAAATGGCACAAAGCAATGCTTCCACCTCTTCATTCTTTCTTGAGAGTGCATCTGCAACAACATTTAGCTTCCCTTTTTTGTATATTATTTGAAATTCATAACCCAACATCTTTGTGACCCATTTTTTCCGCTCTTCTGAAGATAATATTTGTTCCAAAAATCGTTTAAGACTATCATGATCAGTTTTTACCTTGAAGTGTCTTCCCATTATGTAAGTTCGCCATTTCTTTAGTGCATGCAGTATTGCTAACATTTCCTTCTCATAAATAGCTTTATGTTAATACTTTCCTTTGTTTCGATGGATTTCAAAAGAAATGGGTCTTCCTTCTTGCATTAAAACAACATCAATTCCATTTCTTGAGGCATCACATTCCACAATAAAGGTTTATGTGAAGTCTGGTGTAGCTAAGACCGGTGCTATGAAAATTGACTCTTTAAGATGTTCAAAGGCCTTAGTTGCTTTAGGAGTCCATGAAAATTCATCCTTCTTTAATAAATTTTTTAGAGGTGCTACTATTCTCCCATAATTCTTATCAAACTTGCGATAATACCCTGTTAACTTGAGAAATCCTCACAACTACTTTATGGTTGTGGGTACTTTCCAGATATTCCACCTATTGTACTCCAAAGAAACATTTGGATTATTTTGCATATAATTTTCTCTCCTGAAATAGTTTGAGCACCCTGTCAACATGATGAACATGACCCTTCCAAGACCTGTTGTGTATTATTATATCATCAAAAAATACTAGCACAAATTTTCTAAGGAAGGGTTTGCAAATGGAATTCATCAACCCTTGAATGTAGAAGGTTCATTGGTAAGGAAAAAAGGCATCACCAAAAAATTCATAATGAACCTCATGAGTTCGAAATGTTTTTTTTTGAATATATTCAGTCTTCATTCTAATTTGATGATATCCTGAATGAAGATCCAACTTGGTAAATTAAATTGTTCCATTTAATTCATCCAATAATTCATCAATAATAGGAATGGTAAATTTATCTTTAATGGTGAGCTTATTGAGATCCCTATAATCCGGACACATGTGCCATGATCCACCCTTCATGTGTACCAATACTAAAGGAGCAGAAAAAGGACTTTTACTAGGTTGAATTATACCAGCCTCGAACATTTCTGCAATCATATGTTTAATTTCGCTCTTTTGGACATAAGGATATCTATAAGGATTGATGTTTGGAGGAACACTTCCTGGAATCAAATGAATATCATGATCATGATCACGAATAGGTGGGATTCCTTTAGGAGTTACAAAAACCTTGGAATGATTGTCCAAGAATTTTTGGAAATCTGTAGAAATGGATGATTTTTATGTTGGAACTTCTAGTGAGCATAAGTGTGCAATTAAGCCTCGTTGTTATTTCTTTAGAAGCTTTTTAATGACATTAGAGCTTATTATATTTCCCATCATCCCCTCAATACCCCGTCATTCGAATTCCTTTCCTTTTGAAAAAAAATTCCAGAAAATTTCTTGAAAATTAAAAGCTACCGTCCCAAAAGATTGTAACCATTGTACTCCTAGTACAACATCAACACCTCCCATAGGAATGGAAAGCATTGGAATATTCAATACATATTCCCCCATGGTTAGCTTGATATTATGGCATTTTCCAAAGAAATTTATAATTCATCCATTTGCAACCATCACTTGACATTCTGGTGCTGGGTATAGTAAACAATTCAATTCGTTGGCTACCATACAATGAATAAAATTATGGGTACTAGCTGAATCAATCAACATTATTACCTTTTTCTTCTTGATATTTCCTTTTATATTGAGAGTTTGAGGAGTGGTAATTTCTGCCAATGCATTACATGATATGGTCGGACTCATTTCTTCCTCTTCTTGGGTTGGTTCCTGGTGTATATCCTCTTCTTGTTCATTTTCTTCTTCCTCTTCACAATCTTTGTAAAATAATTTCTTCTCCGAACACTTATGACATTTACTATATTTGCTATCACAATTGTAGCGAAGCCCTTTTGCTGTTTTTTCTTCCAATTTTTGTGCTGTCAACCTTGTAGGTTGTGGAAATCTAGGAGTAGCAACACTTCTCTCTTTATAGGAGTGGTAGGCTTCCTTGTCAGCATAATTTTACATTCAATTTTTCTTGCCAACCTAAATGCCTTCTTCAATGAATTAGGTTTCAAAATGCAAACTTCATGTTGGACATTATCCTTTAAAGTACCTATGAACAGATCAATCCTATGTTCCTTTAGAATTTTAGTTACCCTTATATTCAATTTTCGGAAGTCCTCAAAGTGCTCCCCCACTAAACCCTTTTGTTTGAGATTTATCAATTGGCTAAAGAAGGTGTTGCTCTTTTTATTCTCATAATTCACTATCATTTCCTCCATAGAAACTGACCAAGTGACAATTTTTTTTATGGGAGCGAAGACATCGATACCATACAAATGTATTTTGTTCTAAATGTAAAGTTGCAATGCGTACCTTTTGTATGTTTTTCAGATTATGGACATCAAAATATTGCTCCATTTGTATATCCATGTTACAGGATCCTTTCCATCAAACTTCCTCATATCCATTTTTGGAATATGGTGGTTCTTCAAGCCAACATTAGATTTTATGAAATCACGATTAAAATTTATTTTGTTCTCATCATGAGTTTCCTCTACTATCTTTTCACCATTAGGAAACATTTCTTGTATCAACTTTGTCAAACCTTCCATGCCTACTTTTAGATCATTCTTCATGTTTTCCATTTTCTCATCGATCTTAGCTTGCATATCATCCATCTTAAATTCCATGCTAGCTTCCATGCCATCTATCTTAGATTCCATTCCATTCTTCAAACCATACATCTTAGATTCCACACCTTTCTTCAAACCATCCATCTTAGTTTCCATGCCTTTCTTCAAAACTTACATGTCATTTTTTGTTGCTCTTTGCGAGAGAAAAATTTGTTGCACTTGCTCTTGTAATTTTGATATGTCATGTTGCCATTCTTCATCTTCATGAGTCATAGTAGAGCCTTCTAAAGGCTTAATGGGTGTTGAATTATTTTTAGGGTCATTTTAGAATCCAATAATGATATCTATTCTACAATATTCCCTTCGAATCAATTCAACTTGATTCTTCAAAGAAGACTTATACAATTCGAGTAAACAAATACACACCTTTTACTTGCTTTTGAGGAGCTCTATATTGAAATTGAATTATCTATATAATTTTGGATCCTCAATATCTAAAATTTGGCCTTGTAGTAGCCCTTTGAATCGTCTTTCAAATGTCACAGGTCTGACCTAATTTTGATGCTTCAAGGCAAAGATATGTCTAATCTCCTATAATGACCCAATTATAGACTAGTTCAATAGAGAAAAATTGTATGACTTGACATGTCTTCTTGTTTCTTCTTTTGGCTCTGTAATTGATAGAAAAGAAACTACTGTCTTTGTACTTGCGGACACTTTTTATAGCTTTCCAATCCGATGCTCAGAGAGAGAGTTATGAATATTTTCCCACAATAACCTCTTTGAGATGAAATTCGAGAGCCTAAAAAAGACCTAACTTCCACAGATCATATCTCCAAAACCGTTGTGAACCAAGCTCTAAAGTCTTTTGAAGATGTTCCTCAGGATTTTGGCTTCTCTCTGGAAAAATTTCAGCTTCTAAAACTTGGTATAAAAAACGTTATAGTGAAAAATTCCACGATGACCTGTTTGGGTTAAATTCAGGAGTCTGCAAAAATCCCTAACTTCCACAAATCATATCTCCGAAAATGTTGCGAAACAAGCTTTGAAATTTTTCGAAGATGTTCCTTTGGAATTTGGCTTCGCACTCTAAAAATTTCAGCTTCTGAACCTTCGTAGAAAAAAGTTATAGAGAAAATGCCACGATGACTAGTTTGGAGCAGTGAAAACCCTAGAATCCAAACCTCTGATATCAAATGTTGTGAAACTAGCTCTAAAAAGAGATGAAAAGAGATATAAATGCCTTGGAAATAAGCCACTTCGAGGGGGAAACCTCCAATACATTACATGAATGAACAATTCTTGGATGATCTAAATTACAAAACCCCCTTTCTATATATAGGAGTCCATGGGGCCACAATGTAATCCTAGCCGACCTAACAATAATAATTTAAGGGCACAATAATAAAAATATGGGGGTTACAGGGGTACAATAATAAGAATAAGGGGGTTACACTAACAACAATAAGGGACTATACTAGTAATATAGCGACCTAACAATCCAAATTCCTCAGAGGGCTTATAGCATACAAAATATATACCAAATATATGGGCCTTACACTGAAGACACAGTAAAAAAGAAGAAGGGAACCTATCAGTGTATATAAGGAAATAATACTAGTTAATTCAAGTGTGGGTTGTTCCCATAATATCCAAAATCATACTTTCTTAAATTTTTTACTTCTGTGCTGAATATTAAAAACAAAACATGGATGGCTAATAAATAGAGAGAATTTTTTATTAGGTAATTATAACCTAACTTGACATGCCTCAGATTTACAAAATTTAAGAAGTAAGGCAATTTCCTACGAAATTTGATGGATAATATCTGGAATCCTGCATTGGAACTATATTTCTCTACTCCTCTTGCCATTATATCTGTAGAAAGGAGTGTCTCTTCCTTCACCATACTTTAATGCATGCAATAATAAAAAAAAATTCAAAATTATTCCTATCAAAATTATATGAAGCAAAGCCCAAATGTCAATTTTTTTTTATAAACCCAAACAAACTTCATGCACCTACAAGGTATGAGACTTAATAAAATTTTTGGTACTAGATGGATTGAAGTAGCTAGAAATAGTGGAATACTTGGAGTATTAGGAATCAAAACAAAAATTCTGAATTCATGAAAAACCTATAATGAATCAATACAACATTTGCTGATTCAAGGTAGAGCTATGAACACACCAAAAATTCAAGAAAAATTGAGTCTATTGATCAATGCAGAATGCCCTTCATTTCATATTTATATTCTAATCTCTAAAACTTACAAATTACAAAAATGTGCATATATTTTCTCATTTCTAATGCCCTCACGCACGCTTTAATGACCAGGTTTTCTCATAAAATCGCGACATCAATTTTATTTTTATGTAAATAACCTCAAGGAAATATGTTGATTTACAGTGGAGATGGTTTTCACTTGTGTTATTGTGAGTGATGCTATCAATTATGTGTCTGAAAAATATCTCCATGGGCTCTAGCAGTCATCGAAACCGTATGATATTTTGCCTGAGACAAACTCCTTTGTGTGAGAATTATGATCGGTTCAAGGGTATCTATGGCCAAGACAAAATGCAAAAGAATATATAGCCCAATAAAAATCCTCCATGGATATTTTCCATGAGAGATTCAATAAGGGTGATGGAAAAGGGGAAAATTAGAATAGTGCTTTCAATATCCATCCCAAGAAAACCCCACCGAAGAAATTTTATTGAGTGATTAGACACATAGATGGTGAAGGTGAAAAGAAAAAGTATGCTTGCAATTTTGAGCCCAAGAAAACCATACTACATATTTTTAGTGAAAAACGGTAGAAAAGGGAAAATTAAGCAAGAATAAATGGATCTTACAAGAGAAAATGAGGCGGGGATACATTGCATGCTTAATCTGGCAGTGACTAGTCTTCTTCATTGATTCTACATACATAGGTTAGAATTCCATGAGCATAGAGGGGAGTGGAAAGACAAACAGAAATAAAAAGATGGGAATTATATGGTGCAGTATTGGATGACAAAATTTATGAATACACAACTTTTTGTGTGATGTCAACGATTGTAAAATGAAACTTGGGAGCTTTTCTTAGATTATGACAAAGCAATGTTATATAAACCAGTAAAACAGACAATAGTAAACATCATATACCCTAAGACATACTACTATGGGGTTCACTACAAGTATATAATGTGTATCAGTGAGAGTCTCATATAATTCTATCATAATCTATACCAGAGTTTAATACAAATATCATCTAACCACGTCTGAGATCACTGAAGCTGCTTAAATAAATTGTCCCAAATTTTGTTACGAGCAACTACTGACGTTATCTTTTTGGTTGAGTTTGCAGCTCTCTGGATGATACAATTCCGAACATTAAAATTATATGAAATGAAATCTACCATACAAGATGCACTTAAATACCCTTGGTGAGGTGGTGAAAAATAACATCGGGAGTGGGGAACAAATAGGAGTTCACGTGGACAAAAATAAGCAACCGCCCCAAAAATATATATGAAAATATGGTGACCGTTGACTGACCCAGTTATAGACATATAAAGATAAGAAAGTGGCATAGATTGCATGCCCTGCATGTGCATTTCCATCATGATATAGTATGATTACATCATGATGTTCCATTCCTTCATATACGCAACATCCTTGAATGTAGATTATAATGACTATATAGTATAATTCTAGATTACAAAGTCTATAACTATAGATTTACAATAAATTTAAAATTTCTTTCACATTTTACCTTTCTAGCTTTTACATACCTATTGATTGTATGTGCTTGAAAATGATTTCTAGTAATGATTTTCTAGCACATACATGAGTACTTGAATTCATTTTCTGGTACATTATATCATTTTCAATTTAAAATCATTTTCCAATATTTAATTACATTTTTTTATTATTTTATTCATAATACTGAGAGCTAACACAGGGCCAATAAAATTTCCAAATTAGATGTAAACTAACTAAAGGATTAATAATATGAAGAAGCTTTCTGAAAACACCCAAAACAATAAACTTTCCCACCCATATACTAACATTGGAAAGCATATACACCTCTTCTAAGTGGACCAAAATGTGACTATGAAGACTAAGCATAGGTATGATTCTCACATATTCATCGAGTTATTCCACCTAGAAGCATCTTATATTCCCAAAATTCTTGTAGGCTAAAGCTTCTGGATTGAAATAGATGATATCCTACATGAATCAGTGATCCCCGACACATCAACAAGATTGTAGGAAAGCTCTAGAGAGAAATACATTACATCATATTTTTCCACTAAAGGAAAAATTGAAGAAGCACTTTTTTGTATTTAGAGTTCATTAGTGGTGGCATTCCATCAAATTATTTGACGGTGAAGAAATTCTCTGCAAACTTGTTATTTCTGTTTGGAATTTTGTTGTAGATAGATACAAATCTGTGGGATTCTGGCTGGGACCAACTCACACCCCTAGGATAGTGTAGTTTAATGGAATTTGCCTCTCAACATCCATTGGTAATATATGGTTATAGATATGATCCTTTTCCATATGCAACTTGTTGGTTAACTTAGTTATCATTTTTTTATTTGGTAATATATCGCACATTTCAGTCACTAACATAAAAACATGGTTTAATAACTACAAAATATGATTCCACATTGATTGTCATGTATAATTAATTATCCTACCAACCTAGTTATTCTAACAAAATTGACCCATATCCTTACTATGCAATCCTCCTTTTGGTAGATTCGTCAAGGATTGGCAATGCTCTACACTTTTTATATAGAGATTGGAAATGCTCTAATCTTTTTATATGTATACTAAATAAATATTTTATAATAGGTTAGTGGTCATTCTCTAAAATTTTAGGTTTTTCAAAATCTTTTTCAAATTTTCCTTCAGGATAATGCAATTTCCATATGAGTATAGAATACATTATGTGCTTTTTGAAGAATTTAAGGTTATGAAAACTTTAGCATGATAGCCATTGGAACTATGTTTCTAGTTATTTATGAGAAATATGAATAAGAATTAGACCAAATACCAGTGAAGACCTTATGCATGATCCGAGGCATCTTAATACATAGGTATAATTATATCTCTTTTCACTAACTGTATAACACAACACTAATTGCACATCACAACACAACACAAAACCAACTGCACAAAACAACACTAATGCATACTCTACTATCCCTGCTACTTATCCAATGCGTAAACATCTACTATTCAAGTTCATCTAAATTTACCACTAAATGTGTAATCATTTCAAGCTTCCTAATATGTTTCCACATTTTTTTGCAAACATTCATCCAACATGGCAAAGAAATGGATGTCAATCATGGCTCTTGAGGTGCAAGACCCTAAAGACAAAGTTGTTTTTTCTAGTAAAGATTTAGTTTGGTCTAAAGTATTTAAAAAAATAAATAAATATTGATCGTGTTGAAAAATATTCCCAAATAAAGAATTCATGATTTTATAAAAGGGGAGGAATTGAATCCATATGATGCATGTTCCTTTGTGTGTCTACAAAGAAAACCCCCAAGAACAAGGGCTAGTGTTGCCTTACTGTATGAATTTTAAGTATTTTAGACCAACTTGTTTATATGTTGATATTAAATGTGCTTTATATTTATCATATGTGGTGATATTGCATAATTTATTTTGTAGTTATCATTGCTCATATGCTCTAGCTCGCAAGAGAGAAGAATGGAAAAGAAAACCAAGGAATTCATTTTCCAAAGAGAGGGGATGTCAATGCCATTTTATTGTAAAGATTATGGGTCAAGATGTTGAGATTCAACAAGATGACGAGCTTAGTGGAAATGAGTCGTCTTCACTAAGTGGGCCCGTAGGCTATTTTTGGTGCAAGTCTATTTTTAGACTATGCTTATTGTTAGACATGGTGATCATATTTCAGAACTTGCAGGATGTTATTTGTGGATGGTCGGTCAAGTTGGAAAAATAGATGAAATTATATTTTTAGAATATTGGGTGAAGTCTATTTATAGATAGTCGATCTAAAAATAGAAGTGTCGATTATTATTAGCTCTTAATAATAATCCGACAATAAACATCAACTTATTCTCTTGAAGAACTTAATTTTAGTCTACATATTTGGAAAATCAGTGGGCTGAAGGAATTACGCAATTCCTAGGGTTTACTAGTGGTTCATGCATGGAGGACTTAGTTAGAACTCAATTGGAAAATTTATGACAAAGTTGGAAGAGTAGTTCATGGAGTTGTTATTCAATTTAACTCAGTTAATGGAGTTAAACTCAATTGAGCTAGTTGTATCTAGTCTAACTGAATGATACACTAGTGAGAGTGGAGTTAATTAATTAGTTAATTAATTCACAAATAATAACTCATTAATCAAATGAACAAATACAAAAGTTAACTACAGTGCATGTTAGTTCCAGTGGTGACCTAGTGGAGAGATACGTGAAAGGGAAACATGGGCTATTTGTTGTGACTATAGTGATGCATTAATTGCACCACAAACACATTAGAGTTTCCAATAATGATTTCATAGTTCAAGAAAGGGTAATTAAAATTCATTCAGAGCTATTATTTAGCAGGGATTGCACAGTAGAGGCAGGCTAGCAGGTGGCAAGAAATTGGTGCATGGATTTGCAACTTTCTTCTGATTAGTGTGTGACGATTGATCGTACTAAGAGCTTGATGTATTAAGCTTTGTATGAGATTGTTACATGATCTCCATGATACATAATATATATAGTTCAGGTTTTCAGCTTTAGGATTTCCAATTAAACAACTGTGTTATGTGCGATTGTTTTTATTGCTTCATGTGTTTGCAATTGAATGTTTAATTTTCATAAAAGATTAATAGTGGAAGGATTTTTTATTTATGAATAAGATAAATATTGTTAGATCAAGAGAATTTGGATATATACATGCATCTTGTATATAATTTCTACATGGTATCAGAGCAATGTTAATTATTGAATATTTGAATTGTGAAGAATTGCTTAGTTCGCGCTGGTGGAAAATTCGAATTTGCTTCATAATATTCTTAGTGTGACAGGTGAGTATACATTGAAATGTCTTTCAATGGGTTGCAATTGGAGTATGCCCTTAATGGGAGCTCAAATTACATAGCCCGGAAGGATAGGATGGAGGCAGTGCTGGAGGATAATGGACTGAAGGAGTTCATTGATAGCGATGTTCCTAAGCCGGGATGCAACGATGCTGCATTACTTGACGGATGGAAAAAGAAGGTAGCGAAGAGAGGAAGAATTCTGTTGGAAGGCCTGAAGGACCATATTGTGTCCAACCTTCATGGGAAAGCCACTCAATTTTTAATATGGAAGGCTTTGATAGATTTGTTCCAAAGAAACGGTGACCAGAGGAAGTTGGCGCTGAAAGATAAGCTCAGAAAAATAAAAATGGGGAAGGGTGACAGTATTCCAAAATATCTCACTAAGTTTTTCCACTGTAGGGATGAACTGGGAAGTGTGGGGATTACTATTGATGATAAAGACTTCGTGAGATTGGCTCTCCTTTGGCTTATAAAGAGTTGGCATAGCTACAAAGACTCTATCAATGTATGGGAGAAACATTCGGGATGGGAGCGACTTTGGTTGGATCTTGTGCAAGAGGAGATAAGGCGAGGTACCAGGGATGGCTATTCATCGAAGAATGAAGATGAAGAGAATTTTTCTTTGGCTTTCAAAGCAAGGAAAGGGAAGGGGAATAAATTTTCTTCAAAATCCAGTGCTAAATGCAAGAAGTAGGATTTGTCAAAGGTGAAGTGTTTTCACTGTCATGAACATGGGCATTTCGCCACAAACTACCCACAAAAGAAGAAGAAAAAGAAGGTTGGTGGAACAGCAGATGGAGAGGCCTTAGCCTTTAAATTTGAACTTGATTTATCCTTGATCACATTCTTTGTTTCAAGCTATATGCGATCGGTATGGTATCTTGATAGTGGTGCGTCTTTCCATATGACGGGAGACAAGGTGTTGTTTAGCGACTTGGAGGAGAAGGACCTTCAAATGCATATAGATATGGGAAACGATGGTCGATACAGTGGGACCAAAATTAGGACCATTACCTTTGAGAGGTAGTCCGGTAATCCATTCTTCTTGAAATATTTTATGCATGTTCCAAGTCTGAAGAAGAACTTGGTCTCGGTCGCAATGTTGGAATACAAAGGTTATGACGTTGTTTTTAGCAATGGAAAAGATTTCCTACGACATAAAACAATGGTTCAAAAAAAGAGGATAGGGCTTCAACTTAAGAATATCTACAAGCTAGAGGTAGATGGCTGCATTACAATGGTGGGAAAAGAAGAAGAAGTGGTGAGCCGAGATGAGGGCAAATTATGGCACAGGAGATTAGGCCATCTTCACCATAGTGCTTTGAAGATTTTGCAGCAAATTTCTACTAGACTTCCCTAGGGTACTCTTGCATAGTCATATTAGTGCAAGGGATGTAGTATGGGTAATTTTGTGAAGACTACCTTTCATGATAAGGAGAACCGTGCCTCAGTGATCCTGGAGAGAATCCACACATACGTGTGTGGACCTTTCTTGGTTTCTTCAACATCAAAACACATGTATTATGTTATATTTGTTGATGACTATTCTCGTAGATGATGGATATTCTTCATGCAGAAGAAGAGCGAAACATTCTCAAAGTTTTGTGAGTTTAAAGCATTAGTAGAGAAGGAGTTGGGGAGTAAAGTGAAAGCTCTATAGAGCGATAATGGTGGTGAATATATATCGAGCGAATTCAAATACTTTTGTGGTAAAGATGGAATTTGAAGAGAAATCAAGCGCCTCATAACAAACTGCAGAATGGGGTCACTGAGAGGAAGAATAAAAAAATCATGCGTGCTGCACGAGCGATGCTGCATGACCAGGGCCTACGGATGCACTTTTGGGTGGAAGCATAAAACATTGCAGTTTATGTGCAAAAATGTTGTCCTCATAGAGTACTTGGCATGAGTACACGTGAAGAAGATTTTACTGGTAAGAAGCCTGATATTTCTCATTTAAAGATTTCTGGCTCATTTGTTTACATTCATGTGACAAAGAATGCTGGGAAGAAGCTGGAGGCAACTACAGAAGTTGGGATATTTTTGGGGTACACAGAAACACCACATAATTATTGTGTGTATTTTCTAGACAATCAGATCATTTTCGTGCGATGGGATATAAAATTCAATGAGGTGAAATCCATGAAGTTGTCGCTTGAGAGGGAGCTACACTTGCATGCAGAGGAGGAACTTCTTATTCCTAAAGATGAGCCTCTAGATGTGGATCAGCCATAGGAGGAGAGTCATGGAGTGGAGGAGTCCACTCATGGAGGAGTCTTATGAGCAAGTGTATCGTGACAGAGCCATATTATTTTGAAGAAGACGTGCAGGATCCCACATGGGTAGATGCCATGGTGTAGGAGTATAACTCCATTGTCGGAAAAAATGCTTGAGAGATTGTTCCAAGGCTGGTGGGTAAATCAATTGTAGGATCAAGATGGATCTACAAGGTAAAGCAAGTTGTTGATGGGAGCGTTGAGAAGTATAAGGCAAGATTTGTTGCCCAAGGCTTCTCATAGATCGAGGGGATTGATTATGAAGAAACATTTTCACCTGTCGCACGGTATTCTTCCATAAGGACCATCCTTGCTCTCTCAATGCATATGGGTTGGCACATTCATCCAATGCATGTGAAGACTGCGTTCCTTAATGGGATTATTGAGGAAGAGGTGTACATTTAGCAGCTTGAAGGAATTGAGATCTTTAATAGCGAGTTGCAAGTGTGCAGGCTCAAAAGAGCGTTGTATGGCTGAAGCAAGCACCTCGTGCTTTGTACACATGGATCAAAAACTATTTCACTGGACTTGGCTTCACCAAGAGTGAGGCGGATGAAAACTTGTACCAAATTGTGGTAGAGGGTAGGCTTTTAATCATTGTTCTTTATGTTGATGATTTAATACTAACAGGTGATAAATAGTTGATACAATCATGCAAGGAAGATCCTGCAAAGGAGTTTGAGATAAAGTATTTGTGCCTCCTTCATTATTTCCTTGTATTGGAAATATGGCAGCGGGAAGGTGAACTATTTTTGTCTCAAGGAAAGTATGTCCGGGAGATACTTGAGAAGTTTCACATGCAAGGTTGCAAGTCTATTGACACTCCTCTTACAAGAAATTGGAGGAAAGAGGATGCTACATCGGTAGGGGTAGTGGATTCCACTGTTTATCGACAGTTGGTGGGTTCACTCATGTATTCAGTTAATACAACACCAAACATATGCTATGCCTTGAAATATCTTTCAAAAGCGATGGTTAAGCCTACCAAGATCTTTTGGAAGGCAAGCAAGCATGTCTTGAGGTATCTCAGGGGCACATATTAGTATGGCTTATGGTACAAACAAACAGATGAGGTGAAGTTGCATGGCTTCACGGATGCAGATTGCACACGCAGCCCAATAGGCAGAAACAACACATCAGGAGGGATTTTCAGTAGTAGATCTATGATAGTTTCTTGGTACAATAGGAAAAAAATATCCATGGCACTCAGTTCAGTGGAAGCAGAATACATGGCATCAAGTCAAGTTGCATGTGAGGCTATCTGGATGAGGAATATCTAGGTTGGCTTGTTCGGTTCACATTTAGATCCAACAGTGATACATTGTGATAATGAGAGTTGCATTAAACTCTCGATTAATCCTTTGTTTCATGATAGATATAAACATATTGATATCTGGTATCATTATATCAGAGATTGTGTGCAACGGAAGATCATTTTTCTTCATTACATTCCTACGGAGGATCAAGATGCAGATATTCTGACGAAGGCACTCAGTAGGAGGAAATTTGAATACCTTAGAGGTAGGATTGGGGTGAAGGAGAATCCCTATCATGTTGAGAGGGAGTGTTGAGATTCAACAAGATGATGAGCTTAGTGAAAATGAGTCTCCTTCACTAAGTGGGCCCGTAGGCTATTTTTGGCGCAAGTCTATTTTTAGACTATGTTTATTTTTAGACATTGTGATCATATTTCAGAATTTGTAGGATGCTATTTGTGGATGGTTGGTCAAGTTGGAAAAATAGATGAAATTGTATTTTTAGAATATTGGGTGGAATATATTTATATATCGTTAATCTAAAAATAGAATTGTCGATTATTATTACCTCTTAATAATAATCTGATAATAAACAACAACTTATTCTCTTGGAGCACTTAATTTCAATGTATAGATTTGGAAAATCAGTGGACTGAAGGAATTACACAATTCCTAGGCTTTACTGGTGGTTCATGCATGAAGGACTCAGTTAGAACTGAAGTGGAAAAGTTATGACAGAGTTGGAAGAGTAGTTCATGGAGTTTTTATACAGTTTAACTCAGTTAATGGAGTTAAACTCAATTGAGCTAGTTGTATCTAGTCTAACTAAATGATACACTAGTGAGAGTGGAGTGAATTAATTAGTTAATTAATTCACAAATAACAACTCATTAATCAACTGAACAAATAAATTAGTTAACTACAGTGCATGTCAGTTCCAATGGAGACCCAATGCAGATATAGATGAAAGGGCAAGTTGGACTATCTGTTGTGACTATAGTGATGCATTGATTATGCCACACACATAGTGGAATTGGCAATGAGGATTGCGCAGTGCAAGCAAGGGTAATTTGAATTCATTTAGAGCTATTCTTCAGTATGGTTTGCACAGTGGAGGTAGGCTAGCAGGTGGCAAGAAATTAGTGCATGGATTTCAAATTTCTTCTGATTAGTGTGTGATGATTTATTTCACTGAGATCTTGACATACTAAGCTTTGTATGATATTGTTACATGACCTCCATGATACATAATATATAATAGTTTGGGTTATCAGCTTCGGGATTTCTCGTTAAACAACTGTGTTATGTGCGATAGTTCTTATTGCTTCATGTGTTTGTAATTGAATTTTTGGTTTCTGCAAAATATTAATAGTGGAAGGATTTTGTATCTAGCAAGAAGAAAAATATTGTTAGATCGGGAGAATCTAGATATATACATGCATCTTGTATATAATTTCTACACAAGATCCCAATGTAGCAGTAATAACATACAACATGTATGATCACGAAGATGGGCATGTATGGCCTTGTTATGGAAAAAAAAACACTTGAAATGATGATGTTCATAAGATGAAGCCAGTACTTTCGAAGGAGATGGTATCAATATTTAGAAATTTTTTATTTTCTTCAACTACCAATTGAATCTATTTGTAAAATACATATAAAGAAATATCTTGACATTGATTCTACAAATCGAGATATGGAATTTTTCTTATGCAGAAAGATGTTGTAAACTTCTATAATTTTCTGACGAAAGAAAGTTATCAATTGCATAGAAAAGATGAAATGAGTGTGAATATTTGGTATCAAAAAAAACCAAAATGATTTCTTCTTCTACTCAAAGCTCAATGGTGGAGAGATCCCTTTTATAGTTGGAATACAAAAAAAAGGGATGTAGGAAACTATGGTCAAGTTATCCCATAATATCTTGATAGCCATGGACTCAATGTTTAGTACAAACAAATATGTGGTGAGTTAATTTTCCAATGATTGATTTAATAAAATAGTTTTTGTTAAAATTAACTTCAATTCATTTAATATGACAATATTAGTTGTACACGCTTGTGGTGTTTTATGAGTAACAAAGTAGGGTACCAGTTACATTGGTGGTGATGTCACGTAATACATCACAAGATATAGCATTATGGTTGGAGAGCCTCATGCTTAGGTGTTTTCAGCTTCATCTTGATTGGAGGATCAATGCCTTCATGGTTGATGATTCTATGGCTGAAATCGTTGCTTTGAGGTAACATCAATATTATTATTTGACATTTCAAGTTGCATTATTTCTAAAAATTTCTCACTTAAAATGAATTAAATGTGGAAGGAGAATCATGAAATGTGAATTCATATTATGTATTTGGCACGTAAGGAGCGCATGGGTAAAAAATGTTAATCGGTTGGTTAGCAGCAAAAAAATAAAAAGAGATGTTCAATGAACTTGGTGATATCATGAAAGATTGTTCTATTGATGAAGTGGACGATGAAATAAATGGATTTTTCACCAAATATGAAATTGAGCATAATTTTTTGGACTATTTCTACAAGACTTCGGTTTCCAGCGACAAGATTTGTAAGTTTTGATAATATTAATTATGTTTTGTATGTTTTTTTTTTCATACAGACAAATTATATTTACTAATTGAGTCTTTCCATATAGGGATGCTGGTTAAAGAATGCAGAGATTTTCCTCATGGAAAACAGGAGACAAATAATGTTATGGAATCATACCATGGTTATCCGAAGACAACATTTCTATGTGATAGATGAAAGAAATGTTCTTGTAAAATGGATTGGCTATTGTACACTCTCCTCAATAACGTTGAGCCATGTTATCGATTCAAGGAAAATTTGAAAAAAGAAGAATATTCTAATAACCACAAGAAAGAGATGCAACTTGAATATCAAGGAAAAAGGCTATACAAATTCCAGAGAGTGATTGGAGGCGTTATGAGAGAACATATCATGCTTATTGGGTGAGGAGTCAAAGTATACCCGATAAGGAATATCTTATAATTTGTCATTGCACAAATTTTATCAGTTGCGATTACCCGTGGTCTATTCGAGGAAACAATTTCAAGCATGCAATAAAGGTAGATTGGTTGCATTCCTCCTTAATGGATTTAGACCTTTTATTAGATCTTCATACCACACCCAATACTTTGAATTCCCCTTCTAAGATAAATACAAATGCACCAAACCTTCATGAAGATACTATCTATTATCACTCTAAAATTTCCAAGAGTTGTTCTAGGCATTAAAAAGAAACATCATAGGTAACTATCATCCAATTTTGGAGATAAGGATCTAGCCTTCCTAATCCTCAGAGAGGGCTCTCTCTTAATAATTTAACTTTGTTTGTTTAATTAATTTTAGGCTAGTTGTGTATGCTTGTTTTCTATTGATTTTTATTTGTTGGTGGAGTTAATGATATAAATGGATAGATTATTTTCCATTTTCCATTGAGTTATGGAGTCAATTATACTTTGTAAACAGAGTAAGATAAATTTATAAAGAATGTTTTACAGGGCAGGATAGGTGAGCAAAATCGGATCTCAAGGTTGAATGGTGAAGTCGTTTTTCAATTGGGATGAAGGAGAAATTAAGAATTCCTTAAACCAGATAATTAAGGAAGGTGACGCAGGCCAATTGGGATCAAATGGAAATTAAGAATTCTCTAAACCAGATATCAAAAGAAAACATATAAATGCATAACAGTTCAAAGCAGAGTGCAATTAAACAAATTCCGCAGTAAAATTCCTGTTATAACATTTAAATTTAGAACACATTAAAGTTTATGGAATACTTAAGAAAAGAACTTGAACAATTGAAATTATACTTCACTGAGATAGCTGAACACATGAATCCTGTTAAGAAATTTATTGATAACTTGTCGTGTTTGTCAACTAGAAATGGCACAATAACCCTTAAGTAATGGATTGGTCAGCTATGGAAACATTCAGAAGTCCACCCTCAATACTTCGAAATGATGAAGTATTTATACCAATTATTACAAAAAATATCTTGTCAACAGACTAGGATTTATTCAAGGAAATAAAATATCTTTATGAAAAAAGGTAGTGACACCTATCAACTGACTATAATATGTCCTTTTTTTCTTGATTGTTGCTACTATTTTTTCTTTCATTTGTCTTCTTTCAGCTGTACGCATTTCATCTGCATTCTTTTACACTGTATTTCTTTCACCTGTATTGGTTTTCAACTTTCATAGCAAATCACACCATTTTTCCCACGTTTCTTCATCTAGAAGTTTGATCTTCATCATCTTGTGGTAAATCTCATCTGCCTCAGTGTATTTGGAAAACATGGGCTTATTCACAAAAAGGTGATTTACCTCATGCTCGACATAAAATAAGTTCTCTAAAGTTTGAAGGAGTACTTTTCCCATGGGTATGCACTTCATTGCTGAACTGTCAAAAAATTTCTTTGGCTACTTCCCTCAACTTCTTATCATAGTCTTCATCTCTCATTAGTTTATCATTGATTACTAAAGGGTTAGGAAGACCCTTCTCTCTCAAAACATCAAACTTGTTCATGAATCTGTTCATTGCAAGTTCCATAGTTTGACATTTGTTCTCAACCTGTATCATCAAATTTCTCTTGGAAATCACTTTCTTCACCTCTAAGATAGTATCTGTTCTATCTAATATCTGAGTTCTTCTAATTCATATTTGTTTTTGGAATTAAAGAATTTGATTATTTTAGAGACTTTCTCTGGTTTCTTTCCAAGATATGCTTTGACCTTTTGAATTACATTACCGACTTCCTTTACCAATTCATTTTATTCAAATATTATCAGTATAGAAGGCCAAATATTATTAACTAAGTTAATGATATTGGCCCATAACTACTTTTTTTCTTGGGCTAAAGGTTCTTTTATTGATATATATTTTTCTAGCTCATGGATTCTTTCAGTCAATCTATTTGCTTTATATGCTTCTTATTGAGACATTACCTCTACCAACTTATTGCCATCTTCTAAAATTTTTACTTGTACTTTTAGCTTGTTAATTTCAGTATTTTGAATGGACATATCTTCCATTGCTTTGATCAATTTTTTTGCCTGATCAGTGGGATGGGATGTTGGTATTGTTGATGTTGTTGCTGATGTAGTTGTTGAAACTGTTGTTGATACTGGAGTTGATGTAGATGCTATGGGAATAGAAGTAATGGGAATTTATTCCATACTGGCTTTCTTTTCCTGCACAAGTTTATCAATTTATGTTTCCATTTCTTTCAATTGAGTTGTCAACTGAATGATTAATTTTATCATTTCATCTTTCTGATTATTTGTTTCAAAAACCTCCTTGGTTTGTGGATGTTCAGTAGTTGCTAATTTTAGTTGCTTCTTCAGTGCAACTATGTCTGTATTTTTCTTCTTGATAAGCTCTTATGCTGCTTTGATATCTTTTGGATTATAACCAACTTCCATTACCAAATATTCAAGTGAATTTATCTTCTTATCCTTTGTTTGTGATGAAGCTTTCTCTAATTTTAACTGTGTCTTTATATTTTCTAGAGAATTATATAACTTTTGGACACTTAAAGTTGTCACAGTGGAATAGATAATTTCTTTTGTCTTTTTGTGAAACTCAATTTAGTCAATTGGATGCACATCTTTGGCAAGAACTTCAAAGGTTGTCTTTTTATAATCTTCTGATATTTTTGGGGCTTGCAATTTTAGCTGTAGAAATTTATTTTGCATCTTCCTTTTTTTGAAGTCAAAATTTGAAAGAAATCTATTCTAGTCACTGGGAATTTGCTTCCAGTACTGTGCATATGTTATAGCTTTCAATGCTTCAATTCTGATTTTAATCTCTTTGTATTTCTCCATAATATCTTTCTCTTTCTCAACTGGTTTTCTAGATGATCAAACCTCTACAATATTCTAATTTTGAATGATTTTTGCACTAGATGTTGATGGCAGATGTTTTTCTTTTGAAAGTGTTGGAGGTTCATCATATATGAAAACAATATCTATTTCAATGGTTTCAACTATATCTTCTTTCTCTATTACTATATTTAGTTTTCTTTTCTTCCTATACGTAAGATTGAATTTAGTATGAGAAATATTTTCTGCAGAATAAGAGCCTTATTCTCTATCCATTTTTGAAATTTTATCCTATGGGGCTGGAGTAAGCAGGATGGAACTAGTATCAACATGATTCTCCACTTCCTATAAAGTGTTTTCCAACCACTCTGACTGGTTGGAATAATTTTCAATTTTAGGCTTTGACTCATGAATGAAAGGCGTCAATTTGAACTTAAATCTCAATTTACTTATGACACCCAAGGGATCATAAGACCATTTGAAACTGCTACTGAACTTGAACTGTTGTAAGCATTTTGCTACTTCCTTCCTAGAATTCCTACTATTGCATATGAAAGGGCCTAGTTTGTTTTTAATATTGAATTGGGTCTTCTTCTTTGATGAAAGGAAATTGATCTCATCAGAGTTAAAAATTTGTTTGATGTATTCGTAAGAAAATATACTCAATGGGAGGTATTTGGGAAGCTTGTGTGGAACTAATTGGCTTCCATAAAATTTGATTTCTATATGATTCTAGTATAAATACTAGTCTCTTGTTTTTCTCTGATCTGACAACTTTAAAACCTTTTTTATTTCTTCACTGATTCTTAGCTAAATGATACTGCTAAGCATATTAACTACTGGATAAATAAAAGAATCAATAAAGTCTTTGAAACTAAATTTAGTGGAATCCTTTCTAATCAAGGATGTCCAAAAGACAATAGATTAGGGATTACCCTATGTGTCCAATTTTTTTAGGTTAACTAGAAAAATTTCTTATTCAAAATATATGAATAAATGAAACAAAATTTAGGAGTATTTAAATACTCCCTCTTCTGTCAGTTTTATCAATTGATCATGTATGGCATCTTCCAGGTATTTGGAAAAAGTAAAGGTTGTAGTTGGAGGCTGACCTGGGAAAAATATGAATAGGAAACCAATAATAGATTCATGTACATATTCATCAGTGAAATATCCTAAAATACAAGATAACATAGTCAAAATTTGTCTCGTTCTTTCTGAAAACATGGTGGTTGAGTATGGAGGATTATTTTCAGGAGTTTCCACTGATGGAGGGAGCAAAGTATGAAATATTTGAAATAGTTTAGGGAATTTTAACATCAAGTAAAGCTCAGTAAGGGTTTCAATGGCTAATGGAACTTCCTCTGGTTGTGATTTAATTTGCAGTATTTGATTGATGGAGTGAGTGGTGATTGTAAATAGGATTTCTTGGTTTGGAGTAACTATAGCTCTTTCATTTGAATAATAACTTATTTGGCACAATGTAATGAGTTCAGGGAACTGATAGTTTTGTGGGAATATGTATTTGGGTATATTAGAGTCCCAAAAATGAAGATTATCTACATGATCACCAACTTTTTCATCATTCATAGTGTCAACAATTTTGAAATCTTTATCTACCAAATGGGTGTGGTCAACATCTAAAAGGGGAGGTTGAAGAGGGTCTACAGTCTGGACACTTTGTGAAGCCATTAATTTGGTTAAATTATCAAATTATGTTCTTAATTGATGAAGGTAGGTACTCAGGATTACCTGGAATATTGAAGCTTTGGTCTGCAGAAGGGTTCAAGCGACTGTGGGCTTCAATTCCATTTGGCAAATGGCTTTTAGATATTTTTTGAAAATAAATATAAATAATGAAATAAATGTAAAGGGAAAGGTTTTATTATTACTGAAAAATGAGACTTTATTTCTTGGCATGGGGTTAGGTTACTTCAAATAGTAGTGGTTTACCACATGCCATATGAAGCGGTTTAATGGTTTATTGCACGACAAAAAGTAGTTTGGCGGTTTGAGATGAGGCGGTGTGATAGATCATGGAAGTGCCACATGGCAGGGGAGCGGGTTGATACAACCACAATTTCGCACCCCCCAACCCCCCCCCCCCCCTGGCTTTAAACATTGGATTGCTGGGGAGTGTGAAAAAGGTTGTGGGTCGTTAGATCTGATAATGGTGATCAGATGAATCTCGAAGTTTCTTATTTTCATAAGGAGGTGGGGTCAGGGAAAGGGTTAAGCAGAGGTTTAAATAAAAGCAGGGGGTTAAATGAAATAAGGTTGAGAAATAAATAAAATGGAAGGGTTAATATGATATCGGGGGTTCTAAGTAAAAAAGGAAAGTGGGGCCCAATAATATATTTATATCATGCTTCGAAACTTTGGATAGCTGGGTTTTGTATGTTTTATTTGAAAAGGGAGAGTTAGTCAAGGGAAATGGGTTTTTCAAAGGGAAAGTAGTTTTTTAGGAGGGGAAAAAGGGTTAGAATAAGGGGAAAGGGATTTTATCAAAGGCAAAGGGACATTTCAAGGGGGAATGGTTTCCAAGGAAGGAAAGAGGGATTTAGCATAAGGGGAAATGTTAGAGGGATATTAATGATAAGAGATAAACCAAATGATGCTTTCCATAACTCTTGAAAAGTATCCTACCTACCCTTTTTATTCATCCTAAAAAAATTTATTTCCTTTATCGGGTGCAGTTGAGCTTGTTGACCCTTTTATTTTCTTTTGATAAGAAAACTAACTTATTTCTAACTTTATATCTTCCAATGACTCAGATTAAACTTATGAGCTCATTTTTATTCTCTACCTAACTACTGATCTGCCAAGATTAAATGGTTTTGTCAAATCTTTATTCACTAACTATCATGACATGAAATTTAAAATCATGAATGACCCAGTTTAGACTATATGATCATTATGAATTGTGGCATTTTGGACAAGTTGCACACAATTTTATTTGTACAAGTAAAGTAAACTAAGAGTAGTGAATTTTAATGTGCAACACATTTAGAATTTATTTTTGTTTCTTTTTGTGGGGTTCATATTTTATATCTACTTTTTATCTTTCTTTCTTTTGGTCCTTTGATTATTCTTTTATGACATAACCTCTTTTCATTTTTAGTATGGAAAACATCTGCAGAAAGAAATGGTAAGTACAATATTACAAGACTTAACATAGTCAATTAAAAATTATGATCCCTATTATTATAGGACCCTAACAATGGCTCCAATTTGGAATGGCATCTCGTTGTGAGAATTCAAGAACTTTCTCATCACTGGCCTTAGAAATTTGACTTTGGTTAGCTTGGAATTGCTTTATGTGATCTCCTTTATTCAAACATATGACGTTATATCTTTTAAAGCTTAGGGCCTTCTCTTCGGGCTTCAACTTTGCAATATAAAAAACCTCTCTAATCTAAACTTTTCTATGGTATTTATAATGAATAAAACAAATGAAGTACTTGGTTAATCTGGTGAAAAATTGTGTTTCAACATTCGACCATTGACTAGTCCACCTAGTAGATCTATTCCATCTAATTCTTTCAAGAAAAATGGATTGTTGCCTCTACAACCATAAATGATGTATGGGCCTTTGCAGAGAAAATAAAATTTCCCATGTTTTCCTTTCTCTTCCTTTCTAGAATCCCATTCAAGTGCTTGATCACCTATGAATAAATCATCTGCTTTAGTTTTCTTATCAAATATCTTTTTGATTTTGTCTTAAATTACTTGACATTTGTTCTAAAAAATTTCCCTGGTTTGCTGCAAATAAATTTTTTTATTTATTCTCCTCTGGATGTCATTTGGTTCTACTTGCAGTTCTCTAATAATTTTCATCACTGGCACTCCTCATGAAGATGGAAAAACAACATCCATCCCATATACCAATTGATAGGCAGATGTACCAATAGATTTCTTAGAATTTATTCTGTTTGCCCATAGGGAATTGACCAACGTATTATTCTAGGTTTTCTTGTTCTCTTCTAAAAGCTCCTTGATTATGTTGACTAGGATTTTGTTTGAAGGTTCTAGTAGTCCATTACCTTGAGGGTAATAAGTAGTGGAATGTCATAGGGTGATATGGCGTTTGTTACAAAAATCAATCATTTTATTGGATTTGAAGGGAGTAGCATTCTCAGTAATGAGATTTTGTGGGCATCCAAATCCATAAAGGATGTTTTTTTCAAGAAATGAAATAATGACATAGCCTGTGACTTGTTTAGAAGGGACGAATTCTATCGACTAGGTAAAGTAGTCAGTGCCTGTCAAAATCCATTTATATTGGGCAGAGGAGGGTGGTTGAATTTCACCAATGAAGTCTAAATCCCATTGTTGAAATGGAATTTCTACTGAGATACGTTTGAGGGGTAAAGGTAATATTTTCTTCTTCCCTTCAAATATTTGACATTTGTGTTAGGAGGTCACATACTTTTGGACATCTGTAAAAAGTGTGGGCTAGTAAAAAACTTCCCTCAAAATTTTGTTAGCAATGGCTTTCTAGTATAGGTGTCCTCCACAACCTACTGCATGACTTTGTCAACTTCATCTTTTAGTAAAAAATTTAATAGGATGCCACCATGATCTTTCCAAAATAAATCGTTATCTAAGATACAATATTTCATTTCTTTCATTTTCAATAATCTACTTTTTTCTCTAGATAAACCAGGAGGAGTTTGTAGGTTGAGTAACACAAATATAAGGTCTGCATACCAGGGTGAATCTATGTGAGCTTCAAATATTTGTGGAGTAACCATCTCTTCCTGATCATCTAGGGAAACAACGAAATTAATGTCTAAGGCTTGACAATTCAATTCAGCCGTGAGTTTGGCTAAACCTTGGCCTTTAATTAATTTTGTAGACTTCATTTCAATGTCATATTCCAATATTGTGGGAATCCATTTTCCTCTTTTTTCATCAGGTCCATTTTGAGTTAGAATGTCCTTTACCACTGAGTTTTGTAACATATGCTATTATGTGAGAGTATAGAAGGCACACTCTGAAATCATTTATCACTTCAACTAAAGAAAGTGCCTCTTTTTCCACAACATTATACTTTAGTGTGGAATCTCTTAAATTTTTACTAAAGAAGTCAATGGATTGTTCAAGACCTTCATCATTTTTTTTCAACAAGACTGCTACAATGGTGTGTTCTGAAGAAAATGAAAAAAATATGAAATCTTTGTTAAAACTATGACTTACTAGGACATGTGTTTTAGTAAGTTCTTCTTTGACTACCTCAAAAGACTCTTTAGCCTTTACTGTCCACTTAAGTTGTTAGTCATCAATAATTTTTGCTATTTTTAGATTACTAAATGCTTTTCCTAGATTTCTAAAAACAATATTCATGAATATTTTGAGTTTTAGAAATCTCACTTCCTTCATTATCCTTAAACCCAAATTTTCACTATTCTACTATTTTTCCATTCATTCATTAAACTACCACTCCTAAAAGACCAGTCATGGGCTCATGCCACTCATCTTTATCCTATTTTCCCACCCATAACCTCAGCACTCTATTACTCCTTTACTTCACCCCTCCACTTTCCATATAGGCTTACCAAACAAACTGTTCCTTCCCATGTTCACCAAGTCCCTCAAGCATTGATGGTCTCGAAACTATCTCTGTAGGCTCTTTAGATAAATCAAGTACATTGGGTTTTGGATCTTCATTACATCACTTTCTCATACTCTGTTTTTAGACTTGAAGCCTCCAAATCAAACTGTCAGTCAAAGAGAGGTCAAAGGACCCCAACTAGGTCAATTAGGGTTTCATGTTTTCTAAGGTTATCATTTCAGAAGAAGACTACCACTCATTTTCAAAGTCTACACATGAGTTAATGAACAAGCTTAACATTTTTAGAGAAGTGTGAAGAAGTCAATGAGCAAGAGAAATTGATGAGGTAAGTTGTTTGTTCCTAAAAGATGACATCTTATAACAATGAAGACAGGAAAGTTATGGTTTTACACTTGGTTGTCCAAAAAAGTGCCAAACAATGATCAAATTGCAGAAAACAACATGTAGGAAGCAGTAAACCTTAATTCCCTCTTCCACTAGGCTACGGTTTGCTATGGAAAAGAGGCATAGGAGAAAAATATCCATATGGTATGCCATATCAGCAATCATGAAGCCATACCAACTCATAAACATCATGCCTGCATATTTTTCCAGGAATTATTTCCAAGAGTCAAGCCATTTGTCACACTTAGGGCCAGTTTTGCTTCAAACTATGTTTTTGACCAAATGGAAATGAATTGGACAAAAGTGAGAGAAGTTTCTGTCCACATAGGTCCGAGAAGAGAAACCTCCTTTATATTTTACATAGGTGTCATTTTTTTAGAGCAATATCAAAAATACAAGTGCTACGGGAGGATTGTTGCACTTTTGGTGTGACCTTGGGAAAATTCGGTTTTCACATAGAATGAGTGTAAAAATAACTTTCTTGATGAGTCAAATGAAAACTAGACTAGAAGGGATTTATAATGTGCTATCATAAGCTCAATTTTGAGTTTAGGAAGGCCTCCAAAAGCTATCTGCACCAGTAGTCTGCACTTTTGCACCATCATTTAGCACTTTTTGACCTGTATTGGGATAATCAACTTTTGGCAGGTCAAATAAAATCCAATAAGAGAAAAACAGGTATATTTCGAAAGTAGACTGGAATATATTTCCAATGACCAACATTTTTTTAACAATCATGGGAGAATCAACTTTTGATAGGTCAAATCAACTCCAATAAGAGAAAAAATGGTATATTTGGAAAATATACAGGATAAGATTTCCAACAAGCTATCATGGGCCCAATTTGGACATTGGGAAGACCTCAAAATTCCCTTTGAAAAATTAGCTACGCGTAGGGAAGCTCAATAGGCCTATAAAGCATTCACATGTTGCGCTTAGGGCTGGGAGGACCTGATAGTGCATTTAGGCACTGCGTTTAGGGCTGGGAGGACTTGACAGTGTGTTCAGGAAATTTTATTTTTCCTGAAGCTCCTTTTTACACCTGCAAATGCCAAAAAACATTAAAAATATACCTCCAAGCTACCATCAAAGGTTTTTAGGGCATTTCTAGTTGATAAGTGGATGTCATACACCCGTCCAAATATTTGATGGTTTGTAAAATTGAAGACCAAAGGGGGGAAACCTAACTTTTATACTTGAACACCATTATTTAAAGGAACCTCATCCACCTATTTGAAAAAGAGAGTAAATAAATACAGATAATTGCCTTGTTAAAATATTCCACATCCATCTAAAGTTGTACTCTCACCCACTCCATTCACTCATTTTCCCTCCTTCATATCCATTTTCCATCATCACAATTTGTTGTCAAAAGCATAATTACAGTCAGAAGCTGAGGTTGTCCTTGAGTTATGTTTTCCACTCATATCCCTATACCCTTACCCTCACTCACACCATCCATATCATCCACTTACAAATACTACCATCCTCCATGCCTTCATTTATTTTCTATTATGCAGTCCTAGGGTTTTGCTCAAAACATAGTGGCCAAAATGTCAAATGAGAAAGAGGGCAAGGAATAAGAAAGTATTGAAGATGATGCAAGTGACAAAGAAACAGAGGATGATCCTAAGGACAACAATGAGACTAAGCACCCTAATTATAGTCAAAATAGTGAGGCTCATAGTCATGATAGATATGATGGAAAAGATGAAGAGAGAAGCCAAAATAAAGATGAGAACAATATAGAAAATGAGGAGGCTGAAGACAACATAGGCACAAATTAAGCAAGAAACAATGAAGAACAAGATAGTCATGACAGTTATGACAACAGTGAGGTTCCTAGTGGTAATATAGGCAGTGCTGATGTTGAAAGAAGATAGGACAGTGATGAAGCAGAGAACATGATGACTAATGACAACAATGATGAAAATGACAAAAATGACACCAACGACAAGACTATCAATGAAGCTAATGGTAATAGTGATGAAAATGAAGAGTTTGATGATATTAACAAGGATCACAACCATGAGGAAGACACCAAAAATATCATAGGAAAACCTCTTCCATTGACATATCAGACAGGAGAACGACATGTGTTTGCTACCTCTAAAAGGTAAGGGGCCATGCCTTCCACTTCCACCAAGTAGCTAGATAACGGAAAACAATAGGTGAAGAAAGGTGAGAAAGGTAAGTAGGAGCTTGAGCAAGAATTTGGCATCATTGACCTTGACAGTGAAAATGAAGACAAGGAGAGAGCCACTAGCATACTGCTCCAAAGCAAAGATGCAGAAATTAGGGATCTAGAAAGATTCCTTGGCATGGTAATGTATAACATTGAGTACTATAAAAGTAAAAACAAGTAGCTGAAGAAGGAAAAGAGGGACCTTGACCTCCAAAATATGGTGACCAAGCACTATGCATTGCAAAATCAAATTGCAAAGGCTAAACTCAAAAAGGCCCATGCCAACTTCAAAAAGGAATTTGTTGACAAATTCTGGTTTTTTGCAAATTTTGAGGCCTCTAAGCGTACCACCCTTGGCACTATGCTTTCACCTCAGGCATCCTCAGGAGTAAAAATTTTCATTTTTTGAATCCTCAGCTCAATTATAGTATTCTGACCCAATTTCAGAGCATTTGGATCATTTTTGGCCCCTCAAAAGGCCAAAAACCACGTCATTTTCACCTTTCTGCCTCATTTTTAGGCTTGGCACTACGCCTAGAGCAGTTTTTGTAAATTTACTTTTTGGATAGGTTAATGGATATCAATCAGAAAACCAAGGGATTTTTGGAAATTAGACTCAACAAGATTTCCAACGGGCCATCACGGATCCGATTCCGAGATCGGGAAGGTCATCAAAACTTGGCTGCAAGTGGACCTAGTTTCTCTCGTGCAGGCTTCACGTTCAGACCTCACTACTATGTTTTTGGCCAAAAAGTCAACAAAACACACTCATTAATGGAAAAATGACATTTTAGTGTTTTTTGAGGCAAATCACTCCAAATTTAGGTGCTAGGAGTTATTTTTGCATTTATTTCATGAGATATTTTGTGCCTTGGGCCTTGCATGGTCTCTTATGTATAAATGACATTTATGGATGATTTTGACATTTTCAAACATAGTTAGGGTTTTTTCTCCTTTTCTAGACAAATAGAGCATGCGGGCCTTATTTTAAAAGGTTGGAATTTGATGACTCTTGAGAGAAATATATGGTTTTTTGGAGATTGAAGAAGAAATTGGTGTTGTGGAATTTGTGAATGGCTTTTTTGGCTTGATGATGGATAAGGCTTGCTTGCAGGATCCCTAAGCTTGGTTAATGGTGATTTTCTTCTATTAAGTTCTTTTTTTCATATGTATCATTTTGTTTCATCCTTTTATATTTTATTAGGACAAATGTTTTATGCTAAGAAATGTTTTTCAAAGGCACCTTAGCTCTATTTGTTCTTCACTACCTCTATGTTTTCTTCTGCTAGGTCATTTTAGAGAATTATTAGATGCCCTCTAGACCCACCAAATCTTGTTTATCTTATAAATGGTTCAATACAGTTGATATCATATATCTTTTATGGTTAGCCCTGCTTGTTTTATGTCACTAAAACACTTTCTTGAGATCTTTCTTTGAAGTACCACTAATTAGGTTTTCCAAAGAGGCTATGCTTCGATCATACACTTTGTCCATTCTTGAAAATTTGTTTTGAATATATTTATAGATATGATCAATGATTTTTAGGAGTTCCCTCTTCCTTTATTAAACTTGTATTTTTATCTTAAATGTTTTCCTAACCTTGAAGGTGAAATCACTAGAATTTAAATGAGTTTCTCACCTTCTATAGTTCACTAGATTGTTTGTCTTAAATGCTTATTTGCTTCAGTTGAATCAAAGAGGTATTGGTTTACCTTGTCTTATGGTTACCTCTTTATGTTGAATAGTGTTGAAGGCTCTTCTTGTTAAAGTATTTGACAAAGGATTCTTAATTTCCCTTTGCCCTACTTTGTTCACAAACTTGATGTTCATCTCATATCACACAAACCTTGAAAATCCATTTGACCAGGTTAGATTTTCCTTGTGAAGCACCCTGATTCATTGTTAAACTTTCCATGACTTTTTATAGACTCCATAGCCCAATGAATTGAATATTTCCTCATTCCATCTATTCTACTTGATCACCTACCCAGCCAAAAAAAACAAACAAACCCTGAACTTAACAACTAGCCTAAAATCAAACCCTAAAAGAAAACAAGTTCACACCCTTTGCACAAAATAGAGAGAGCCCTGTCTGAGTTCAAGAAGGCTAGGTCATAGGACTCCAAAGAATGGTCCGATGTTACCCCTTTTGATTTTTTCTCACCAATCTAATAAATTACAGGGACCTAACATAATTGTTCAATCCTTTTTTAAAATGTTATTTAAATTTTTAGTTAGTTCTGCTAAGTTAAGGATGAATCTTCAAAGAAAATTTAATTTTCCTAGAAATGCTTGTAATTCTCTGATGTTCCTAGGATGACTAATATTTAGGATTTCTTCTATTCTAGCTAGATCAAATCTAATTCTGTATTTCGAAATAATGCATCCCAGGAGTTTTCCTTGTTCTCATCCAAAAAAATACTTTTTAGGATTTAAGGATATGCCAAACTTTTTGAATTTTATGGATACTCTTCTCAGGTGATCTAGATGTTCATTATATGATTTGGAAAAAACTGTAATATCATCTAGTTAAATGACTAAAAATTCATGGATTTCATTAGAAAAGGCTATGTCCATATCTATTTGGAATGCTGCTCCATCATTCATCAGTCCAAAGGGCATTTTCAAGTACATGAAAGTTCCCTAGGGAATGTTAAATGCAGTGTTAGCTTGATCTTTAGGTTGGAATAGGATTTGGTTGTATGTAGAAAATCCATCAAGTAATGAAATTTTTGATGACCCTACTACCCTCTATAGAATGTTGTCCATTTTGGGAAGGGGATAATTATCCTTCAATGATACTTTGTTTAAGTTTCTGAAATAAACATAGAGTTTGATTTCCATTGTTTTCTTTCTAGTGGGGACTAAATTAGAGATCCAATTAGAATATCTAATGGGTTCTATGATTTTAGCATCATACATCCTTTTAACTTATTTTTTCTATTAATGGAATAATAACAAGGTTAATTCTCCTAAGCTTTTGTTTAAAGGGCTTTTTATTTTCTTTATTTGGCATCTTATGCTAGATAATGTTGGTATCATAAGACTTGAGGTCTTCAGAACTCTAGGTAAAGATATCTTGGAACTCTTTAAATAAGATAATGTACTTCAAATTTCCATTTGGAGGTAACACCTTAGATATCTTGATAAAATTGGGTTTTTCTTCTGTTCCTATGTTGCATTCCTCTATTTCTGAATTTAGAGGCTCCATTTTAGGTTTTATAGCTACATCATTGGAGTCAAAGACGTCTTCTAGTGGGGTCAATACCTTAGGAAAAATGTTTTCTTTGAGATTTAAAACTTCTGATTCATCATTGGTTAATTCCTCAATTTCTATTGTTTCCAATTTTTCTATTTCTACTTTAGTCAATCTAGTTGGTTCTATTTTATCTACATCATTTACATCTATCTCGTTATTTATGGTATAATATAATGTACAATCTGTGTATATATTAAAATTTTGAAATTCTTCCTTAGAATTCATGAAATTATCAATTTTTGAGTCTTGTGAAAAGATTTTCCAATACTTCAAATTATCAGGTATTGTTAGCCTATGTCTTACCTCAGCAGTGTACTGATGATTTGGTTGAAATGGTAACTTGCATGTGCTGGCAAAAGAAGCCAAACTATGTGCTTGCATATTCTACTTTCTTGGAATAACAACAAAGTCAGTTTCAAGAAAAAAAATTATCAAGTCTAGGATGGTTTCTCTATATTGGCGAAGTCTAGGATTATTGACAAGATACTCTCCCTTGACTTGTTTTATGATAATTTCTGAGTCTCCAATGATGGAAACTATTTTAGCTCCAAGTTTTCTTATAATTTGAAGGCCTAGCACTAAAACTTCGTATTATGCCATGTTATTAGTGCATTTGAAATTTAATATGAAAGCATGTCTTTCAGAATGATCATTCTCTAAACTATAAATCCATACTCCAGCTCCTAATCCTAATATATTTATAGAGCCATCAAAATACAAATGCCCCATAGAATCATGAGTTATATTTTCACTATCAATTTCTTTGTGTTTCTCTTCTACAGCTGTGATTTTATCTTTGTCACTGTCTGAATTACATAAGATAAATGAGCCCAAATCAGAATGAAATGAATAGATAGGATAATTATGTGGTCTTTCTGAACTACTTACCATGTATTTCATCAAATTTTATCTGTAAAGCTTCCTTTTTTCACCAACTACATAAATGGTAGCATATGACATTTCTAATTGAAAAGATCTTTGTAATTTTTCTCCCCATGAGTGAGATAATAACATAACATATTTAGGAGGGATATCAGAAACTACTATATCCATAATAATACTCTTTTCTGGGCACTAGAATAGAGTTACACATAGGTATCTTATTAGGCCAAAGAATTTGACTTGACTAGAATCAAAGGAGAACATGTCTTTGTATGGTCTGGTGATCTCTAATTTAAATTTTTTCATGACTGCTTTAGGCATTAAGTTATGAGATGCTCTTGAATCCAACATAGCATTATGTAAGATTTTATCATGAATGCTTAGGCTAATGTAGAATTGAGGAACACCCCCTTGTTAATGTTTCCCATTTACTTTAGGATCAAATAATAGCTCAGGTTGATCATAATTGAGGTTAACAACATCTTCGGCTTCACCTATGTTTAGTGTTTCAGTAATTTGTGCTTTGTATGAGTCATTTTTCACCAGATTTGTTAAAGGAAAGGGTATTTTCAATTTGGCTATCTCAATCTTGATATTGAATGGAATTTGAGTTTTTCCTAATTGAATGATTTCATCTTTACTAATTGTGGTTTCTGTATTTTTGTCTTCTTTATCAATAGTTGGTAATTTAGTTTGTGCATCAACTCTTCTGTTTTCAACTTTTGTGTCTGGAACATTTTGAGTAGGAGTTGAAGTTTGAGTAGAATTTGCTATGATGTCTACCATCTTTAGACTGGAAGTTTTCTGAGTTTCTTTCAGGAGAATTTGTGGAATTTTGGTCTTAGGAGCTTCTATTTTTTTCTTATTTTGGGTTTGGACTAATTTCTTAATAGGTTATTATATGTTCTTTTTGCTTCTAAGGATATATTGTTTATGAACTTCATAAATAGTAGATCCATAGCCTTGTTTGTAGTCAAAGGACTCTCTAGATTCTAATTGTAATTTTTGTAACATGTATAACTCTTGTTCTTCTTGGGTAAGAAAAATAGCGTTTTCATTGTTTGCTCCCATCAAATTTATCTTGGTGTCGTAGTCCTCTTCATTCTATTGTGAAATTTCAACATAGTTTTCTTGGAAAGGTAGTCTAATCTGTTGATCAGGTACAACTTCTCTTGATTTACCAGTATTAGGATTTTTCCTAAAGTTGAAGTTCCTAATTTTGGGACCTTGTTGATTTTCCCACTGAGGTTTTATCTCCATGTTATCTAATCTATCCATTAATCTTTCAACAATTTTTGCTAAACTATCTATCTTAATATATAATGTGGATTTTTCTTACTTAATGGTCACTCTCCTCTCATTCCTCATCCTAGCTCTTTTAACTAGTAAGTTAGCTTCTATACTAACTGCATTACTCTGCATCTTTTCTAGAGTTTCAATGTTTCTTTCTCTTAACTGAGAGGAAATATCAGTGTCAAAACCATCTAGAAATTTGATTAGGGATAATTTTAGTAGAGGTTTAATATTCACTGAATTGTAAATGTTGTTAAGCCTAATACAATAATCTTGAATACATTAATTAGGAGATATTCTAATGTTTTCAAATTCAAATAATATCTGGAGAGGGTTTTTATTTCATTCCCATCTATTGATAAACAATTGGTGAAAAGCAGATTGATCAGAAATATGGCCAGCAGGCAAAGATTTCAACCATTTTTCAACATCTCCTGCTAGTGTTTATGCAAATAATCTCATTTGTACATCATCTTCATCAACTTCATGTAATTAAAAATAATTTGTCATTTTATTTAAATTTTGTTGAGAAGTATGTTAACCAATATAATCAAACTGAGAAAATTTACTTCAGGTAATCTTGTGGCATAGCATGTAAATGGGCCTCTAAGGCCGAAGGGGTCTATTTGGTTGCCATGGATAAGATTATAGCTTGGCTCAGAGGTAAAGTAGTGGTGCTTGGAGATGAACTTGAAACGCTTCAAGATGAATGTGGAACACTTGAGGATGAACTTGAAATGTTAGGTTGGAGAGGAATTTTAGGTATGAATGGTCATGTGGAATGAACCTTGGTGGATATTTTGGGTGATGTGGAACTAAATAAATTTGTATTTACAATTTTTGAAGGTATTGTAGAACGCTTAGGGGTAGCAACAGTTAGGGTAGCTAATTCAGATGACTATTGAAAATAGTCTTCATCTATATGTTTTATCAAATTTTATTGCAAAACATCATGTTTGTCAAAAGTGTCTAGAACTTGTTGATCTAAATCAAGCTATATATTTTGCTTATTTGATTCAATAAATTGAATAAAATTGGGGTCTATTAAAATATCATGGACTGAGATTTCAGATTTGGTGCGAAATAAATAATTCTCAAATGATAAATCAATTGAATATCTTGTATGCTTGATAACTCTTTAGGAAGTGAATTTTCTTTGATTAACTGACTACTACTTCCTAGACTTTATACTTTTTTAGGTTTTCTTAAAATTATGTCAAGATCATCAAAAATTGTAGTAGGTTGTGGATCATGATGAGAAATGGTATAATATGTGTTAATGTTGTGAAAATAGCTCCAAAAATAAAAGAAAAGAGATATCAATGCCTTAGAAATAATCCACTTCGAGGGGGCAACCTCCAATACATTACATGAATGAACAATTCTTGGATGATTCAAATTACAAAACCTCCGTTCTATATATAGGAGTCCGTAGGGCCATAGTGTAATCCTAGTGGGCTATAATGTAATCCTATCCAACCTAACAATAATAATTTAAGGGCACAATAATAACAATATGGGGGTTACAAGGGTACAATAATAACAATAAGGGGGTTACACTAACAACAATAAGGGACTATACTAGTAATATAGGGACCTAACATGCCCCTCTCCTTCAAAAAGTGTTGTCCTCAACGCTTGAGTAGCTCTGGGTGCTTCTGTATAAAATTATCATCCTCCCATGTAGAATCTTCAGTGGGTAAGTTCTTCCACTTGATGAGATACTCTGAAATTGATCGATTCCGTAGTTGTCGAGTTCTTGTTTCCATGACAGCTTCAGGTTCCAATATGATTTTTCCTTCCTCATCAAGTTCTGGCAATATTGTTTGAACTGGAAGATTTTCACCTATAACCTTCTTTAAGCATGAAACATGGAAAACTGGATGTACTCGCGAAGAAGCAGGAAGCTCCAATTTGTATGACATAGTACCAATCTTTTGCAACACCTTGTAAGGACCATAGTACTTTGGCGATAATTTATTATCCTTCTTAGCTTGCTTGAGGGACATTTGTTTATATGGTTGTAGCCGTAAAAATACCCAATCTCCTACATCAAAACTTCTCTCGCTGCAATGTTGATCTGCCTGTTTTTTCATTCGATTTTGTGCCAAATTCAGGTTATCCTTTAAGAGTTGGAGAACTTCTTGCTGATGCTCGATGTGATCTTCCACTGCTTGAACCTTCGAATTTTCCCTTAAAGATGATGTGATTGATGGTGGATGATGTCCATAAAGTGCCATAAATGGGGTCATTTTTGCTGCAGTATGGAAGGAAGTGTTATACCACCATTCAGCGAGAGGTAACCACTTTACCCATTGTGTTTGTTTATCAGATACAAAACAACGAAGATATCCTTCCAAACATTTATTTACTATCTCAGTTTGACCATCAGATTGAGGATGATAAGATGAGCTATGAGCTAATTGAGTACCCAAATAAGAAAATAACTCCGTCCAAAAATTTCCAGTAAAAATGGGATCTCTGTCACTCACAATAACCCTTGGGTTTCCATGTAGCTTTTGAATTGTGTCCATAAATGTAGTAGCAATTTTACTTGCTTTAAATGGATGAGATAATGCACAAAAGTGTGCATACTTGGTAAGTCTATCAACTACCACCATGATGACACTCTTTCCTTCGGACTTAGGTAAACCCGTGATAAAATCCATTGAAATCTCCTCCCAACGTTGACTTGGAATGGATAAAGGTTGTAGAAGTCCTGGGGTCTTAATTGTTTCCACTTTATTCTGCTGGAAAACAAAACATTCCGCCACAAACTTTTGAATATCAGATTTAAGGCCATCCCAAAAAAATTCTTTCTTCACCCTGTGGTAAGTTTTTAAAAATCCTGAGTGTCCTCCTAAAGGAGAAGTGTGCAATTCCAGAAGAATATTTTGTTTTACTTGGGAATTCTTACAAAGATATAAGCGATCTTTGTACCATAAGGAATCATTTTTCCAACTAAATGTATCAGATGTACTAGGATCTTGCTGCAACTTTTGAATGAGTGTCCATACATCTTTTTCCTTCTTCCATTCATCTCTTGCTTCGGTTATCCAATCTGGTTGGATAATAGAAATGGGACAAAGCAATGCTTCCACCTCTTCATTCTTTCTTGAGAGTGCATCTGCAACAACATTAAGCTTTCCTTTTTTGTAGATTATTTAAAAGTCATAACCCAACATCTTTGTGACCCATTTTTGCTGCTCTTCTGAAGATAGTCTTTGTTCCAAAAAGTGTTTAATACTATCATGATCAGTTTTTACCTTCAAGTGTCTTCCCATTAGGTAAGTTCTCCATTTCTTTAGTGCATGCAATATTGCTAACATTTCCTTCTCATAAATAGGTTTCTGTAAATACTTTCCTTTGATTGGATGACTTTCAAAAGAAATGGGTCTTCCTTCTTGCATTAAAACAACAACAATTCCATTTCCTAAGGCATCACATTCCACAATAAAGGTTTTTGTGAAATTTTGGGTAGCTAAGACTGGTGCTAGGCACATTGCCTCTTTAAGATGTTCAAAGGCCTTAGTTTCTTTAGGAGTCCATGAAAATGCATCTTTCTTCAATAATGTTGTTAGAGGTGCTGCTATTCTCCCATAATTCTTAAAAAACTTTCGATAATACCATGTTAACCTGAGAAATCCTCACAATTGATTTATGGTTGTGGGGATTTTGCATTCCTTAATGGATTCACTTTTATTAGGGTCTACTTTAAGACCATCGTGAGATACAATATGGCCCAGATATTCCACCTCTTGTACTCCAAAGAAACATCTGAATATTTTTTTATATAATTGTTTCTCCTGCAAGAGTTTGAGCACCTTGTCAACATGTTGAACATGATCCTTCCAAGACCTGTTCTAGATTAGTATATCATCAAAAAATACTAGGACAAATTTTCTAAGGAAGGGTTTGAAAATGGAATTCATCAACCCTTGAAATGTAGAAGGTGAATTGGTGAGGCCAAACGGCATGACCAAAAATTCATAATGTCCCTCATAAGTTCAAAATGTTTTTTTAGAATATCTTCAGTCTTCATTCTAATTTGATGATACCATGAACGAAGATCCAATTCGGTAAAAAAATTGCTCCATGTAATTCATCCAATAATTCATCAATCATAGGAATAGGAAATTTATCTTTAATGGAGAGCTTATTGAGCTCCCTATAATCCAGACACATGCGCCGTGATCCATCCTTCTTATGTACCAATACTACAGGAGCAGAGAAAGAAATTTGACTAGGTTGAATTATACTCGCCTCTAACATTTCTGCAATCATACATTCAATTTCACTCTTTTGGACACAACGCTGTCTATAAGGCCTGATGTTTGGAGGAACACTTCCTAGAATCAAAGGAATAGCATGATCATGATCACAAATAGGTGGGAGTCCTTTTGGAGTTTCAAAAACCTTGGAATGATTGTCCAAGACTTTTTGGAGATCTGCAGAAATAGATGATTTTGATGTTGGAACTTCTAGTGAGCATAATTGTGGAATTATGCCTCGTTGTTATTTATTTATAAGCTTTGTAATGACATTAGAGCTTATTATCTTTCTCAGTTTCCCTGCAATACCACGTAATTCGACTTCCTCTCCTTCTGAAAAAAAATTCAAGAAAAGTTCTTGAAAATTAAAAGCTACTGTCCCCAAAGGTTGTAACCATTGTACTCCTAGTACAACATCAGCACCTCCCATAGGAATGGAAAGCATTATACTATTCAATACATATTCCCCCATGGTTAGCTTGATATTATGGCATTTTCTAGAGAAATTTATAGTTCCTCCATTTGCAACCATCACTTGACATTCTGGTGCTGGGTATAAGAAACAATTTAATTCCTTGGCTACCTTACAATGAATAAAATTATGGGTACTACCTGAATCAATCAACACTATTACGTTTTTCTTCTTGATATGTCCTTCTATCTTAAGAGTTTGAGGAGTGGTAATTCATGCCAATGCATTACATGATATGGTCAGATTCATTTCTTCCTCTTCTTGTTCATTTTCTTCTTCCTCTTCACAATCTATGTAAAATAATTTCTTCTCAGCACACTTATGACCTTTAGTGTATTTGTTATCAAAACTGTAGCAAAGCCCTTTTGCTATTTTTTCTTCCAATTGTTGTGGTGTCAACCTTGTAGGTTGTGAAAATCTAGGAGTAGCAACACTTCTCTCTTTATAGAAGTGAGTGGTAGGCTTCCTTCTCTCTATAATTTTACATTCAATTTTTCTTGCCAACCTGAATGCCTTGTCCAATGAATCAGGTTCCAAAATGCGAAATTCATGTTGGATGTTATCCTTTAAGGTACCTATCAAGAGATTAATCCTGTGTTCCTCTGGAATATCAGTTACCCTTATATTCATTTTTTGGAAGTCCTCAATGTGCTCCCCCATTAAACCCTTTTATTTGAGATTTATCAATTGGCTAAAGACGGTGTTGCTCTTTGTATCCTCATAATGTGCTATCATTTCCTCCATAAAAATTGACCAAGTGGCAATTTTTTTATGGGATCAAAGCCATATATACCATACAAATGTATTTTTTTCTAAATGTAAAATTGCAATGCTTACCTTTTGTATGTTTTTCACATTATGGAGATCAAAATATTGTTCCATTTGTAGTATCCATGTTATGGGATCATTTCCATCAAACTTCCTCATATCCATTTTTGAAATATGGTGGTTCTTCCCAGCAACATTAGATTTTATGAAATCACAATTAACATTTATTTTGTTCTCATCATGAGTTTCATGTACTATATTTTCACCATTAGGAAACATTTCTTGTATCAACTTTGTCAAACCTTCCATGTCTTCTTTTATATCATTCTTCAAGTTTTCCATTTTCTCATCGATCTTAGTTTCCATGTCATCCATCTTAGATTCCATACCAGCTTCCATGACATCTATCTTAGATTCCATGCCTTTCTTCAAACCATCCATCTTAGTTTCCACACCTTTCTTCAAAACTTCCATGTAATTTTTTATTTCTCTTTCTAAAAGAGAAATTTTTTGCACTTGCTCTTGTAATTTTGATGTGTCATGTTGCCATTCTTCATCTTCATGAGTCACAATAGAGAATTATAAAGGCTTAATGGGTGTTGAATTCTTTTTATGGGCCATTTTAGAATCCAATACTGATATCTATTCTTTTACTTGCTTTTGAGGAGCTCGATATTGAAATTGAATTATCTCTATAATTGTGGATCCTAAATATTTGAAATTCAGGTCTGTATTAGCCCTCCAAAGCATCTTTAAAATGCCACATGTATGATCTGATTTAGATTTTTCAAGACAAAGTTATATCCAATATTTAACAATGACCCAATTTTGGACTGGTTCAGTAGAGTAAACTTGTATGACTTGCCACGTGTCACTGTTTCCTCCTTTCGCTCCAAAATTGATAGAATGAAAAATGCAGTCCATTTACTTGCTGCAAATTTTTACAGCATTCCAATCCGATGCTTAGAGAGAGAACTATGAATATTTTCCCATGATCACCTCTTTGAGATGAAATTCAAAAGCCTCAAAAAGCCCTAACTTCCACAGAGCATATCTCTGAAAATTTTGCCAACCAATATCTGAAATTTTGAGATGATGTTCCTCAAGATTGCAACTTCACACTCTAAAAATTTCAGCTTCTGAACTTTTGTAGAAAAAAAATTATTACGAAAATACCACGATGACATGTTTAGGTTAAATTCAAGAGCCTACAAAATGACCAAAATTGCAGAGGTCATATCTCCAAAAATATTGCAAACCAAGCTCTGAAATTTTGTGACGATGTTCCCCAGGATTTTGGCTTCACACTCTAAAAATATTAGATTTTGAACCTTCATAGAAAACACGTTATAGCGAAAATTCCACTATGACCTATTTTGAGCAGCGAAACCCTAGAATCTCAAATCTCTGATACCAAATGTTGTGAAACCAACTCCAAAAAGAGAAGGAAAAAGATATCAAAAACTTAGAAATAAGCCACTTCAAGGGGGAAACCTCCAATACATTACATGAATGAACAATTTTTAGATGATTCAAATTACAAAATCATCCGGATTTATGCAAGAACACAACAGAATAAACACATAACCATAAATATAGAGAGGCAACAAAAATAACACTTCATTTCATTAATATCAAAGAACTAAAATTTTCTTTCAGACAGAATGGAAATAAAACTAGCTAGGGCGTTGGTAGCTATCGCTAAGGAGAGATGTGGTAGCTACAGGCCTTTTAATTGTGTCACAATGAGGTTTGAGGGCCTATTTATTATTGAGAAACAATGGAGAACCCGAAACATCCAAAAACCTAACCCTAGGAGATGAAGCGCCAAAACTATGGGCCCCGTTTGGGTAAATAGGTGTTTCAACTTCCCAGGGACGTAACTTTGGCATACTATCTCCGTTTGAATCACATGATACATCATTAGAAATATCTATCTAAGGACTACAACTTTCGCCACAAATATCCATTCAAAAATGGAATGATATTTGCTGGAGGCGCGATGCCCAAAAAAGATCGTTTAGGGCCTCAAAATGGCTCCAAAAGTTCAGGACCCAAAAAACTACTAAAAATAGTAAGTTGTGCCAAAACTGAAACGCTGAAAGAGACAATGGTGGAGCCCCAAGTGGAACAGGCGGGTGGCCACCAATATCCACCTGGATCATTCCTCCCCCTTAGGAAGAAATGGTCCCCATTACATTAAGTTCCTCCATGAGATGAGGAAACTTCTGCTGAACTTGGTCCCTGGTGAACCACTTGCCTTGGTGCAGGAGTTGGCCAGCTTTGACAACTCAATACAGTTGGATATTTTGTTGGCTAGTGCTCTTTATTTTCATGTCCATGATAGAATCTTTGGTGGCCTATTCCATGTAGTCTGGGTTTAACTCTGTTGATGTGAGTTGTTCTGCAATGTCTGAGGTGTCCAGTAGAGGTGGGAAGTAAGGATGAAGGCGATCCACATTGAAGACTGGGTGCAGACCAAGTAATGGTGGAATATTGAGCTCGAAGGCATTGTTCCCTACATCCTTGGTGATGGTGTATGGGCCGTATCAGAGTGGGCAAGGCTTGTTGTGCGGTCCAGTGAGGTGCTCCTTCTGAAAATGTAGCCATACTTTGTCACCCACCTGGAAGTTGTGTGGCACCCGGTGTTGATCATGGCGTTGCTTGTACTTCGCATTGGCTCTGACCAATATATCATGAACCTATTGGTGGATGTGTTGAATGCGCTTGATGATGCTACTTGCTTTGTTAAATTCAGACTGGACATGAGCTGAATCAGCCTGAGCAGCTGCAAATGGTATGGCTACGTCAATAGGACATAGTGGATGGAATCCCAATCCCACCTGAAAGGGGCTATGGCCGATTGAACTGTGGAGAGCCCGATTATAAATATTTTGTACATATCGGAGGCTCTCATCACATGTGCATGAATGCTTTGAATTGTACATGCGCATAATGTGTACAATCATTCTGTTGACAACCTCTATCTGGCCATCTATTTGGGGATGGAAAGTTGTGGAGTTGGTGAGCTTGGTATCTAACGTTGACAAGAGGCTGGACCAAAATGTACTGAGGAACCTACTATCCCGATCTGATATGATAGACTGTGGGATCCCAAAGTGCACCCACACTCATTCAAATAAGAGTTTAGTAATGGCTTCTGCTATGATATTCTTCTCGCAGGCCGCCATGATGGCCATCTTCGAGAATCTGCTGATGACCAGGAAAACACAGTAATTTCCCTGCTTAGTAGAAGGTAGGCCCGACATGTAATCCATGGAGATGGATTCTGAAGGTCGACTAGGGGTAGGTAGCAGAGTATATAGGCCTTGATTCTTGATGGTCGGTTTGGAAATGGCACAAGCAGTGTAGGATCTGATGTGCTTCTCGACATTCTTTCAAAGGTTCGGCCAATAGAAATACTTCTGCAGGATTGCTACTATTTTCTCGACCCCAAAAATGCCTAACAACTTGACTGTAGTGTGCTTCCAATATCATCTTGGCATACTCGGTTGAAGGAACATAAAGGTGTCCTAGGTGACATAAAAGTGCAGCTTGGAGGTGAAAATTTGGAACTTGAGTACCCCCCAAGAGTGCCTTGTAAGTGTGGCCGAATTCTGGGTCACTCTCATAGAGAAGTAGCCAATTAGAAGTCTCATTCCCATAAGAGTTGAGCACGGTGGTGAGCATCACGATCGGTGGTCGGCTAAGGCATTCTCCAACATTATTGGTGCTACCCTTTTTGTACTTGATGTTAAAATGAAACTATTGAAGATATGTGGACCACTTTTGATGGCGATCATTCTGCAACTTCCCTTGTGTCTGTATGAACTGCAGGGGCCGGTGATCTGTGTGGATGATTGTTTCTTTCTCCAAAATGTAATGCTTCCATTTTTGACAAGCTTGCAGAATGGAATACATTTCTTTGTCATAAGTGGGATACTTGCGAACTCTGTCAGACAATGTCTCACTGTGATATTCCACTGGATGTCCCTGTTGAGTAAGAATTGCCCCAATAGCATAGTCAGAGGCATCCGTCTCAATCTCAAATGGCTGTTGCAAGTCTGGTAAAGTGAGCACTGGGGCAGAACAGAGGCAATTTTTCAATTCTGTGAACGCCTTCTGTTGAGGTTCCAGCCAAAAGAATTTTTCTCTCGCTCCTCCCTTGGTGACTTGACTCAAGGGCCAAGTGATATTGGAGAATCCCAACACGAACCTCCGGTAGAATTTAGCAAGACTCAGAAAGCTGCAAAGCTCTATTATAGTAGTTGGGGCTGGCCAATCGCAAATGACTTGGATCTTGGTTGGATCCACATGCACCCCCCTTTCACCAATAATGTATCCCAGATATTGAACCTGGGTCATGCAAAAAGTGCACTTCTCCAGATTGGCACATAACTTGTGTTGTCGCAGTGTTTGGAGGACTTATCCGATGTGGTGAAGGTGCTCTTCCCATGTCTGGCTGAAGATCAGAATTTCATCCAAGTACACCACTAAAAATGAGTTGATGAATGGCCCCAAGATGTCATCCATCATCCTCATGAAGGTTGCGGGAGCATTTTTCAACCCGGAAGGCATGACCAACCATTCGAAAAGGCCTTCCTTGTCTTTGAAGGTAGTCTTCCACACATCGGAGGGTTCAATTGGTACTTGGTGATACCTCGAATTCAAGTCAATCTTGCTGAAATATTTTTCACCTTTGAGTTGGTCCAGAAGGTCATCAATCCATGGGATCGGGTACCTATTTCGAACAATGATCTTGTTCAATGTCTGATAGTCAATACAGAGTCTCCACATCCCATCCTTCTTCAGTACCAACATGATCGGGCTCCCACAGGGTGATGAACTTGGTCAGATGTGACCTTTCTGCAGCACCTCCTGAATCTGCCTATTGATTTCATCATTCTCCAGAACATAGCACCGATAGATCGGTCCATTGGGTAGTGGTGCACCTGGGGTTAGATCATTCGGGTGCTTGACCTGACAGTGCAGAGGAACCCCTCTGGGTGAGGTGAAGATGTCCCCATACTCCTCCACAACCTTATCCATTTGTTTTTGTTGTGCAGAGGAGCCTTGTCTGGAGGTGGTGGCCACAGTCTTCTTCTTGCCCTGGGGGTGGATCATTAGGAAAATGAATTTCCTGGTTTGGGAAATGAGCTTACTGCATTTTTTTGCAGTAACCAAAGAGATAGTGGCAGGAGGTGGTACCTCTAGTATCCTGTACAACTTATCTACCAAAGTAACAATAACAGCGCGAGGCCGAGACTCATACACAGCATGACGCTTCCACAAGTATGGTTGTCCTAATAATACATCAGAAACATCAATAGGAGAAACGTCACATAATGCCTCATCCGTGAAGGGCTTAATGCTATAGGGAAGGCGACACTGTTGGCTGATGCAGAGATCTCATGCTTGGTGAAGCCACCCGATGGTGTATGGATGTGGGTGAGCTGTGGTCGGCAAGCCCAACCGCTTCACGGGGTCTGCCGAAATGAGGTTCTTTTGGCTACCATTGTCGACAATGAAATGTACTAGGGAGACCTTTACCCACATCTGGAAGTGGAAGAGACGTTCCTCCTCCTCTAGATCTTCTAGTTCCTCCTTCTGGATCTTCGTAGTGGCAACAGTGGCATTGGGCTCCGCATCAATAATCTATTTCCTTTTGTCATTCCCCTTGTCAGGTTGTGATTCAGAGTCAGAGCATGCATCTGAATCAGAAGCCCACATCTCGGCCACTAGTGACTGCTTGGCTCGACACTCAGTTGTGTTGTGAGTGGAGCTCTTATGGAACTCACACCACTTTCCCGTGACCTTCTTTGGCTTTGCGGTGTTATTCTTTACTTGTGGCTTCGATAGGTTGTCTTGAGTCGCCATGCCTTGGCTCTGTCCTTTGTTTTGTAGTTTGGGAGCACCTTTCCCTTTATTTTTATTCAAAGATCCAAAGTCTCACTTCTTCTGTTTGAATTTCTGCTTAATCTTGGCAGCATACTGATATGCCGTACCAAGCGAGGAGATGTCGAGGAATTCCATTTCCTCCTGAATGTATCTGTGCAGATAACTACGATACTTTAGCACTATATGTCTCTCTGAATCTTTGATACCCAACTTGGTGCACAGGGTATGGAACAGATTCGTCAGCTCATGCACATCTTGATCCCTTTGTTGCCACAGCAGGGTCCATTGTATGTACTTGCCCTCATAGCTCCCCATGGGATAGTATTGTTCCTTGACGATGTCTCAGAAATAATTCCAAGTGGGTACAACTGAGAACAAAGAGGGTTCTATCTCATCCTTCTTCTCACAGTGGGTTTCCCACCAGTCCTTGACATGGGGGGCAGCTTTGAGGAGTTCAAAAATAATCTTCTCCCTGTCAGAAAAGTCATGAACCGAAAAATATCCTTCTAATATATTCAACCATCTATCTATGGCATCTACATATATTTTACCCTCAAATATGGGAATGTAAAAATTTACTTGTACCTTAAAAGGATTCGCACCTCCAGAGTGGCTGCTGGATGCAGATGCGTCGCTGGTGGGTAGCCGTTGAAGGATCTGGGCAAAGTTATCCATCATCACGTTCCTTTGTTTTTCGAGGGCCTCCTCGAGCAATATTTTTATAGGATATCCTGCTCCCTCATCTTTCTTTTCATCCCCCATGGGTGTCCATCGGGGTTTGCGAGGCTGATCTTGCAAAGGTTCCACCAGATCGAGCCCTAACTCCTTATACCCCAACCTCGTTGGGGACATGTAAAGAAGGATCGAGAAAAACCAGACCGCTCCGATACCATTGATCCAGATTTATGTAGGAATGTAATAGAATAAAAACATAACCATAAATAAAGATATGTAGTGAAAATAAGACTTCATTTCATTAATATCAAAGAACTGAAATTTGCTTACAGACAGAATGGAAATAAAACTAGCTAGGGCACTGGTAGCTATCTCTGAGGAGAGAGGTGGGAGCTACAGGCCTATAAAATGAGTTACAATGAGGCTCGAGGGCATATTTATTATTTATAAACAATGGAGAACCCTAAACATCCAAAAACCTAACCCTAGGAGATGAAGCGCCAAAACTATGGGCCCCATTCAGGTAAATTGGTGTTTCAATTTCCCAAGGACGTAACTTTGGCATACTATCTCTGTTTGACACACATGATACATCATTAGAAATATCTATCCAAGGAATACAACTTTCAACACAAATATCCATTCTAAAACAGAATGAACTTTGCTGGAGGCACGATGCCCAAAAACGTCGTTTAGGGCCTCAAAATGGCTCCGGAAGTTCACGACCCGAAAAAACTACTAAAAATAGTAAATTGTGTCGAAACTGAAAAACTAAAATAGACAATGGTGGAGCCCCAAGTGGAATAGGTGGGTGGCCACCAATATCCACCTGGATCACAAAACCTTCTTTCTATATATAGGAGTCCATGGGGCCACAGTGTAATCCTAGTGGGCCACAATGTAATCCTAGCCAACCTAACAATAATAATTTAAGGGCACAATAATAATAATATGGGGGTTACAAGGGTACAATAATAACAATAAGGAGGTTACACTAACAAAAATAAGGGAATATACTAGTAATATAGGGACCTAACAATATGTTCCTTTAAAAACCATAATTTTAACTTTCTATGACAATTTCAAATAACCCTTTAAAACCTTAATGTGAAAAATGAGGAAAATTGTTTCATTTAAGATTTATTTTAACTTAGGACTGATTTCTGTAGTATGGTCGCCAATATGTTATCACTCAGAAGCTTCCAAGATTTTTTCTATGCATTAAAAGGAAATATCAGAGGTAACTATCATCCACTTTTGGAGATTATGATATAGCCTTCCTAATGCTCAGAGAGGGCTCTCTCTTAATGATTTAACTTTGTTTGTTTAATTAATTTTAGGCTAGTTGTGTATGCCTGTTATGGATTGATTTTGATTTTTTGGTGGAATTAATGATTTATTGAGATCGATGCTTTTCCATTTTCCATTGGGCTATGGAGTCAATTATAATTTGTAAATAAAACAAGATTAATTGATAAAGTGTTACAGGGAAGGATAGGTGAGCAAAATTAGATCTCAAGGCTGAATGGTGAAGTTGTTTTTCAATCGGGATTAAGGAGAAATTAAGAATTCCTTAAACCAGATAATGTAGGAAGGTGAAGGAAGTCAATCAAGATTAGAAGGCAAAGAAGAATTCTCTAACCTGGATATCAGAAGAAAACATAGAAATGTATAATAGTTCAAAGAAGAGTGCAATTAAACAAGTTATGTACTAAATTACTATTATAACATTTAAATTTAGAACACATCAAACTTTATGGAATACTTAAGAAGAGAACATGAAAAAATGAAATTATACTTCATTGAGATAGCTCAACACATGAATCTTGTAAAGAAATTTCTTGATAACTTGTCTTGTCTGTCAACTGGAAATGGTACTATAACTCATAAGTAATGGATCAGTCAGCTATGGAAATATTCAGAAATCCACCCTCAATAATTTGAAATGATGAATTATTTATACAAATTATTACAAAAAATATCCTTCCAAGTGACTAGGAGTTATTTAAGGAAATAAAATATCTTTATGCAAAAAGATAGTGAGACCTATTAACTAACTAAAATCTGTCCTTGCTTTCTTTGATTGTTGTTAGAGTTTGTTCTTTAATTTGTCTTCATTCACCTATTTGCCTTTCATCTGTGATTTTTTACGTTTTCTTTCTTTCATCCTGTCTTTCTTTCACCTATATTCATTTTCACCTTTCATAGTAAATCACACCATTTTTTTCACTTTTCTTCATCTAGAAGTTTGATCTTCATCATCCTGTGGTAAATCTCATCTGCCTGTGTGTATTTGGAAAACGTGGACTTATTCACAAAAAAGGTGATTTACCTCATGTTGGAGGTAAAATAAGTTCTCTAAAGTTTGAAGGAGTACTTTGCCTATGGGTATGCCCTTCATTTATTTACTGTTGGAATTTTCTTTGGCTATTTCCATCATGTTCTTATCATAGTCTTCATGTCTCATGAGTTTACCATTGATTACTAAAGGGTTAGGCGAACCCTTCTCTCTCAAAACATCAAACTTGTTAATGAATCTGTTCACTGCATGTTCCATATTTTTATATTCTTCCTCAAGTTGTATCATCAAATTTCTCTTGGAAATAAATCTATTCACCTCTAAGATATTCTTTGTTCTATCTGATATCCCATGTTTTTCTATTTCATATTTGTTTTTGAAATTAAGGAATTTTATTATTTCAGAGGCTTCCTCTGTTTTCTTTCCAAGATCTACTTTGACCTTTTGAATTGAATTACCAACTTCCTTTACCAAGTCATTCTGTTGAAATATTATTGGTATAGAAGGCCAAATAATATTAACTTAGTTAATGATATTGGCCGACAACTGCTATTTTTCTTGGGCTAAAGGTTATTTTTGTGATAGATCTTTTTCCAGCTTGTGGATTATTCCAGGCAAGCTATTTCCTTTTTGTGCTTCTTTTTGGTACATTACCTCTGCCAACTTCTTGCGATCTTCTAAATTTTTTACTTTTTCTTTGAGCTTGTTAATTTCAGTAGTTTGAATGGACATATATACCATTTCTTTGATCAATTTTTTTGCCTCATCAGTGTGATGGTCTGTTTGGTATTGCTGATGTTGTTGCTAATGTAATTGCTGCAACTGTTGGTGATACTGGAGATGATGTAGATGTTATGCGATATCAGTAATGGGAACTCCTTCGATACTGGCTTAATTTTCCTGCACAAGTTTATCCATTTCCGTTTCCATTTCTTTCAATTGAGCTTTCAACTAAATTATTAAACTTATCATTTCATCTTTCTAGTTATCTGTTTCCAAAAGCTCCTTGGTTTGTGGATTCTCAGTAGTTGGTAATTTTAGTTTTTCCTTCAGCTCAACTATGTTTGTATTTTTATTCTTCATAATCTCTTCTATTGCTTTGATATCTTTTGGATTATAGCAAACTTCCATTACCAGATCTTCAAGTGAATTTATCCTATTATCCTTTGCTTGTGATGAATCTTTGTCTAGTTTTAACTATGTCTTTATATTTTTGAGAGAATTATATAAATTTTGGACACTTAAAGCTTTGTGTGTCATGGTGGAATATATCAATTCTCCTACATGTTTGTGAAAATCAATCTGGTCAATTGGATACACATCTTTGTTAAGAAATTCAAAGGCTGTCTTTTTATAATCTTATGATGTTTTTGGGGCCTGCACTTTTGGCTCTAGAAATGTCATTTTCATCTTACTTGTTTTGAAGTCAAAATCTAAAAGCAATATATTTTTGTCACTGGGAGTTTTCATCCAATACTGTGCATAGTTACAACTTTCAATGCTTCAATTTTGATTTTAATCTCTTTGTATTTCTCCATGATATATTTATCTTTCTCAATTGTTTTTCCAGATGATGAAACCTCTGCACTATTCTTCTTTTGAATGATTTTTTCACTGGAGGGTGATGGCAGATGTTTTTCTTATGAAAGTGTTGGAGGTGCGTCATCTATGACAACAATATCTATTTCAATCGTTTCAACTGTCTCTTTTTGCTCTATTACTAGATTTACTTTTTTTTTTCTTCCTGTACATAATCTTGAATTTAGTATCAGAAGTAGTTTCTAAAAAATAAGAGCCTTATTCTCTAGCCCTTTTTGAATTTCTATCATGTGGGGGTTGAGTAAGTATGATGGAACTAGTATCAACCTGCTTCTCAACCTCTTGTAAAGTGTTTTCCGACCACTCTGATTGGTTGGAATACTTTTCAATTTCAGGCTTTGACTCATGAATGAAAGAGCTGAATTTGAACTTAACTCTCAATTTACTTATGACACCCAAGGGGTCATAAGATTATTTGAAACTGCTACAAAACTTGAATTCTTGTAAAAAAAATTATGCTTCCTTCCCAAAATTCCTACTATTGCATATGAAAGGCCCTAGTTGGTTTTTAATATAGAATTGGGTCTTCTTCTTGGCTGAAAGGAAATTGATCTCATCAGAGTTCAAAATATGTCTGATGTATTCTAAAGAAAATATCCTCATTGTGAGGTATTTTGGAAGCTTGTATGGAACTAGTTTTCTTCCATACACTCTGATTTATGTATGATTCTAGTATAAATACTAGTCTCCTATTTTGCTCTAATATGACAATTGTAAAAACTTTTTGATTTCTTCACTAATTATTGGATGAATGCTACTTCTAAGCATATTAACTATGGATATATAAAATAATCAATAAAGTCTTTGAAAATAGATTCAGTGGAATCCTTTTTGATAAAGGATGTCCAAAAGACAACAACCTGGGGATTACCCTCTGTGTTGTGCTTTTTTAGGTTAAGTGAAAACCTTTCTGATTGAAAATATATGAATAAATGAAACTAAACTGAGGATTATTTGAATACGCCCTCTTCTAGTAGTTTGATCAGTTGATCAAGTATGGCATCTTCGAGGTATTGGGAAAAAATTTGTAGTTGGAGGCTGACCTAGGAAAAATATGGATAGGAAACCAAGAATAGATTCATGTACATGTTAATTAGTGAAATATCCTAAAATACAGGATTACATAGTCAAAATTTGTTTGGTTCTTTCTGAAAACATGGTGGCTGAGTATGCAAGATTATTTTTAGTAGTTTCTACTGATGGAGGGAGGAAATTCTAAAATATTTGAAACCTTTTAGGGAATTCTAGATTCAATTAAAGCTCAGCAAGGGTTTCAATGGCTAATGGCACTTCCTCCGGTTGTGTTTTAATCTGTAGTATTTGATCGATTGATTGAGGAGTGATTGTAAATAGGATTTCTTGGTTTAGAGTAACTATAGCTCTTTCATTTGGAAAATAACTTATTTGGCACAGTCTGATGAGTTCAGGGAACTGATAGGTTTGTGGGAATATGTATTTGGGTAGATTAGAGTCCCACAAATGAATATCATTTGCTTGATCAAGAAGTTTATCATGGCTCCAACAATGGAGCTCCAAAAGGTTGCTATCAGTCATAGTGTTGACAATTTTGAAATCTTTATCTACCGAAGGGGTGTTGTTGACATCTAAAAGGGGAGTTTGAAGAGGTTTTACAGTATGGACACTATGTGAAGGCATTAATTTGGTTCAATTATCAATTTTTGTGCTTACTTAATGAAGTTAGGTACTCAGGATTGCCTAGAATATTTAAGCTTTGGTCTGCAAAAGGGTTCACGAAATTGTGGGCTTCAATTCCAGTTGGAAAATGACTTTCAAGTATCTTTTGCAAATAAGCAGAAATAATCAAATAATTTTAAAGGGAGAGGTTTTATTATAACTTGTAGGAATTTACAGGCTAAGTTCCGTAGATCAAGAACCAAAGGTCACCGCTCACAAACAGATCACAAATCAGTACACCAGTACAATCACGTGGTTAAAACCCTCAAAGAGGGAAACCATCCATGCCCTAAGCCAACGCAACCAAAGGGGTGTTGTTGACATCTAAAAGGGGAGTTTGAAGAGGGTTTACAGTATGGACACTATGTGAAGGCATTAATTTGGTTCAATTATCAATTCTTGTGCTCACTTAATGAAGTTAGGTACTCAGGATTGCCTAGAATATTTAAGCTTTGGTCTGCAAAAGGGTTCACGAAATTGTGGGCTTCAATTCCAGTTGGAAAATGACTTTCAAGTATCTTTTGCAAATAAGCAGAAATAATCAAATAATTTTAAAGGGAGAGGTTTTATTATAACTTGTAGGAATTTACAGGCTAAGTTCCGTAGATCAAGAACCAAAGGTCACCGCTCACAAACAGATCACAAATCATTACACCAGTACAATCACGTGGTTAAAACCCTCAAAGAGGGAAACCATCCATGCCCTAAGCCAACACAACCACTTGAGGGAATTTATTAATATAAAAAGAAAAGTTACATATGTTTCTCTCATAAACGGTTACTAGAGAAATGACACTCCATGCTCTTTAAATAGAGATCATGGACCAATCATGTGTTAAGCCATGGATCAAGTGTCATTAATATCGAGATGAGAGATAATCTTTGGATCACTACAAATCGTGACCATCGGATTATAAGTTACAAATGTACATGGTAAAGAAACACACTTTACCTAACTCTACACTAGACTAAGTTATTCTTAACTATTTCCTATGTGTCGGACTATCCTAACATCCCCCCTTCAGAAAAACTTGGGATAGGATTGAAGGATTTTCCTATATGTCGAAATATCCTAACATCCCCCCTTAAGAACAAATTGGAATAGGATTAAAGGATTTACAAAAGTGACACAATAGGAGAAGGAAGGAGGCATTAGAGCCTATCTCTCCTTAGTGAAAAATTTCCTGAACTCCAAGCATGGATCAAAGTTTGGTAAACTTCACTTCTATGAGAGCCTTTGTAAAGATATCAGTTACCTGATCATTGGTTGGACAATACTGCACTTCAAGAGCACGATCATGAATGAGATTTCTGATGAAGTTTATGTGGACTTCAATGTGTTTCATATGCTGATGTTGAACTAGATCTTTACATAGCTGAATGACACTCTGATTATCACACCAAAGTGTAGTTGGATACTGCTGATGGAGACCAAATTGAGATAGGATCTCACAAAGCCACATGGATTCCTTGCTGGCTTCAACTGCACCACGATACTCTGCTTCTGTTGAACAAAGGGAGATGGCACTTTTTTTCTTACAATACCAAGTAATAGGTCCTGAACCAAGAGTGAATACATATCCTGTAGTGGACTTTCGATCATTAGGGTCACCAACCCAATCAAAATCAATGAAACCAATCAACAAGGGAGATGCTCCTGCACTGTAATGAATCCAGAACTGAACTATACCTCAAATATACTGAAGTATTATTTTAGCTGCTTTCCAGTGACTTTCATGAGGTTGGTGCATAAATTGAGTGACAAGACCAATGGAAAAGGAAAGGTGAGGACGAGTATGGGTTAGATACAAAAGTTTACCAAGAAGTTGATGGTATAAGATAGCATCAACTTTAGGGGTAGTAAAAATAATTGAAAGCTTGACTCTAGACTGAAAGGGAGAAGGGGCTAGCTTACATTCTTCCATGTGAAAGTGGTGTAGAAGATCACAGGCATACCTGGACTGAGAGAGGGTAATGCCTTCCTTGTATTGCAAGACTTGAAGACAAAGGAAATAATGCAAGTGTCCTAAGTTTGTCATTTCAAACTTCTTTTTGAGGCTATAGTTCACATGTTTTATATGTTTTGGATCACTACCAGTAAGGATAATATCATCAACATAAAGAACAAGGATGGTGATGGAATTACCCACTTTCTTGGTGTAGACAATGTTGTCAGAATGACACCTAGAAAAGGCATTATCTAAGAGAAATCTGTCCATTTTGGCATACCAAGCCCGAAGAGATTCTTTGAGACTATAGAGAGACTTCCTAAGGTGAAAAACAAGGCTGGAGTATTTTTGGATAAAGCTAGGGGGTTGTTCCATGTAGATTTCTTCATGCAAATCTCCATGTAAGAAGGCGGATTTAGCATCCATCTGATGGACTTCCCATTTAGAGGAGGCAGCAAGGGAAAGAATAAGGTGGATAGAATTCATTTTGGCAACAGGGGATAAGGTTTCAGTATATTCAATTCCTTCAACTTGTGAAAAACCTTTAGCGACAAGACGATCTTTATGCCTATCCAATTTTCCATCTGGTCCAAACTTTGTTTTGTAAACTCATCTGCATCTAACAAGTTTTCTTCCTTTTGGAAGAGGAACAAGATCCCAAGTATTTTTCACCAATAAGGAATGATAATCTTCATTCATAGCTTCATCCCAATCTAGATGACCAAAGGCTTCTTCAAAGGTTTATGGATCAAGTTTATTTGGAACTTGACCTAATAAGGAAGAGGCTCTTTCAAACTGAGAATGTGTACGTTGTCGATCAACAGGGTCACCTGCAAGAGAACCTACTACATCCTGAGTAGATAGACCCATCTTGGAAGTGGTGGAGTATAAGGAAAAATTTGACGAGGTGGAGGAGGATTTTCATCATCGCTATCATCATCTAAACTAGAAGGAATTCTATTAAAAATAGAGGAGAGAGAGAGGTGGCACATATGCCGAATCAGGCTCACAGGCCAAAGGTGGCACACTTGCTGAACTAGGCTCAGAGGACAATTTATTTTCATCAAACTTTACATCTCTTCTAATGATTATATTTTAGGATTTCGATTGAAGAAGTCTATATCCTTTGACATCTTCAAAATATCCAACAAAAATACATTTTTCACTCTTAGGTTCTAAGACTTTATGTTTCACATCTGGAATATGGGTCTAAGCATCACTTCCAAAAACATGGAAGTGACTTATATATCATTTGATTGAGCTCCAAGCTTCTTCTAGAGTTATATTCTTTAAAACCTTAGTAGGAGTGCGATCTGCTATGTAATTTTCACAGTTAATGGCTTCTGCCCAAAAATTGAGACCAGGTCCTTTAGATTGAAGCATATAATTAGCCATTTCTTTTAAGGTATGATTCTTCCTTTTAGTTGCATCATTTTGTTGTGCAGTATATGGAATAGTATGTTGCAATTGAATTCTATGCTCAGTGCAGAAGTTGATAAATTTTTTGTTAACATATTCTCCACCATTATTTGATCTTAACTTGAGGATTTGATGTCCATATTGTTTCTCCACAAAGGCCTTAAAGAACAAGAATATGTTAGAAAATTCACTCTTGAGTTTTAAGAAATATGCCCAAGTGTGTCTGGAAAAATCATCAATGAAAGTTAATAAGTACTTGCAACCAGAGAAAGAAACAATAGGAAGTGGACCACATAAATCACTATGCACAAGCTGCAAAGGGGCTGAAGCATGCCAAGTGGCATGTCTGTCAAAACTATCTTGATGATGTTTTCCAAGTACACATCCAGAGAAAACACCATCTTGGCAAGATACCATAGGAAGGCCTGTCTCTATATTTTCCTTACATAGAGTTTGAAGAGAGGGATAATTAAAGTGGACAAATCGCTCAAGCCAAAGTTTGCTTAGATCATCATTATGCGCAACAAAAATGGAGGGAAGAGAGGATGACCCAAATTTGTCAAAATTATACAACCTTGTGGAATCATCGGCAATGGCAGTAGCTAAAATATGTTTAGGATATTTTAGGTCCTTTATTACAAAATCATGATGTGAGAATTCTACTATTTTCCCTTCACCTGAATGAGTTATCTGATAAATATATAGAAGTTTGCATGACAAGGTACGAACACATAGTACATCATTAAACTTACCATTATCTAGATGAATGGTTCCATATCCTACAACAATAAGAGATCTATCATCACCAAAATAAATATATTTGGTGTTACAATCATTTAAAGAAGAAAACATGGATTTATTTTTAGCCATGTGGTAAGAAGCTCCAGAATCAATGAGCCACTCATGAGAAGGAGAAGAAGAATATAAATTTAATTCATAAACAGATCTTGATGCTTGAAAACCACAAGCATAAAGTGCCATGCCTGAAGATTAAGGTGAAGAGTGCTCCAAATTGATGTTGTGCTTCTTCATTGCTGCTTCTAAGGCTTGCATCTTCTTAAAACATTTGGACTCTATATGGCCATCCCAATTGCAAAAGTTGCAATGTCTATCTGTCTTCTTCCCTTTGTTTTGATTTGCCTTATTATTTTGGTGATTTGATTTTTCAGTTTGCGGCTGAAATTGCTTAGGGCCCTTGTTCGGTTTAGGACCATATTTTTTAGGATACTTCTTCTTAGGATTCTTTTGATTTGGTTGTTATTGGGCTGCTAAGGCTTTCTTAGAAGCATTTCCAGTAGTGATAAGACCAAGGTGTATATTTTTTTCTTGTTCTCTTATCAAATAATCACAAAAGGCATCAAAAGAGGGATTTTTATAGGTGGTTCCTAAAGAAATGATCGTTTCTCTGGTGGAATGGAAGCCAGAAAAAAATACAGAGTATGCAAGACAAAGCTTAGCAAGAATGAAATATATGAGGCTACCATTGTCCTTTTTGATCTTACAACCTTCTAAAAGAATTCCGAGGGTCTTAAATTTGAACAAAAAATCTTCAATGGAAGAGAAATTATTGGGGCACAAAGTAAGCAACTCATTTTCAATCTGGTGGGCCCAGATTTGATTTTTAATGCCAAAAATAGTTTTTAGCTTTTCCGGGGCCTCATAAGGGGTGTCAATGCCAAGGATATGAAATCGAAGATCTTGAGCAATGGATATTCCTATCAACCCTCGTGCTTGATCTTGTTTATTTTCCCATTTAGCAGATTTATCATCATTGGAACGTTTATTTTGTTGTCCTATGGCTATTCTATAAATCCCTTACTTCTAAGTATATCTACCATGTGAGGTAGCCATTGGAAATAATTGGTGCTGTTAAGAATAATTGGGCATGCACTTTCCATTAAAAAAAAAAATCAAAGCTGAGAAAAGCTGAAACTAACTACTCTGAAACTAACTACTCCAATGGAAATATCTCGAAAAATTGGGCCGTTAAAACAAAACGGCTTGAAAAATGACTTCCGGGTGAAGAAGTTATGCATTTTGAAAAATCTGAGTTGTTGATGCCGAATAGTTACGGGAATGGGATGAAGTGCGGCTCTTTAAAAAAAAAATCTGCCCCTTTGAACAAAAACTTTTTACAAAAGAAGCTTGAGAAGGAGACTTGTACGCAAGCCCTCTATTCTCATAAACTAACCCCGCACCAAGTGAGATACTAAAAGGATCATGTTACTGTATAAAAGGAGGAAGGAGGGGTGTTTTTGTTTTTGTTTGTTTTTTTTTTTTAACTCTTCGGTGTGCATGCTTTTTCCTGCACAAAAAAACACAAAAAATGAGAAAAAAAAATGAAATGCAAATCATTATGGTAGAATGTTAGATTTTTTATTAGCCTTACCAGAAACTATCACTTTTTTCACTATTTTTTATTTCCCGAGATAGCACAAAGATGCAAGGAAAGAGCATACGTAGCAAAAAAATTCCCTCTTTCCTATTTATGATTTGCCGAGATCCCACGAAGTGCACAACAAATAGAATACATGGAGAAGAGGGTATAGATCTAACAAATAAATAAAACCTTAACGTTGAAAATAAATAGAAAAAAAAACTGAAATAAGTAGAACTATTAACGAATATAACTGCAAAATAGATGCTTTGTACCTCTAGATCTAAACTTACATAACTTGGGCAGCTGGAAAGGCATTCCTCACTGTAAAAAATCATTTGAACACAACTGAGTAGTTCTCCAAGCCTAAAAATGCTCAGAAATAGTAGATCTACAAAACAGAATTCACATGCAGTCAAACCGGCTTCATATTTTGATCAACAATGGATGCAACCCTCAAAATAGATCTGATACCATGTAGGAATTTATAGGGTAAGTTCCGTAGATTAATAATCCAAGGTCACTGCTCACAAATCAGTACTTACCCTATAAATACCTTACCCTATGGATTATTAATCTACGGAACTTAGACAAATCAGTACACCAATAAAATCAAGGGGGCTAAGTACAAAAATAAAGTGGGGCCCTATAATATATTTATTTCATGCTTTGAAACTTTGGATAATTGGGTTTTGTATGTTTTATTTGAAAAGTAGGAGTTAGTCAAGGGAAATGGGTTTTTCAAAGGGAAAATGGTTTTTTAGGAGGGGAACAAGAGTTAGAATAAGGGGAAATGGATTTTATCAAAGGGAAAGGGATTTTGCAAGGGGAAATGTTTTCCAAGAGAGGAAAGATGGATTTAGCATAAGGGGAAATGTTAGAGGGATATTATGATAAGAGATAAACCAAATGATGCTTTCCATAACTCTTGAAAAGTATCCTACCTGCCATTTTTATTCATCCTAACATTTTTTATTTCCTTTATTGGGTGCATTTGAGCATACTAACTCTTTTATTTTCTTTTGATAAGAAAACTAACTTATTTCTAACCTTATATCTTCCAATGGCTCAGATTAAACTCTGAGATCATTTTTATTCGCTACCTAACTACTGATCTCCAAATATTAAATGGTTTGGTCAGATATTTATTCACTAACTATCATGACATGAAATTTAAAAGCATGAATGACTAATTTTAGACTGTATGATCATCATGAATTGTGGAATTTTGGAGAAGCTGCACATAATTTTATTTCCACAAGTAAAGTAAAATAAGAGTAGTGGAATTTGAATTTGCAACACTTTCAGAATTTGTTTTTTTTTTTTGTGGGGTTCATATTTTATATCCTTTTTTGATATTTCTTTCTTTTGGTCCTTTTTTTATCCTCTTAGGACATACCCTCTTTTCAATTTTTAATATGGAAAATATTTGTAGAAAGTAAAGGTATGTACAATATTAGAATACTTAACATAGTCAATTCAAAATTATGATCCCTATTATTATAGGACCCTAACACTATCACAACCAATATTAAATATCAAAGTGATGAAGAACTTAATTAGTTGATGGTGGAGTTTTTTGGCTAGTTAGACCTATTTCAGAATAGTCCTTCTTCTATTGTGAGCAAGACAAAAAAATTTACTTCTTTGGATAAAACATTTGTGGATGAGGCTAATAATAGTCATATTATCAATTATGAATTCACCCTCGGGTTGGGTGATTATGCATCATCCTTGAAGAGGAAGAATATTTTCCTTAGTCCAAAAAAAAAAAAAATACAAGAAGCGAAAGGAATATCACCTTGGATATTAATTTGAATTTCTTTTCATCCGAAGATGAACCATTTTATTTTCAACACCTCAACCAGCATGGTTTTCCTTGCCCCAACAATGCATCCTCTACTTTTCCAAGTAAGTTATATAGGAAGATGACATCAATATGTTTATATCAAATTTGTGACTTTCTAAGTGTGTTGCTATGTTTAGATCAAATTGTCAATTTTCCAAGTTTGTTGCTATGTCTTTTAGCTTAATGTAGTATGTGGATATTTTCAGGGATGAAACATCCCATTAATGTCATTAAAGATGAAGGACGTATGCAGACCCACCATCAAAATTTTAATCAGATGAGTCAAGGTGAATTTGACAAGACTCCTAATTGGTCTACTATGTATTCTGATGCATATATTACTTTAAATGTTATTATTCGCTTTGATGGAAATTTTGTTGTCATTTTAAAGACACATTTGGTTCGTTAATGGGTCCCCCTCGATGAGAACAAGGTTGGGTCACTCACATCAGAGAGATTGGTGAATTTCCATGTTTTTTGCACTGTATTTTATCTTAAACTTTAGCACTCATTGTTGTTCATGTTTTTGATGTAGTGTGTGAATGTTTGTAGGGATGCAACATTCAATTAATGTGATTTCAGATTAAGGACATACATAGAACCACCATCAACCTTTTAATCAGATGATTTAAGGTTCATTCGACGAGACTCCTAATTGGTCTAATATCTCTTTTGATGCATCTATTAATTGACATGCTATTATTTTCTCTTATGGAAATTGTGTTTTCATCTTACAGACACAACTGGTTCGTCAACAGGTTCCCCTCGACGACAACAATATTGGGTCACTCACATCACAAAAATTGGTCAATTTCCATGTTTTTGGAATTGTCTTTGCTCTAAAATTTTATCACTAGTTGTTTTCCATGTTGTTAATGTATTTTGTGAATGTTTGCAGGGTTTCATTATCCCATTAATGTGATTTCAAATGAAGGACGTAGACAAACCCACAATAACTATTTTTATCAATAATTCAACATAATTAAGGTGAGATTTCTAATTGATATACTATATTCCGATGCATGTATTAGTTCACATGTTATTATTTTATCTGATGAAAATTGTGTTCTTATCTTACAAACACAACTAGTTCATCAATGGGCCCCCCTTGACCAGAACAATATTGGGTTACCAACATCACGAAAATTGGTGAATTTCCATGTTTGTTACATTGTATTTTCTCTTAAATTTTAGCACTAGTTGTAGTTAATGTTGTTAATTTAGTGTGTGAATTTTTTAAGGTGTGCAAGATTCCATTAATGTGATTTCAGATGAAGGACGTAGACAAACCCATTATAACTATTTTTATCAGATGAGTCAAAGTGCTTAAGAAGAGACTTGTAATTGATCTGCTCTTTATTCTTATGCATGCATTAATTCAGATGGTATTACGTGCTCTGATGAAAATTTCATTGTCATGTTACATACACAAAAAGTTCTTCAATGGGTCCCCCTCGATTCGAAGATGATCGGGTCATTGACATCACAGAACCTAGAGACAACACATGAATTTGTTTGACAAAAAAGTTGTGATATAAACTGCAAATTTTTGTTTATTGTCTAACACATCGACATTCATGCGATGAATTTCATTCCATTTGTGGTGCTATTTTTTTGAGGATTCCTAGTGGAATGGCCAGCTTTAGTTACATGTGATTCCTAGTGAGGAGGAGTTTTTGTTCCAATTTTCTTGGTTTCCCTAGCTAGGGTTAGGAGAGATTAAAATTATTCTAGTTTATGATAAGATACAAGTATGTAAATTTGCTTCATCCATTCTATATAAATGAAGTGTTTCAGCTATCCAATAATTGACTACATGAATATTTTAGTCCAATAATTGAGTACTTGAAAATTTCCGTCTGATAATTGAGTACTTGAGTAATGAGTTTCCTCTTAATGCATAAAAGTTATATTTTCACCATGGTTGATTTTATTCCATGTTCTTATTCTATGTATATATCATGCGACAATCAAAATGATAAGCACATAATTTCCCAATTGAGTAGAAAGGTGTATAATCATTCCTACTATAGAGTGTCATTTTTTTTTAAAGTTTACTTTTTACTATTTTAAAAAATATCCATGTTAATCTATGATGTATTATATCCCAAGGAAGTAAAAATAAAACCAAATATTCATGCATAGAAATGATGGTGTACTACCTACATGCTCATTATGACAATATTGCATAATGTAATGCCCAGTGGAAAATATTTGTCCTTTGAAAAATAATTATGAATTGGGGGTTGAAAATGTTCATGACACATGGAAAAATAACACAAAAAAATACAATTATAACCTAAAAAAATATTCATCTATTATATCGTGAACCATCCAGATATTACAATGGGTTCTTCTCTAGTGAAAGAACCATGCCATGATAGCCCCAATGAAAATGATAAGAATGACACATTCACATATTTGAGACTTATCATGATGTTGGTTGATGACTTCACTTGCAATAAATCATGATCTGACATCATCTCTGACACCTGCATCTACACTTGAAATTCCTTCCACTAGTATATTAGTGGAAATCCTATGAATGTCTGTAAGCCATTGTATGCTGAAATATTTAAAAAGAGAGCTCCACATTATTTCTTTCTTGTATAGGGGTTTTAAATTATATTTTCAAACTTCATAGATGCCATTGAGCTGATTGTAGATGACTTGAGTTCATGTAAAATTCAATATCGTTGAAAACATTATTTTTTTCCTCTTTTAAGCCTTCAAGAAGGGAAATATAGTAGGCTTCATTATTAATTTTCCTCTGGTGTACATCTATGTTTCTTTGCTTGACATGATTTCATGTGGCATTATAAAGCACATATGTAACTATGTATTGTTCAACATTTGGATGACAGGAAAATTTGATACACAGTGTCCACTTTCCACCATTGTCCACACTGAAAAAAACTAGAAAATAAAACAACAATAAATTCATATCAGACAAGTAGGAATTTATATCAGATTCAATCTATAAAATCAAGGCACCTTGCACACATGAACTCTTTAACTTCACCAAAGTTGTAGAGCGCCTCACTTCCTTGAATAAAATAAAAGAAAGGTTCATTTGGAAAAGAAAAGCATGAGATACTTGGAATGATGCACAATTAAAAGTTTTAGAAGATGAGATCAAAAGTTTGAGCAAAGGATTGCATCTGTGATTTCATCTAATATTTTTCATTGAAATGATTTTAATGTCTTCACAAATAGTTAACAATGCATTCCCTTCCTCCTTTTGATTCTAGTCATTCCAACATGTGGGTGGTCTCCATATTTTTTAACTCTAGCCATTCCAACTTGTCAGTACTCCTTCTGTTGATGCTCTCAAACGATGGATGGAAAATCCTAATTCTTCTACTTTAGGGTGTCGAACCAACATCTCTTGCAACAACCCTTGACCCAAGTGAGCTTAGTTGATTGTATATTTTAAAATTCCCTCTAGTACATTGGAGTATCTTTCTTATAAGCTCCAATATTCATGGAATTTGTAAGAATAATTCATATTTATTTCACCTTGTTAATCATAATAAATTCTGTATTTGATCAAATTAATAAGGTTTCAGCAGTCAATTCGATTTAAGGAGTGAGTGTGATTAATCAATGATATCTAAGATGGAATGAGTTATGCTTATTCAATGTATAAATATGTGATTCTAGATTAATAAAAAATGAGTGTGTGTGTTTAGTGTTCTCAATTTTTAAATTTTTTCCTTCAGTATTGATGATTTTGTTTTTCATTTATTCATTTTTGCATCGTATCAACGCATAGGCTGAGCATGCTTCCACTATATTGGTAGTACCAACATTAGCAAAATTAACAACAATTTCTCCTTTTATCTTTTTGTTTATATTTTATTTTTTAATTTTTTAATGAATGACCACTTATGGTTGGAAGTAGTCAAATTCATTCAATTCCTCTATAGCATTTTGGAGGTGATGCTTTCAGTTTCTGAAATATGTTGTACAAACTAGAAGGTTAAGAAGTGAAAATTTCATTTAACTATTGTATTGAAAATTGAAAATTCGATAGTAGCTCAAGTAAAAGGGAAAAATAAGCATATGAAAAATTGAAAACCTTCTATGGGAACAAGGATGGCCCTTTAATTTATTAAGTAAATATGCCAGCAGAGAGCATGTTTGCAGATGTAAATAGAATAAGGATGCCATTGAGAAACTAGTATATTCTGGGTCCAAATATGAGAAGGAATATAAAATTATAATCCTCCCAGATAGTCCAATATATACGAAGAGAAAGAACGAATATCAAATTTAAAACATCAATGAATTACGAATTTTGTAAGTATTTACAGTTACAATCTCACAAGAATGTAAAATGAAATCATTTTGTCATATTAAGTGTACATCTAGAAAATGATTGTAGGAAAAACTATACAGGATAATTAATATCAAAGAAAATCAAATTAAAATCAAAATTTTATTCAATTCGTGGAAACAACCTTTTTCTAGATGCATTGGAACCTAGAAAAGCTATAATGTTATATAGGTTATTTTTCATGCTAAAGTATTCTTTATGTTATTTGTGTTTGATTACTGGTTAGAAATGGTGGGTTTTTGAAGGCATCAAGGTTAGTAATTTGTATAAACTTGAAAATGTTGCAGATGACGAATGTATACTAGTTGAAACTACTAGTGTTATTGGAAAGCTTCAAATATGAGGACAATTGACAATTGGCATGCTTCATAATTTTCAAATATGAGGATAGTTGACATCTAAAACATCAAATTACAAGAGAAGTGACAGAAATATCTTCCATCTTCTCATAACTCCTTTTTAATTGCAGATTTAGTCAAAAATTGTAATAAACATGGAAACAAGACCGTTTTCTACAGTCCACTAATAAAGAAATTGTTGTACATCATCAAGAAAACCAAAACTATAGTTAACAAATATTATAAAATTAAAAAAATATCTAATATAAAAAATTCAAAATTAAAAATGGATCTATGCATCATTTGGCATTAAGTTAAGTTACCATTTTGATGACACCTAGAATTATAAAAATAATTGACCCTTTCACAACGTAACAATACCGAAAGTGAAAATAAATATTTCTGCATTAGTATTGAAACATTAGGTCATATTCCATCTAAGTTATGTAACAGATTTGATATTATTGAGACTAAGCGAGTTTCCATCTTAGTTGTAAGAACATAACATAATAGAACTGAGGAACACCTCGAATTTTTCGAGAAAAAAAAAGGAATGCATATAATTTTTTTCCTGTAGGCATTGGAAAATGATTTCCAACACCTACAGGAAAAAAATTAATGTTTCCATTAAAGTATTTTCTGTAGGTTATTTTTAATGCTAAAGTATTTTGTATTTTCTTTATGTATGATTACTAATTAGCAATGGTGGTTTTTTTGTGGCATTAGGGTTAGTAGTTTTTATAAACTTGAAAATGTAGCAAATGATGAATGTATACTAGTGGTAGCTACTAGTGTGATTGGAAAGTTTCAAATGTGAGGCCAGTTGTCAGTTTACATGCTTGACAATTTTGAAACATGAGGATAGTGGACATATAAAACTTCACATTATAGGAGAACTAAGTGAAATATCCTCCATCTTCTCAAAACTCCAATTTTTCCTTCAAATTCAGTCAAAAACTATAATAAACCTGGAAACAAGACCTTTTCTATAGTCCACTAATAAATAAATTGTTGTAAATCATCGATATGCCACAAGAAAGGAAAAAAAGACCAGATTTGTACTTAAAAAATATTATAAACTTAAAAAAGAAATCTATTATCGAAAATCCAAAATAAAAAATGAATCTATGCATAATTTGGCATTAAGTCAAGTTACCATTTTGATGGCATCTAGAATTGAAAAAAGAATTGAACATTTCAAAAGATAATATATACTGAAAGTTACAATAGATCATTGTGCCTCAATATTACAAAATTAGGTCAACTGCCATCTAAGTTATGTAACAGATTTGATATTCTTGAGATCAAGCCAGGTGTCATCTCATTTCTATGAAACGAAAAAAAAAAAAAAACATAGCAACACCTCGATTTTTTAGAGAAAAATAGAGGAATTCATATAAATTTTTAAAATTTAACATTTCCATTATAGATTATTCATTTTGGAATAGCCTGGTTTTTGATATTATGCCATCAAATCAAATGGTCAATGAAACACCCTTCTTCTGTTCCTTTTCCCTAAGAACATGGGATCTCCTTTTAATGTTACACTTTTAAAATGCAGTTAGGGTTTCATATGAACACATGACAATTTCCAATCAAAATTGATGTAATAATCGTAATATTTCCTTGCCATACACGAGGCTTAGAGCTTTTTATGTCTGTTAATCAATCTCTATGGCTCTTGTAATTATCTATATATTCACCTGCAAACATTTATGCATACATTACCATTTTTACTCCCAACAACCATGCAAATTAAAAAAACAACAATGTATCTGAAGAAACAACACTGATATTGAAATTAACTAAACTATCACCCACTATAACTATTGAAATTAACTAAAGAAACATCAGATGTTATACCTATTGAAATTAACTAATCTATTCAAGTAGATAAAAGTACTTTCAGAAAAATCACATCATTAGGATTAGGTCTTTTCTAATCTTAATGATGTGACTTTTTCGAAAGTACTTTTATCTACATTATGGATCACAAAAGTCTTAGATCTAACATAATCTATTCAAATTAAAAATACAAGCCTCTATTCGATGAGGACAATCTTGAAGTTTGCTTTATACGAGATTAAAGGATTCAAGAGAAATCTCACCACGAAAGTGCTACTAAGAATCAAGGGGACTTTTATCTAGCTGTATTGAGGGCTTCTAGGGGTGTGCGTGGGCAAATTCCGTGGGTGTGTATTCAGGTGCTCGGAACACATGGGCACAAATAAACCACCAATTCAATTTTTTAAACATGACACCAATGCATGAGGGGTAGTGGAGCGGAGGGGAGGTGGACGGTGGGGTAGCGGAGGCAGCTGATGGAGGGGAGCAGGAACAACAAGACGAGATGGAACCATGATGCCGGAGGGAGGCGAGGTGTTGGATGGAAAGTTCCCATCATCAGAGGGACTTTCCAGACAGGGGCTCCATTTCATAGTATAGTACACTGCTCCATATATATATATATATATATATGAGAAATAAATTAATTTATAATGAATAAAATTATTAAATAACATAAATAAATAAAAAACTTGGACCAAATTTTTTTAAATCAATATGTAAAAAATAAAAGAGAATAGAATAAGTATTAATCGAAGGAAAATTTCAAGAGTTGTATATATGGGTATTAATATAATATAATATAACATATTTATAACACCTCAATGGGGATGGATGATCATGTTTGGAGGAGTGCATCCCTGAGTGGATGGGACCTTGGATATGACATGAAGAGGTAGATGTGGGGCAACCAACCAGGACAGCAAGCATCAAAGGAATAGAAGTATCATGAAGGATGTAAATCGGTATAAAAGATGGTTGCTAGTTTGGATACATTGTTGGTGGTATCAGGGTATGGGCGATAGTGTGGGTGCTAAAATCAACATAGAGTATGCATAGGTCACCAAATTATGCATGTTCACATGTCTAATGAATTTTTTATATTCCAGTTGTAATTTCCCTTAGTAAAGTTGTAAATATTGAATTGTTGCAGTTAAAAAAAACATCTTAGTAGTTGTGGGCCGAGAAGGACAAGCTATAGGTAATATGTGTGTGTGTGTGTGTGTTTTTTTTATTTTATCTTTTAATTAAAGTTGTGTGGACCATAATGGAAAACAAGGTGTTACACCATTTTTTGGTCATATAACCTTTTACTATTAGATGGACCTAAGTACACCATGTAAGACCAATTTTACCCTAAGTAAAATTGCTTTCACTATGGAAAATAAGTTAGTAAACCACCTTTATTAAGTTGTTTATGGTCTAAACAAGAAACCCCATGAGGAAATATTAAATAAATCTACATTTGTTTGAATTTTCTTAAGGAAGAATTATTTAAACAACAATTTAATTAATATTTCTGGTCATATTTAATCCAAAATGATAAAATTAATTAGATAAATCATTATTTATCTTATTATTTTCTAGGAATAATTATTTAAACCTTATTTAAATAATATTCCTTGTTAAATTTGACTAAATCATTTATAAATAATCAAATAAATCATTATTTATTTAATTATTACTCAACCATATCCTTAAAATGATAAATAAATCATATATTTATTTATTATTTACAAATAAAGGGATTTGACCCAAGTCAAATTCTTTTTCCCTCCAACAAATATAATAAAACATTCCATAAAAGTTGGACCTTCATTTGGTTAATAATATTTTAATCATATCCCAATACCTAGACTAACTCAATATTTTGTTATAAATAGAAGGGTTTTTCCATTCACTCACTACCTTTTGTTTCTTAAAGATCACTCTAGATCTATACTTTTGGTCTGACTTTGATCCACCATCATTGTCATATTTTTCTATCTTTTTGCTTGTGAGCTCGCTTTGAGTTCCATTTTTGTTTGGGTTTTCTACACGATCAAGAGAGAGGAATTTTAGATCTGAAGTGTTGAGGACTTACAAGAACCCATCTCATTGAGGAGAACTAGTAACATCCTTCTATGTTTTCCTCACAGGTGCCCTTAATATAAAATTCATTCAACATATTCTTGTCTTGTCTATTAGATGCATGGAGTAAATCTCTTTTTTATTTATTTATTAATGTCTTTTAATGCAGATCTATACTTTTGTAGCATTTATATTGATCACCTAATTGTAGATCTGAAGATATTGGCAGACATATTTTTTGTTAGGGATGTTTTTTATGCACAGCTAAAGTGGTATTTTTTCATACACTTGAAATTAAGATTCATATTAATATCTGGCGACTCCACATGGGTTTACAATTACGACCATTGTCATTTTTATGATCCCTTCATATCCAAATGCTTCAAACCCTAGGATTTCTCTTCAGCCTCTTGTTCTGCTTTTCTTCATGTTGTTTTTAACCTATAAAACCTTAAAACATTAAAAATTCTAACTTCTGTGTGTTTTCAGACCTATTCCGTAGGTGACCGAAATCAACCACAACTGAGATGACACATTCTATTAAAACCTGCTCCTAAGAGTGATGGAAGTGAAGGTCATGACTTTTGGCCCTAAACCTATGACTTGGAGCTTTAGGACATGGAAAAATGTCCAAAATCTGCGACCTCAACAAGAAATAGGTCAGAAACTACGACCTAGACTTTTTGCAGGAGCTTTTCTAAAACTTTTTTGGGTTTGTCTGGGCCTCTAGTCAAGGTTGTATGACATCCATCTCCACCCATTTTGGACTTGTACTTGTTATGTTTTACTCATCTTAGTGGGAACCTAGCCCTCTTGGGCTTCAGTACCCTCCACACTTTGTGGAAGAGTTTTAGCTGCTGTAGGTTGTCAGAAATTTTCAGAGAATTCAACCATTTTTCAGATCTGATACCTCACCTTCAGATCCACTTCAGATTGGCTATTTATCCATCCAAATCACCTCATTTATTTTTTTTTGGGTTTTCCTCTAGGATCTCATCCGTTTCCCTCCAGGATATAGCATTTTGCCACATAATTGACAACAATATTTCGTCTGATTTGTTGTTGTTTTTCTACACCAATTTCTTGCAGATCTGACCTTTAGATCCCTGTCCCTCTCGACCTTAGATATATTCACTATTTTGGTGTGTTTTGACTAGTTTTTTTCCTACCTACACTCTACTTGTTGAGAGGCCCGCCTCCTTGGGTGTATATTATTGCATTATTAGCTGTTTATTTTATGTTATTTTAGTTCCATATACTGTTATCTGTAGGTTTATTTATAGTTATACAACACACTTTTTCTTTTTTCTCTATAAACATTTAGGTTTAAAAGTTAAAATTTACACACTTTATACACACACCCTAAGTGAATAAGAGATTGGTTAACACTGCCAAGAAAAGATTTTATCATTGAAATCAATTGATCCTACACCTCTTTTCCCTCGTTTCAACATTTTAATTAGTTGATCCTCCACCTCTCCGCCCTTGTTGGTCTCTCTTCCCATTGTGTCGTGTTTGTGTCATCATGATTGTGCCACCAAGGCATTTATCCCGGAGATTTCTTGGCCTTCATCCTTATTTTTCGGTAGGAAGAAATAGTCCTCCACTTAGGATACAAGTTAGTCCTTAACTGAGTCCACACTCCGACTCCTCTTTGGGTTCATTGGATTATCCTTCTGGTTCCACTCCCATTTCTCCTCCTGTCACCTTCACCATGTATATTTCAAGACCTAATGCTGGCGGTAACCTTGGTCCTTATGCTGGGAATACTACTAGTGGGATTGCAATAGGAGCTACTCCAGCTGCTCCCTTGCTCCCCTATATGGCAAGCCTCAGTCTTCCTGATTTTAACCAGTTGATAAATGACCCTATACACAATGATGCTAGGTAGCCTACAATGTCGACCAAGCTCTCTTCGGACATTCCCATGTTTGAAGGCCTTGCTGGATAAAATCCTACAAATCATGTTCGATCCTTCCACATGGTGTTCATCTAATTCCATTAACGATGACTCTTTCCATCTTTGATTGTTCCAACGTATGCTTATAGGTGAAGATTATAAGTGGTATGTTGATCAGGCCTCATCCTCTCATACCACCTTTGCGACTCTTGCTCTAGATTTTCTATCTTATTTCCAGCTTCCTCTTCGTGATGACACTGGTAACGAAATTTTCAATTCTTTCTGTCAATCATCTGTGACTCGACTATCCAATCATGTCTAGGAATGGCGGAGAATAAATAGCCTATGTCGAGCCCCTACCTTCGAAGACCATGTCTACATGGACTTGTTCCTTAGATCTCTTTTTCCTGCTATTGGGAAAGATGTCGCATCACATTTCCCTCCAACCGAAGAAGTCGCTCTCCAAATTGCATTAAAATATGACCTAATCTATGCTCAGTCAGGATATGTTTATACCGTTCTACCTAATCTTCCTAGACCTGATGGTGCCAATGCACTAGGGACATCTCGTGCTACTGATGGTATCGTTGGAGCTCTCTCTCATCCATATTCTCAGCCTCCCATGGGCTATCGTTTTCGTCAGGGAGGGCCAGCACCTCCTGCACTTTTCCTCCTCCTAGTAGCATGTATCTTGGATATGACATGCCTCCTCCTTTTTCCCAACCTCCTGTTTACCACACTGTTACCCAACCTCCTTATTATCCATATTCGCAGCCTGGTGCTCCAGCTCGTCTAGCATTAGCACCTCCACCTCCCTTGCCTTCTCAACCCCCGCAACAGCAGCCACTGGCCCCTCAGGGGCATGTGTATGCACAGAAGGGCGCGAATAATCATCGTCCTTCCAAAAATAAAAGGAAAGGCACCCAAAAGTAGTATGCTCCTCAGAATTCTAGACCTAATCCTCAAAAAAATGCTCCTAACACTGCTAACTAGCAACAGGGCACTCAGCCCAAGTAGGACAGGCCTGCTCGCATGAAAAAACCTTGTTCTTGTTGTGTTGTTTATGGTCATTACATGCATGATCGTCCTATTTTACCATAGATGAAATAGATGTGGGAGTCTTAGGCAACATTGCGAGGACAGTAAGCCTCCCCTTCCATCCCTCCTAGTGCTATGCCTAGTTAGCCAGCTGTGTTTACTAATCCTTTCCCTCAACAAGGATTTGTGGCTACCCAACCACCTCAAGGTCAAGTGGCTACTCAACCTCTTCCATATGGTACCTCCAATTAATATATTCTCATGATGAATTTTGACCAACCTATAACCGTAGACATCAATCTTCAGACCCGGTCCCATCAGTACAACAAGCCTCCCGCTACGTCTGTCCCTGAGCCACCTCCTTCAGTCTATATAGAGCCTCTTTTGACACTTAATTGTCCCTTCCATATCCTTCAGCCTAAGGTGGAGGATTATACCAAGGTCCCTAAGCGACCACTATGCCCAAATGTTGCTTCTATCAAAGTTTCCCATTAGTATAGCATAGTAGATGATTTGGCGCAATATCTTGCTTACATTTCAATGCTGGAACTCCTCCAGTCACACCCTTCATAATGAAAATCTCTACTATCTACCATGGGAACTATAGATCCTTCTGATTATTGATTGATTGTATTTGATGTTGACCGGTCAGAGCATCCTCCTCTCCCTACTTCTGTCGCGTTCCAAATCCCAGTCAAGATCCGTAACGCCAATGTTTCGTGTTGCATCATTAATGAGCAGGAATCCACCTGTGTGATGTCTACTTCCATTTGGAAGCAACTTAGATCACATGAGTTGGCTCCTTCCATGATCACTCTACAAGCATGGGATGGCCATGCTTCCTAGCCCATTGGCCTATTGTGCAATTTTCCTATTACTCTTGCAGGCAAGAATATTTACGTCGACCTCGAAGTCATAGATGCCCCCTTAGATTAAAAAATTATACTGGGTCATAGCTACCCCTATGCTATGTTTGTTGTCCCATCTGCGATTCACCACAATATGTCATTCCCTTAAAATGGAAAAATAGTGACCATTAACCAATTGACATATTACAAACCAAAGTCTCCGACCTCCCTTGAGTCCATCATCTCTTCAGTGGCCAATAAGAAAACCATTGATCCTTTGACCAGTGCCTCACTCAGAGTCTACAAAGACTCCTCATTACTTGGTACATTCCCTGGTCTTCCTCCTCCTATCTATGATCCTATCTCATTGAATGTTTTCATGATGCAATCATCTCGAGTTTCCCTCAAGCAGCCCACTTCAGCTAGTCAACATCCTCCTCGTCCTCTACAACCTACTCCTATCCCTTTGATTCAGCCTTCTAGATGTCCTCCTCCTCGCCCTCTACCTAAAAGTTGTATCCATGAGCCTCTTTACCCTACTGGAACGGTTTCTCTAGGTGTTAAACATCTTGGAGTCGTCTCACTTGGACATTACCCCTCCGGTCAAGTACTGTTCTTAGCTCACTTGACAAGAGTGTACACGGTACCTATCATGGCTACCCTCTCTCTTCCTAAATTGACCCTTGGGATTCCCATCTGGTACCTTGATCCTCTAGCCGCTACCCCGCCTGGTCAACCCAAACCTTATCTTGCTTTTACCCTAGTTCAGATGGTCCCCATGAATTATACCATTGCTACAATGCCTCAGCCACCTCAACAGGAACCACTTCCTATTGCGATCGCTTCAGGTAAGAAGGGAAAATCTTGCAAGAGGGCACCAAAGGACAAGGCCACCCCGAATGACACTGCTCCTCCTCTGCCTCCAAAGCCTTGTGCTTTGTGTGATGTCATCAGCCATGCCACCCATAACTATCCTGAACTGCCCTGTATCAAGCCCATGGTTAATGTTGCATTCCCTAAGTCTATGGTCCGGAAAACCTCTTTTCCTTCTTCGACTGCAGCGAGGAACCCCAAGACTATTCACACCAACCACCCGTGTGTTTTTTGTGATCTCCATGGCCATTATGCCCACCTCTGTCCCCACCTCGAGCACTTCCGCACCTCTCCAGCAGTAGTTTTCCAATTTGAGGCCAAGTGTAATGAGTCCACCACTCCCTTATTTGCGTGTTTTTCTTCAGCAGAACCAATGGACACATTGAATCCCATAGACATTCCCCCTCTAGATGTCAAAATGACAAAGTATTTAGCCACTATCCACTACTTGTCATCATTCATGAGATCCACGGTGGAATCTCCCTCTGAGACTTCCCCTTCTGTTCCGCTTGACCTCCTTTTATCGATCACCTTGGGCTCAACATCATTGGATCCGTTATCTATTTTTTCTTCCATCACCACCCATGACAATGCACATGTGAACCTCTCTTCTCATGATGATGATTTAGGTAGCTTCGCAGCGTTAGGTAGTCTTTCTTCCACTAGTCACCCCATCTTATATTACGATGACAACATTATGGAAGTAGTCACCAACCCTAACTTTATCTATCCCCCCTTACATCAAACACATGCATTCAAACCACATACACCTTTTGGCCATTACATTTACACCCAATGTTTGGGTAAGGGGGCACCCATATTTGACATTCCAGGAGAAGCAATTCTCCACAACTCTCCTTGTGTATCTAGTCCTGGCGACTCTAGTACCAGTATTCTTCCCCATTTAGAAGAAGCTCTAGAGTCCCATATCACTTCCGGTCACTCTAGAGATGATACCCCTTATCATTCCTTCATCTTACATCAAAAACCCAGTCCCCTAGACATTGTTGTTGGCCAACCTATGGGATTTCTAGGAGAGTACTAGTTCACTCTCTTCAAATCCACTATTTGGGATAGTGACACCATGTATGCCAACCCAAAAACTTAGTCCATTTGATTCATATATGAATTACCAAAAGAGATTGGTAATCCTCATTTCCCTTTCTCAAATTGCATTACCATAACAAAAACAAATGGCACACCACATCATTTAAATGTGTTTATATTCGCCTCTTCTAAATACATTTTGGCATGAACATAAGATGCTTGGGGTCACCCATGCCCCTCAACCATAAAAATTCTAGATCTCAACCAAAAACATCATTGAAGTCCCCTTTCACTGATAAGTTTCACATTTCAGGTGTTTTCCTGGGGCAGGCCACAGTTTTTGGCCCAGTACCTGCTACCCAGGTCACAAACTAGACCCCAAAAAGTGTGACTTGACCTATTCATGAAATTTGGATACCTAAACTGAACTTTCAATCCACTAAAATGAAATATAAGGGTTAGTCCTAATACCTACAACAGATGGATCTCGATTCCAACAGTTGGTTTGGCTGCTACACTCACTACAAGGTTTAGGGCCCTCTCTCCTCTCTACATTCACCACAACTCCAGTTGAAAATGATTGAATTTGGAGGGAAAATGCCTTATTAAAAGAGAAACCCCTGATTCTTATTTCGCCTGCAGAATCGAAACCGTAGCTAAGTTTGAAAAACTGTCTATATCATTGGAAATCTCTCACCGAGCCCTCAAATTGGTATCTGTTAGTTTTTTGTGATTTTATACTTCACCAAGACACATTTTTTCCAAGAATGGTCACTTCACCACTCCTCAAAATCAAAATTCTTCACTTGCAACACTTGTATTTGGGCCACCACTTTTCCTTCATACTTGTCCATGCTTGTGTTGATTTTCTTCATGAGTAACCATCATGTACTCATGTTTTTATGGTCCCCATTAGACCTTTTATGTGTGGCAGCATCATCGAGTCACCCTTGTTTAGAGCATTCGAGTTGGGTCATCATCAAATTCATGGAGTCTATCCCGAGTCCCTTTGTATCCCGCTATATTCCTCCATCCTTCATTTCTTAGTTCCTCTCTCGTGTCTAAAATTATGGGCTTTAGTCCTACTATCCCTTATCCCTCATGATATTGTGTCAGTCACTGCCAGGTCATCCATTCCCTTTAGGCTCTAAAAAGGGAAGTCATCCATCCGCTACTCAGTACCCCCCATTTCATCATCATCCCTAATGTCAGTCTGTTATTAACTCTAGTATTTTCTCTCGTGCCTTAGTTGAGGATCCCTTATTGCCTCACCTATGGCAGACGTCCTTCTATCGACATCGAATAATTCATTCTAGAAGACAGGTCTAGAGGGCGATGTACCTTGGTTCCAACATCCACTCCTGTTCAGTGCCTCGGATCCGGTAAAGGAACTCATGTTCAGTGCCTTTGACTTGATTGTTTCTCAGCTCTAGCTCCTTTTAGCATGATTGATATCTGTATACTTGATGGTTCAAGGATGTAGCAGCTGATACTGGTGATTCTCTGGTGTGTGTGAGATGTTTTCAGCTCTCATGAGTGGGTGGCGCTACAGGTAGCCCACCAGATGCCCGGATGACCTCTTCATTATAGCCTTTGATGTAGATCCATATATTTTATAATGTCGGCCTTAGCCGCTTGCAGTGCCTTTTTTTTTGCATGTATCATTCAGATTTTTGGAGCCCTTTCCTATTTATAGGGTCATTTTTGTTGTATTTGTACCTAATGTACTCAGATATTATTGTATAAGTCCTAGCTGTTGTCCCAGGAACAATATGTATGTGGGATTCATTATCATGTTTTTACCTAGCTCATGTTCATGCCAACATGTACTATATTGTTTAGTCCCTTGTTTACTGGACACATTATTCTTTGTACTTTTTCTCGGTGGGAATATGTATGCCTCCCTTTCCACCTATATCACAGGTACTCACTCATAAAAGAGACTTGTCACACTTGTAAGTCTCGCCTCGTTAGGGTCTAGTCCTTTAGTGCTTCATTCTACCGCCTATTTCTCTCTCTTTGACTTCCCCTTCGGTGTCTAGTGACTGAGTTATTACAACATACTTCGGTCATACGATTAGCTCCTAACGCTTGCACGCTGGGGGGCGATCTGTAACACCATTTTTTGGTCATATAACCTTTTACTATTAGATGGACCTAAGTACACCATCTAAGACCAATTTTACCCTAATTAAAATTTCTTTCACTATGAAAAATAACTTAGTAAACCACCTTTATTAAGTTGTTTATGGTCTAAACTGGAAACCCCATGGGGAAATATTAAATAAATATACATGTGTTTGATTTTCCTCAAGGAATAATTAGTTAAATAGAATTTTAATTAATATTCCTGGTCATATTTAACCCAAAACAAGAAAATTAATTAGACAAATCATTATTTATCTTATTATTTTCTAGGAATAATTATTTAAACCTTACTTAAATAATATTCCTTATTAAATTTGACTAAATCATTTATAAGTAATTAAATAAATCATTATTTATTTAATTATTACTCAACCATATCCTTAAAATGATAAATGAATCATTTATTTATTTATTATTTACAAATAAAGGGATTTGACCCAAGTCAAATTATTTTTCCCTCCAATAATTATAGTAAAATATTCCATAAAAGTTGGATCTTGAATTGGTTAATAATATTTTAACTATGCACCAATATCTAGACTAACTCAATATTTTGTTATAAATATAAGGGTTTCTCCATTCACTCACTACCTTTTTTTGCCTACAGATCACTCTCGATCTATACTTTTGGTCTAATTTTTATCCACCATCATTGTCATATTTTTCTATCTTTTTGCTTGTGAGCTCCCTTTGAGTTCCATATTTGCCTGGGTTTTCTACACCATCAAGAGAGAGGAATTTTAGATCTGAAGTGCCGAGGACTTACACGAACCCATCCCATTGAGGAGAATTGGTAACATCCTTCTATGTTTTTGTCCCAGGTGCCCTTAATATAAAATTCATTCAACATATTCTTGTCTTTTCTATTGGATGCATGGAGTAAATATCATTTTTATTTACTGCTTAATGTCTTTCAATGCACAGAATTGGATTTTTGCAGCATTTATCTTGATCACCTAATTGCATATCTAAAGATATTAGCAGCCATCTCTGTTGTTAGGTATATTTGTTATGCATAACTAAAGTGGCATTTTTTCATACACTTGCAATTAATATTCATACTAACACAAGGGTAGAGAAAGCTCACACTGTAGTGGTTATTTAGTTATGGGTGAGGTAGTTACCTAAGCAAACTTCCTCAATGGAAATTAAATAACTTGCAAAAAGGGTCAAGAGGATATTGCGAATGTGAGGCTAGCAGAGAAGAAGGAAAAAAAGAACAAAGTATCAAAAAAATCAGAATGTACACTTGGTTGGATAATGGAGTTTGGTTGGAGTTGGTAACCTCAAAAAATTGAATAGTGGTTAAGTTTTTTTATGATCAAATAATCTCAGTAACAACTTTTTATGTGAAGCAAGATTGAGGGGAGGTGTGGTTGTGTGAACTAGCCTCAAGGTTGGATGGAGCATGATATTTTTCAATGTGGATGTGAACCACTAGTGAGCAATCAAAATTCAGATAAGTATAGTTTATCTGTTAAAATTAAATCTCTATTTTCATGTATAGACCTAAGGAATGACTATTTGTAAGAAATTTTGTACCAATTATCTGGTGAAAGTATACTCTTCATGTAAACCTAATATTTTCTTGAAAACTTAATATTTTCCTGAAAGAGTAAACAGGAACAAAAAAAATAACTATAAATACTCTAAACATTCATGTATAGGTGGGTTTGTCAAGAGGTAGGGTTAGTTCTCTAGTTATTTGTTGGAGAGAAACAATAGGTAGACAAACCCTGAACATTCAAGGGCATAACTCGCGAGACTTTAAATGGAAGACCAGTGAATTGAGATGAGGCATATGGGAGAAATAAGGTAGCAATAAAAGTAGTGTTCATCTCTCAGCCGAAAGGAAAAAATAGATTTGTAATTCTAGTAGATTATTGTTATTATCTTGAAAATAAATATGCAATTAGCCTAAACAAACTAGCTTCACTCATGGTTTTTGAAAATATTAGGTTTGTGTAGCCATATAGATAATGATATAAATATTTAGTTACATCCAAAACCATATCAAAATAACTGTGAACCTATGCATACTAAACAATAAAATTACACCTGAACAATTTCCATATATAGAGCAGAAATAGAATCATAGCATTAATAGAGACAAAGAAAAAATGTTCTTTTACAAATATATAAATTAATCCACAATGAATCCAAATGTTAAATATTGCCAACAAATATGAACTTAACGTTAAGATAACAGTTTAAATAAAAAAAGAATTTTTTTTTCTTTCACTGGAGAGATTGGCAACTGACTAACCATAAATGAGCATAAGGTTCAAGTCTTCAACCTCTGAACCCTTAAAAATTACACAATGAAAATTTTTGGAGTAGAATCATAACCTCTAAGGGTTTATAACTTATACAATAGTAAATGTGAAATAGACCTTTAAACCCAGACATGTATACAATATTGAATATAAGAAAGAAGTTCCATTAAGAAAAAAAACAAAGGGTTTTTCCCCAACAACACTAAAGTCCTAAGAGAAGCAAGTGAGTGTTTGGGCACCTATGTAACAATAAAAAATTATTACTTTTGCATGAAAACCAACCTGGAAGCGAAGTGCTGCTCCAGAAGGGAAAATGATACCCCATTACCTATTTAATATAATATTAAGATAATATCATGTATTAAGATAGTGAGGAGAAAATGAAGTAAAACACCCTTTTGGGTCCTAATTAGAGTTTCAGAGTTAAGAGAATACCTATAATTGCAGAAAACTTTTACTCAACGCACCACTTGGAACAAAGTAAAATTTGAGGAAAGCACTTAGACCATAAATTAATTTTTCTTTTGCAAAATTTTTGGGAGAATATTTACTAACCATTTTACTGAAAAATTCATTGGCATTGAAAATTTTAGAAAAATATAGAAAATTAAAGGAATCATGGCCACTTATGGGAAAAATTAAATGATTAGGGTCAAATCTCTATGTGAAGAGTGAAACATCAAAACTATAATAAGTGATTTGAGTGTAATGTCTTGCCTATGGGATCCAAGAGGTATTCCAACCTAATTCCATCGAATGAAGAAGAGTAGCCAGTGAGAGTCAAACCTAAATCTTGAAGGAGCCCTTCTGGCGCAACAGAGAAAAAAAACTACCCTCATGCAGATGAATGAGAACCAATGAAGTGGGAAGGGGAGGAGATCGCTACCTCTAAAAAATAGGAGAGACAATCACCATTCATCTCGATTAGAGTCTAGAATTTTTTTATCAAAAATAAGAATCCTGAGGGAAGATTGTGAGGTGGACGACTAATAAGTAGTTCATGAAGGTTCTAATGTATAATGTAGGTTTTTGTGATGTTAAAATACCACATTAAACTGCCACTCATTCATAATATAAATTTTGTAACTTGAATTACTCAGTGTAGGTGAAATAACCACTCCATAACCATATATAACACGATAATATCAACTTTTATATTTCATTAAAGTGGCACACAAATAAATAAAGTGAACAAGTATGAAGATAAGTTTTATTTCATATTTATTTTCTGGGATTTATCTTTATTTATTTATTTATCTTTATTTTTTCTTTTTCATGTTTTTGAAGTAGTGTAAGTAGGTATATGACAAGTGGTATCATAGAAAAATAAGGTTCCAACACTAAGGCATTTTGGGAGACGAGTTTAACAAATTTTTTTTTATTAATATACATGAGAAAAAGACATAATGAGGAGAGTTGGATATACCCAACAATGGTGCCAAGTGTTGAAGATGAACTGTCACATGTAAAAAGTATTAATCCATAAATGTGGGTCTAACCATGGGAGCAGACTCAAAACACCAATGCTATATTGTAAGAAACCATTCAACAATTAAAAAATGAGATACAATGGTTAAGAGCTAAAAATGCCAAATTAATGCAAGGATGTGAGACGATAATGGAGAGCTCCTCGCATCGCCATAACCATAGGCATCCTAATGCAAAACCTAACCATGGGAATGAAGTTAGAATTTAGAGAGTTCTTGAGGATAATTTAGAATTATGAGGAGACTAAGAAAATAATGAGGAAGAGTGTGATAATATCTATGGACAAAAAGGATAAAAAAGACCAAAAATTGAGTTGCAAGGGGAATTCAAGAAAATTAAGCCTCCAATGTTTGATGGAGATCAAGAAGAATCTATTGAGGCTTGGATCATTAATGTGAACAAGTATTCCCATATCGATGAATATGACCATAATCTGAAAGATCGGTTGGTGATATTCAAAATATAACGAAAATACACCTTATGGAGGTGATAAGTGAAAATAGTAAGTGAATAAGTGATGTCACATATATGTTGTGCAGGTGGGGTATACAAACTCTAAAGAAAAATATACTAACTAGGAGAGCCTACCTATTGGGAAAGTGTGTTTTGATGTTATTCCTGAGGAAATTCTGATACTGCCCCCTAAAAGATACAGATTTTCCTATTGAACTTATTCTAGGAGAAACTGTTGTGTCTAGAGCAGCATATCACATGATTTTTCCCAAGCTAACATAAATTAAGGTGCAACTACAAGAGTTTTTCAATAATAAATATACCCACCCAAGTGTATCACCTTGGGGAGCTATGGTATTTTTTGTTAGGGAAAAATATGACACTTTGAGATTGTGTATTAGTTACCGACAAGAAAAAAAGTTGATGGTTAAAAATAAATATCCCCTACCACATATTGAAAATTTATTTGATCAGGTTCAAAGGGGTGACCACATTTTCTAAAATTGATTTACGATCTAGATATCATTATATAACAATTAAAAAGGAATATATATACAAAACAATTTTTAGAAATCAATATGGGAATTACAAATTAGTATTTCTACCCTTTGGATAAAATAATGCTCCCATGATGGTCATGTTGTAGGTTTTAACCCTATGTAGAAATTATCTACAAACGAATTCTTAAAACATAAAATAAATAATAGCGAGAGAATAAAGCATAAAACATATACACATTTAGATTTTACCCTAGATCCAAAAACCAAGAGTACCAGACTGATTTTTCATTATATTCCTTCCAATGCTACAACACATATATTTACATGTCGAAGCATTCATAAAACCCAATCCATTAACCCTATATTAGAACATAAGTGTAGTTCCCTTGACCACGTCTACAAAATACCACGGATAGAAAGCCATCGTGCCCAAAACCATGTAAAAACCCATGCACAAAACCATAGGTAGGCCCTTGCACCTAAAATAGGTTAAAAAAAAAAATTCCCGAGGTGTTGCCTTGCACCCCGTGAATGGGGGCTTCCACCCCACTACTAACCCTCCTACAAGGGTGGCTACTTCCCCCATATAACCCCCCTAATGCACACGACCAAATGAAGGGTTGGTGTCTACTTCCTACGTGGAAATATTTGTGGAAAGAATATAACACACAACCAACATTCTCCCACTTATTTTTATATTTCCATGCATAGCTACACGAGTTCTTAGTCATTGGTCTAGCCCTGCAATTCCCATTGTTTCTCTACACCAAGAGAATTTCTTAGTGCTCACGGAATTTTTCAATGCATCTGCAACATTTTTCAAAGTGTCCACCTATACCAACAACACCTTTTTGTACTCAACCATATCTCTCACAAAGTGATCCTAAACATCAATGTGATTTGTAGTTGAATAATAATAGAGTTATTTGACAAAAATATTTCACTTTGGCTATCACAGTCTATCCTTATAGCTCACAGAACCAACCCCATACCTTAACAGAATCTCTTCAAACAAGCTAGTTCCTTGTTTTCATGAGTGGCTACCTTGTATTCTCCCTCTTTAGTTGAATGGGCCACTAAAAACTGTCATTTTCTCATCCATCTCACTGCACCCCCAAAAAGACTAATACCCACTTATAGATTTTATTTGATTAATATATCAAACCTAAATTGCATCAACAAAAGCACTAATGTACAAAAAATTGTCCAATCCTGGTCTTCCTTGGTAGCATAGACCATACTCACCAGTGACATGAAAATACTTTAAACCCCACTTTAATATTTTCGAATGGTCCTTTCAGAATTTTGAAATGAACCTTATCAATAATCCCAATGAATGTGAAATGTATGGTCCTGTATGGAACATTGCATACATCAGACTATTGACCACACTTCCATATGTAACATGCAACATTCCTTCTTCCTCTTCTTGTGTCTTGGGACATGTTTGAACAATTGATTTCAGACCTACAAGAATATGAAACTTCAACGGTTTACTACCCTACATATTAAACCTCTGGAATATTGCCTCTACATACCTCCTTTGGTTTAAGAAGAGCTTCCTATTTTCCTAGCCGTGTTTAATTTCCATTCCAAAAATATAGTTTGTAACACCAAGATCCTTTAGGTAGAATTTGGAGGATAATTGTGTCTTCAAATCCTTGGTAATTTCATTTTTGTTTCTAATCAGAAATATATCATCCACATCCAAGACCAAGTAAATAACACTATAACCAATTAATTTAAGATACACATAGTGATCTTCTTTTCTTATGGTGAAGTGAAGTTCCCGTATATATTTATCAAATATCTTATACCACATCCTTGGTGACTGTTTTAAACCATACAAAGACTTTTTGAACCTGCATACCAGTTCTTTCTTACCTTTAAACACAAATCCTTTTGGTTTATTCATGTATATCTCTTCTTACATATCCCTGTGAAGGAATGTTGTCTTCACATCCATATTTTCTACCTCAAAATAAAAAGAAGAAACAACATATAAAAATAATATAATATAAGTTAAATTGGAAACATGAGAAAAATTATCACCAAAATCAATTCCCGACACCCGGGAATAACTTTTTCTACCAGTCATGTATATTTCTCCACTTTTCCTTCTGCATTCATCTTCTTCTTAAACACCAATTTTCTTCCAATGGGTTTCCTTCCAGCTGGAAACTCCACCAGATCTCATGCCTCATTTTTGTGTAAGGATGCCATTTCATCAACCATGGCCTCCTTCTAGAGTTTTTCATCCTCTAAATGAATTTGATCCCTAAAATTTATGGGATCATCATCAGTGAATCTAGATAAAGAAAAATTTGACAAGAAAGAAGATGGACTATGCCTGTTTGGTGACCTTCTTTCTCAAAATGATCTTGTCAAAGATGGAGTTTGTGGCTCCTCCTCTTTTGATTCATATTTTGGTCTAGATTTTTATTCTTAATCTAGCTGAAGCTATATATTCTAATGTTCCTTTTGAAGTACTTAATGTTTAATAAAATCTTCGACCTCTCTAAACAGAACATCTGGGTTGTACACAACCTTCCTTGTTTCTGGGTTCCAAAGCTTATATAACCTTTTAAACCATCCTTAAACCAAATAAAGATGCACCTTTCAAATTTACTATCCAACTTGGTTCTTTTCTCCTTTGGAACATGTACATATGCATCACACCCAAATACCCTCTGATGTTAAAGAGAGTGTTTCTTCCCAGTCCATACCTCATGTGGAGTGTTATTCTCCAACACTGATAAAGGTGACCTATTAACAAGGTAACATGCAGTCTACATTACCTTTGCCCACAATTGATGTCTTAACCTAACACTACTTAGCATGCTTCCTGACTTTTCCATCAACATCATGCTAATTGTTTCTACAAATCCATTTTGTTGAGGTGTGTATGGAATATTCTTCTATTGTGCTCTACCACACTTCTTACAGAATGGTTAAAATTGCTTCTTGCATAGCTCTCCACCATTATCTATCCTTAACACATTGATCATCTTCTATGTTTGATTTTTCCATATATTCCTCAATAATTCATCTATAAATGAAACGTAGAACATAGAATTAGCCAAGTACGGAACTGACATAGGTCCAAACACATCAGTGTGCACAAGCTCTAATATCTTGTTTGACCTCTTAGCACCAAAAGGGAAACTCACCCAATTCTACTTCCTAGATACACAATATTCATTGAAATCAAAATCCAAAGAGAAATTAGAGATACTTTATACCATAGCATTACCATGTAGTATTCAAAGTCCCTTATTTCCAATGTTTCTAAGCCTTTGATGCCATAACATGTCCTTTTATCGATAGACCACTAAGATTTATCCTCCACTTTCAGGAACCAGGTAAGTGTTGCACCAATCAATAACAATGCTACCTAGAAGTTTGTGTAGAGTTCCAATTGCAACTACTTGCAATAATACCAGTGCTCCTTGAACCATCTTGTCAATTTATTTCTTGAAGATTATTTTTACACCTGCATCCTTAATATTGCTTACATAAATCATATTTATAGCTAATGTAGGAATGTGCTAAACATAAGGAAGTTTTCTAATCCTTCCACCTTGCAGCTTCAACTTTAATTTTCCATGTATAACGATTTTGGCCTTTGTATCATCCCTTACGAAGACATAACCACCATCATATTTCTCATACTCGTAGAACTACTCCCTATGGGGATTGAAGTCAAAAGATGGACGTGATTCAATCAACCATGCTTGATGATCAACATGTGTACTTGAAGAAGAAGCTAAGTACACATCCCCACCTTCGTCAAGGGCATCCGTTACCTCTATAAAAGGAGCATCATTAGATCATTTTCCTTTATTAGGAGCTTTAAATCTATATTCCATATTGAAGTGCCCTTCCTTTTCGAATTTCCATCGCACATTTATAGGTTTTTTTAGAGATTTATATGTCAATCTAGATTTAGATCTCCCACTCGAGGACTTGTTTTTGTTTATTTTCTGGCACCACCCCTATACAGAAAAGGGATCTCCATTGTGGCCCTCCATATTTTTTCGTCTCATCTCTTTCGACAACAAGGATGAGACTAGTTCATCAAACTTCAAGGTATTTGTATTGATACCTATTGCAGCAACCGGACTATCCCATGAATATTGTAGATAACATGGAAAACTAATGAACTTATATTCATCTGATATTTTAATATCAATAGACAAAAAATGACTTACCACAATATTGAAGGCATTCAGATGCTCTATCATCGAGTCTCCATCCTTCACCCTCAGGTTGTAAATATTTTTCTGTAGGAACATTTTGTTCACCAGATATTTAAATTGGTAAAAAGTCTGTAACTTGTCCCACAAAGCCTTTGTCATAGCTTCCCCTAATAAATTTAACAATATTGAACCATATATACACAATCATATTGTTTTCTTTTCTTTCCAATCCTACTTTTACCAATATTCATCTAACATTATCATTGGGTTAATTCCAATATCTAATGCAATTGACTGATCTTTATCCACTATTAGATCCTCCATATTGATCTCCCACAACTCAAAAATATCACCATTAAATTTATTTATCTCTATATTCCACTCCTCGCCATCCTCATTCACTGCAAGAATTGATCCCGCATATCTCCCACTAAATAAGCTACTACACGCCCGAAAAAAACACCTCAGAAGCAAATGAGTCCCCTTGATGTTGAAACAACTCTGATACCAAATATAGGTTTTATCCCTGCACATAAATTATTTGTAAATAGATTCATCAAATAGAAAATAAATAATGGAAGGAAGATAAAACATTAAAAATTTATACACATATAGTTTACCTTGGATCCCAAAACTGAGACTACCAGATTGATTTTTCATTATATTCCTTTCAATGTTACAAGACATATATATACATGTCGAATAACAATAAAACCCATTAATCCATTAACCCTAGATTAGAACATAATCATGGTTCCCTCGACATATAAAAAATACCATGGACAAAAAACCATCATGCCAAAAACCATGCACAAACCTAGGCAAAGAACCATAGATAAGCCTGACCACCTAATATAGGGTCTAATAAAAAATTATCAGTGTGTTGGATCGGACACTGTGCAAGAGGAAAAAGCCCCATGAAGACCCCTTGATAGGGGATATTGTGCCCCCCCTCATGCACATGGAGAAACGAAGTGCGGCACCCAATCCCCCTCTTATGCCACACTTCTATAATGAGGCTAGTCGTGGAAAAAATATAAAAAAACACCCAATAATGTGCATCATGAACATTGTGTTTCAACCATATTTATATAAATTGTGCTATTTTTTATAGATAATATCCATATTTATTAAAAATATGTGGTGGAACATAAGGAACACTTGAGAAGAGTATTGCAAAATTTGAGGGAGCACCAACTCTATGCAAAATTTAGCAACTGTGAATTATTTAAGGATAAAATTTATTACCTTAGGCATGTTATTACCAAGGATGGGATATTTTTAAACCCATAAAAGATTAAAAAATATAAAGGAATGGTCATTACCTAAGAATGTAATGGACATTAGATCCTTCATGTGAGTGGCTAGATTTTATAGGTGATTTATTGAAATATCCTCAAAGGCGACTTACCCTATTACTTCCTTGAAAAAAGAGGGAAAAGCCTTGAATTATAGAAAAGAATATCAAAGAAAATTTTATTGATTAAAACAATTACTTAGCACTTCCCCTATTTTAAAAATTGTTTATATAGATAAGTGATCTACTGTTTTTACAAACTCCTATAAGGAGCCCGCTAGAGGAGTTGTATGTAGGAGGAAAAGGTTGTGGATTATGAATCTTAGAATTTTAAAGAGCAAGGGGATAAATATTTTTCTTATGATCTGGAATTAGAAGACATAATTCACATGTGAAAAATGTGGTGGAATTACTTGGTCGGAAAGATATTTTTACTACTGACTGAGCATAACATTTTAAAAAATTACTTTAAGAAACCTACTTTGAATGCTCAATAGGCATGTTGGGTTTATTTTCTGAGAAAATTTGAAATAGAATTCAAACACTTAAAGGGAAGGGAAAATCGAGTGCCAGATGCCTTGAGAATAAAAGTTTATTTTGTGTATGAAATATTGTTTAGGGAGGTAGAAACAATTTTCAAAGAAAATATTAAAGAAGATGCTAAGAAATACCTGGAATATCAATTCATATGGAAACAAGCCAAAGAACCAAACAACAATGAAAGCCACCTTGGATATGTGGTATATGAAAAAAATATTTTAATTTATTGACGTGGTATATATATACCTATTCAAATCAACATTAAACAAACCATTATTAATTAGTACCACCGAAGGACATATGCATCCCATTTGGGTTATGAAAAAATGGTCAGTTTCCTTAATAAAATAGTATTTATGGCTACGTATGAAGAGGGAAGTAGCTGAATATATGTAGTTGAGTGCCTAGAATGTCAGCAAATGAAGGAATAACACTGGCACCTAGCTTGATTACCTCACTCATTTCCCATTCCTGAATGGAAATGGGAAACCATCACAATTGATTTCATCACTATTTTACCCAAGACCAAGGAAAAACGATTCAATAATAGTAGTTGTAGATAACTTAAGTAATTCAACACACTTTATTCTGGTGCAAAATACATATAAATCAATACATATTGCTAACATATTTATGAAATAAATATTCATATTGCATTGACTACAAAAGGTGGTAAGCTCTTATAGAGATGTTAAGTTTACATCCACCTTTTGGAAGGCTCTATTTTAAGGATTTGACACATGGATACATTTGATCACTAAATATCACCCTCAAAATGACACAGACAGAATGAGTGAATAAAATACTTGAAGATATGTTGAGGATGGATGTAATGCAAAAACCAACTAAGTAGGAAGATCATATTCATTTAGTGGAATTTTATTATAATAAAAACTACCATACTTCCTTGAATATGAGCCCATTCAAAGTATTGTGTGGATGAAAATGTATAAAAAATGTTAATTTGAATGGTCCCGAGGTCAAATTGATGTTACAACCTTACAAGCTACAAGAGATGGAGGAAGTCATAAGAAGGGTGAGAGCGAAATCGAAGGTTGCCCCAGATTGGAATCAAAATATGAGCTAATAAAAACACAAGATATTGATAATTTTAGGGGGGAGAGAATTCACATATGTGTTCATAATGTGTTTCATGTCTCATTGTTAAGAAAATATATTTATGATCCTAGACATATCAATTGGAAATAAATCCAATAAATTTATCTCTGAAATGCATAACTATATGTATATATTTAAACGTATGTTATGAATGTTGGTAAGTAAAATATAAAATTGTTTAATACATGTGGATGTAGGTCTAATGTGATGGAGAATGATATTCAAACGTCTACGGATCCTAGATCATAGAGAAGTAATGTTTCGGAAATGACTTATGACAAAGGTTAAAGTGTAGTGGAAGAACTTTAGCCTAGAAGAGGATACCTAGGAATATGAAAAACTCATTAAGGAAGTGTGTCCCATTTTATTTGATGTCTAAACACGAGGAAAATGCTTCATTTGAGGGGGGAAGGACATAATGTCCCCCGGTAAACTTGTAAATATTGACTTCTTGTAGTTAAAAAAAGCATCTTAGTAGTCATGGGCTGAAAAGGATAAGGTATAGGTAATATATATATATATATATTATTTTATATTTTATCTAATGTTGTGTGGACCATAATGGAAAACAAGACAAGCAAAAGCTCACACTTAGGTGGTATTCAATTATGGGTGATGTAGTTACCTACCCAAATCTCCTCAATGGAAATAAAATAACTTCAAAAATGAAAAATAGGGTATTGTGAAACTAAGGATAGAAGAGAAGAAGGAAAAAAGGACCAAAGTATAAAAAAAATTAGGCTCTAGAACTAGTTGGCCAATGGAGTCTGGATGGAGCTAGTAAGCTTAGAAAGCTGAACAATGGCTAAGTATAGTTGTGATAAGATAGCATGGGTAACCATTGGTATGTGAAGTAGGCTCCAGGGGATTTTTAGTTGTGTGAAATAACATCAGGGTTGGGTGGAGCACTCTTTTCCAGGTGGATATCGTCCACTAGTGAGCAAACATAATTCAGATAAGTAGAGTTTATCTGTTAAAATTCCATATTTATTTTTGTGTATAGATGTAAGGAATAACTATATGTAATAAATTTTGTGTCATTGATCTATCCAAAATAAACCCTTCATCTAAACTTAATATTTTCCTCATCAAGTAAACATGAATGGCAACAAAAACTGTAAATATTGATGTATAGATGGGTTTTCCTACAGGTAGGTTTAGTATTGGAATCCACTCCTGGAGAGAAAAAACATCTATAAAAATGCTAAAATCTCAAGGGCATAACTCAGGATTGTTGAAATTACAGACTAGTGAATTGATATGAGCTATATGGGAGAAATAAGCTAGTAAGAAAAGTATTGCTCATATCTTGGCAAAGAGGAAAAAAATGATTTGTAATTATAGTAGCTTATTATTATTATCTTGGAAGTAAATATGTAATTAGCCTCAACAACCCATCATCCCTCATGGTTTTTGAAAATATTAGGGTTCTTCATTCGTAGAAATAATTGTATAAATATTTGGTTACATCACAAATTAAATCAAAATAAATGGCAGTGTATGTGTGTAGAACAATAAAATTGCAGCTAAATAATTTCCATATACAGAGTAGAAATAGAATCATAATATTAATATACATAAAAAAAAATGTTCTTTTACATATATAACTCAATGCACAATGAAACCATATATTAAATGCTCTCTGAAAATATGGACTTGACATTCAAATAACAATTTAAATAAAAAAGTAAACATTATTTACCTTTCAATGGAGGGTTTGACAAGAGACTCACCATACATGAGCATAAGCTTCAAGTATTTGACCTCAAAACCTTTAGAAATTTCACAATGATAAATTTTTGGAGCAGAGTGATAACCCCAAATAGTTTATAACCTGTATAGTAGTAAATGTGAAATAGACCCCTAAACCCAAAAAAATTATACAATATCCAAAATAAGAAAAAAGTTCCCTTAACCTAGAAAACAAAGGGGTTCTTCCACAACAACACGAAAGTAGCAAGAATAGAAAGTGAGGGTTTGGTAACCTATGCAACAGTAGAAAACATTTACTTTTGGAATGAAAACTAACAAGGAAATGAAACACTCATCCGAATGGGAAAATAATTCACCATTACCTGTTCAAAAAAATATTATTAGAATGCCATGTATTAATATAATGAGGGGGAAATGAAGTAAAACACCCTTTGCAGTCGTAACTATAATTTCTAAGTCAAGAGAATAAATATAGCCATGGAAACGTTCTGCAGAGCACACCACTTGCAATAAAGTAAAATTTAAAGAAAATTCTCAAACCAGAAAATAATCTAACTTCTGTAAGAAGTTTGGGAGAATATTCACTCACACTTTTTTGGAGAAATTCATTTGTGTTGACAATAAGAGAGCAACATAGACAATGAAAGGAATCATGACTTCCTATGGGAGAAGATGAAATGATTAGGGTCAAATTTTTATGTGAACAGTGAAACTTTAAAACCAGAGTAAGTGCCTTGAGTGTAAAACCAGAGTAAGTGCCTTTCGAGTGATTCCACTTGTAATAGAGTCCCAATACATCCTAATTAATAAAAAAATGTGTCCTATCCAACTTTTATTTTATTTACTTGGTCATTCAGTCAGTTATCTCCTCTTGTAGCAAATCAAGACTTCCTATAGCGACTTCCTCTAGCACTCCTATAACACATCTAAACCTAAACATATGTCATCCCAAAGCTTGGGTTTTGTATCTTAGACTTGAATCGTGACCCGTAGGATCTAAATCCATGATTGAGGAAGAATAAACACCACTTAGCACATGCATTTTTACAAATTATACTAGGCCTATTTATTTGAATTTATGCTCTTAGGATTTTAGTTTCAAATTCTTCTTCTTGCCTAGGATCAATTCCTTTTCAAAGTAAAATTTCCATTTTTGCAAATAGTTTAAGATTTAATCTCATGAAATTCATGGCATTACATCATATCAACTAAATAAGGACACATTTTAAGTTTCACATACAGTGCTGACACCTATTAAGTTTGTATGAACCCTAGGTTGATAGTTAAAGTTTGTAGCCTTGGTACTTCAAAATTATTGTTGCAATACTAAGGCTCTTCATGGGTTATGGAAATTGGTAGATGCAATGGTACTTTTAGGGAAGGGAGATCCCCTCTAGTTATTTGTTTCAACATTACCCCAAAATTGTTCTACTCAAACTCAAAATTTATGTGTGTGCCTTGGGATCCTGTGTGGATTGGAACGATCATGTCTCTAAATAGGTGTCTTTTCCATCAACTGTGGTAGAGTAGGACTCAAGCTCGAACAATAGTGGGTATCTTTTACGAGTGGTTTTCCACACCAAGAGATATTATTAGGTAGTGGGATCAGTCCCAATTTGGGCTAAAACCTCGTGGCTAGTCGAAAGGCTGTTGTGATCATGCAGGAGTGGAAGATGATGATGGGGGGTGTGGGCGCTGCATTGAAGGGGTAATTGAGTTTTTAACAGGTTCCTTCTCCCAGCCTTGTAGACAATCCATGAGGGATTCATTCAATGAACCTATGACATATCATGTGCATTCATAGAATACTAAACAATACCCCTAATTTGACTACATATTGGAAAACACCTCTAAAATTAACATTGCTTAATCCACTAACAATACAATCCCAACACACCTTCCGAATTTTAGAAACTAGTGATTTCACTAAATATTATATGTATCCATCTTTTCATTAGCATTTCTTTATATCCCTTTATATTTTTCATTAAATTTGAGCTTCATTTTTTATACCATCCAATATAAAAACCCTTTATCGCCTAATATTTTATAAATATATTGTGTAATTTTTTAATCAATATATATCACCCAATATGAGCCCATGTGGTATGGTATTATTCCCCCAGGGAAGCCATAGTGAGACCAACCACCATTCATGGAGTCCTTGGACGTTCAAATGTGGAACATAAAAATATTGTTGGAGGATATGAGGAAACAAAAATGCAATGAATGTAACAAAGTGATCACATTTATGTATGATATGTAATAGAAGAAATGGGATATCCTTGTCCATTTGGTCTTTATGGGAAAGGGGAAAAGAGGAAACAATGACAATTTGGTGTCTATGGGAAGGAGTCAAAGAGGCACTAATGACCACATAGATGAGATTTAGGCATGTCTATCTCACACGGAATTTCATTTCCTTGGGGTCATATAGCTCTTTATACTCTTGATGTTCATCATTCACCTTATTTCCCTCATGTTTTGAGATGAAAATTTATTGTATTCTGATTCTCTATGTTTTATGGGATTTCTAGTCATTCTGTTTTTGGTTACCATGCAAAGATTCACAATTTATCCTTAGTTTTATCATTTATCTAAGGGCCAGTAAATACGGTTGGATTGAGATTTGGAGAGGAGGGGCCTTCATGTTTATCCATTGTAAAATTTTGAAGAAATAATAGAAAAATTTTGGTGTTCAAAAAATATTTAATATATATATATATTATATTAATTATTCAAACACTTCAAAAAGAAAATCCATGAATATTATAATAATAGTATAAAATATATATAAGGAAATAAAGGTTAATTAGAAATAAAAGTACAAAAGGAAGGCGCAGAGTAGGAATCAGGAGGAAGAAAAAATGGAAGAAATGGAAGGAATCTAGTTCTTGCTAATATTCCAACCATCATATTTGTTTGGATTTCTAGATTTTTTTGCAATCTCAATGGTTTCTCTATACTTCCTACGATGATAATGGTCTATCCTAGTTAGGATCCTGAAGTATTCAATGAAAATATGATGCATGGTTTTTTTAGCATGCTCGACAAGCGCAGAGGAATGGGATCGATAATGTATAATAGGACCTACATACCCTTGAATCCTCTTCTTAACATATTTTTCTGTTTCACCAACATACAACACCACATGAACATGAAATTAAGTAGGCACCTTTCATGTTAGAATGGTCAACAAGATCATTAATTGAATTCAACATACCTAAAAAAAATAGTTAATTTCTAATAAGAGTAATGAGAAGAAAATATGTTAAATGATATTAACACATGATTTTGTGAAAACATTGGTCCCAAATTGCATGAATTCATGTCTTCATAGACGTTTTGTAAGTGGTCGGATCCATGTCTTTTGAGACATGTTGTAACTAGCTCTCTAGTGGCATTCAAGCACCCAAGAGGACCTAATTTTGAAAGGTGAAGACTTTTCTTCAAATCTTACACCTTTCTTTGCAAGTTTAATTGTATTACTTCAAAATACCATGGAAAAAAATACACAACCATACATAATCATCACCTAGTGAGTAATTGTGTAAGTGGTATCATTCTTCCAATCGAAAAACCTAATGTTTTTGACAATAAGTAGAATAAACAATATTTAATTCATAAAACCATATTTAATATTTACATATGTCATTAATATTTGCAACTTTAAATTTATCCCCATGACTTTTATTAAAATTTAAATGTTTGCAGGAAAATAAAAAAATAAAGTTTGACAGAAATTAAATTACATTGGGGGTGCTACATTTCCCCTCCCTTTAAATGCATACCTTCGTCGATGTTTCCTCTTCATTCATCATTTTTTTTAAAGTGAAGGAAATGATTCTCTCATTTAATCTTTTATCCCCCAAGTGGCCTCCTTTGGCCCAAAGTGATCATTGAACTTTAAGATAGGTGATGGCTATATTCCAAAGTATAGTTTCCCTCCTATCTAAAATTTGTAGAGTCTCGACCTAGAACTCACCTTCACGTTCCACCTTTAAAACATTCCAATCAATAATCTGAGTTTGATCATGAATGTATTTCTTTAAAAGTGATACATGAGATATATTTTGTACTTTGATGTTAGTTGGTAGTGTTAAATGGTAGGTCACTGATCCTAATCTTGTAATTAGAACTTCTAATGGTCCACATAATTGAGGTGACGAATTATAAAAACTTCTTAGTTTAAAAGTTCTCTACTTGGGTTTGAATTTAATGTGCACATGTTCTCCCAACTTATGTTATTTTGTTTCATTTTCAAATTTATATAGCTCTTATGCTTGTCTTGGGATGCCTTTAGATTTTTTCTTACCTTTTGAACTATATATTTTATTTCTTGCAAGCGATAAGGTCTCAAACCAAGTCTTTGTCATGGTTGACTCCAACTGAATATAGTATGGCACTTTTCCCCATAAATTACTTCGAAGCGACTCATCTTTGGAGATGTTTGATAACTATTGTTGTAGGAGAACTCAACCAGATGTAAATAATATCCTTACATAGTTGGTTGATCTATCATGTACATGTGAAGCATGCATTCAAGAATTTGATAGGTTCCCCAGTTTGAACATCTATTTGTGGATGGTATGCAGTGGTAAAATTTATTTGTGTACCCATTCTTGCAAAAAAGCGCTTTCTAAAAATTGGAAGTAAAATTTTCATCTTTGTCCGATATAGTATTTTTTGGTATTCCATATAATTCAAAGATTTATTTCATGAAAATTTGAAAAACATGAACAAAATTATATGTTGATAGAATTGGTATAAATTAAATAACTTTTGATAATTTTTGCAGGACAACCATGATTGGATCATGTTGTATTCAAGTCCTAGGCAACATCGTAATCAAATTTATTGAAAGAATTTCCCAATTCTGTTGCATAGTGTGGAGCTATAAAAAGGGTCTCTTTCACCTCTAATTACCTCACATTAATATGTCAATCCGGAAGCGTTTTGTTATTACAAAGAGTGACTCAATCCGAGGCTATCATTTGTCAGAGTAATGCTAGTAGTACAGTGCTTAAGAAATACAAGAGTAAACGGATGCTTAACTGAAATTAAATTACTTTAAAGAATAAATCACACACTCAGAAAACTCAACAACTTATCAGTCAAGGGTTCGGCAGTGATAACCCATCCCTTCGGAAACTGATGGAAAGGAAATTAGAGCATAGACCATGAGCCTAGGAGCTAGACAGTGACTGCCAATACTCACTACAGCCTTAGATCATCTCTCACATCAAAACAACAAATGCAAGTAAATGGAACAGCAAAGCAAATAAAGGATTGAACAGCAATTCTGGAATAGAACAGCAAACCTAAAATGGAACAGCAATTGAATAACTAAGTCCCGCGGGTTGTAACCAAACTTAATCTATTAACTCAAATGCACTCTTTGCAATCAAATAACATTCTTTCACTCTAAAGGCAATTCACACAAATCACACTAATGGAACAGCAATAACTATTAATGAATTATGGAACAGTACTGATAAATCAGAAACGCGCACAACACACTGGAATAACAATCTGAATCAACGGAAATATGACTGTGCTTCCAAATAGAACACTATTATTTCTGAATCCACGATTATGAAGAACACTACCTCAACAAATTTATGACACGAATATTCAGTATAACAGCTCCGTAACAGAACAGTAAGAACATGCAATTAACTTTTAAAAGGATTAATAACTTGATGTGGAGTCAACACACGATTTTGTCTGTAAAAACCTCAATGATTCAATCTTTAACAGAGCATGTAATATGAACTTTATAAAGCATAAAAAATTATCAAATAACACTGATAAACAAACCACACAGAAGTCAAGTCGTAATGGTACAAAAGCAAGTGTCCTCCGGGGCTGGGCCCTTAGCCTCCAAGGATACACGGCTTTAAGTTAATCCAGACGCAGAGATGAAATAATCACCAAGCTTTTATTAATGCATCGGTCAAAAATACATTGAACCAGTTCTCAACGAGACTTAATAATCAAAGCTGATGTTTTACAGAAAATTACATAAAAGCATATCCTCCTATCTATCAAGCTAACAGTGCTGTCCCTTTATATAAAGGTGACGACGGAGATGTCCAAGTAACATGATAAATAAAGCAGCGATCCCTCAGGATCGAAGATCCTGAGGGATTCGCCAAACTGTTAATTCTTCATCCTTTCCTTTCTTTGGCGCCGAGCTGGTGTCTTCTCCTTCTTTTCCGAGCCGGTTTGCTGTAATCTATTTAGCCTTGTTCGCATTCGGTTCATCTTCAGAGGGACAGCAGTTATCTCGACTTTGTCTCTTCCTTTAGAGCGGCAATTCCTCGTTTTCTCCTCTTTCTGCACAGAAAATAACCATTATTAGGGCCTAAGTCTTGCATATCAATTCTCACATGTTTTGTCATAATTCCTTATTACTTCCAAATTCATGATACAAAAAGGTTCACAAATTCTATTAAAAAGCCACTGAAATAATCATCAAAAGCATACCTTTTTAGGACTCCACACACCCCCCTGCTTACCTTGTTTCATGTCCTCATGAAAACATTGTAGTTGACATGCAAAGCAGTGAGAGAATATGCTGGAGAAGGAGTCTCATGCGGAGGCCTACAGCCATGATGAGTGATTAGATAGTCAAAGAACTGACCTGTTTGCCCCTCAGGCATCTCATACAGGGCCTGGTATCCAGGCGCAGGGTGCCAAATAATTGGAGTACGAAATCTATATCCTAACCAGGATGGCCCTGCTTTCAAAATACTTTCGCCATAGAGGTTCAACCGGTTGGCAGCTAACTCAAAATTCTCATACTTAAATGGTTCCCTGAGCTGGATGTTTGGATCAGAGATTCGGTACCGAAATTTGGCTGCATTAATGGCCAAGTCTTTGATGGAAAGAAAATATTCTAAACTCTCTCGAATGAGTGCCTCATGCATGGGTCCTAATGTTTCAATGACACCCGGAGTCCTTATGTGGTTTCTATGAGCTTTCCACAACTGTACTGGGTTCCTAGGCTCAGCCCTTACCCGTAAATCTAGACCATTTTCCTGACTCTGGAAAGTATCATAGGCTTTGAGCCACTTAATCTTATTAACCCCGAAGGAAATGAATGCTTGTAATTGGATGTCTCCAATGAAAGGGCCAGGGTTTAACTCAGTCTCCTGATTTAGCACAAGGTCATGCAAATAAAGTTCACACAGCAATCTCTGGACTTTCACTCCATAATGTTTACAGCAGTCTATAAAGTCATTGACAGTGTTGATTTGTATAGGGGCGCCTGCTTTAACAGCTTTTATTTTTAATTGTAAATACCGTTCTAATAAAAACAGAGCATAGTTTTTAGCAGGGGCCCTACATGCTAAAATTTCATTGTATAAAGAACACAAGGTATTCATCTGCTTGATAACAGTATCTAGTCTACGGGTTACCTGTGCAACTTCCTCTTGTTCCTTTCGCCACCCTTCAAAGGCCTGGCTTTTGGATTGATTGACGTCCCTTAGTTGCTACTGTAACTCTTCATATTTTTCTCGGGGAACCATTTGCTCTCTAAGTTGTTCGGCTTCTTGCTGGGCTTGCTTCATCATCTTATGCAAGGTTTTTGTCTTCGGATCTTTTTTCCATAGGTCAGTAGAGGCCGGGAGTTTTACCTGAAATTTCTTATTATGCTGTTTGGAGTTCAGAACCCTTATTACCCCTGAGGGTGGTGCCTCTGTCTGAATTTGCTTGTCACTGGTCCTTATATCATCCTTTTCTGTTTTAACGCGAACATCCGTCTGTTCCTCAGCATCATTTGGAACGGCAGCTGGATTCTCAGTAGGGTTTTGGACAGCAGGCCGTTTGTTGGCCCTCTTTTTCCTCTTTACCTTCTGGTTCTTTTTCAGAATCCTAATTTGTTGTCTGAGCTGGGTTATCGTATTCAACAATTTCTGCCGTTCCCTCCGCAACTTCTTAATTTCCAGCGTCTCATTAGAAGGAACAGCAGACTGTCTGCTGCGGTCTGGACCATGACTAGTTTCTAAATCTTCCTCTTGGGGTTCTTCCTCACTGTTCTGCTCTGGCTGTTCTGGGGTAGGAACCTCGACTGGTTCTGTCTCTTCCTGAGCAACTGCTGTTTCTGCTCCTACTCCCTCTAAAATTTCCTCTTGCACCCTGGGAACAGATTGTTCCCGTTCAGTATTTACCTCCTCTTCATCATGAACAGGCAGATTACCTCCTTCTGCCTCTACTGTAGGTGATTTTTCAGACATGTTTTCTTCTTGGGGTTTGTCGCGAGGGTCCTCTGAACTAGAAGGTTGGCCATACTTACTCATATTGGCTAGGATTGCGGCCAAGTCATCTTCTCCCAGTAGGTCTTCTAATGGGCTACCTCCCTGCTGTTCTATTTCCTCCTCCTGTTCAGCTTCTGCTTCTATCCCCTATTCGGATTGCTCATCCTCAATTATCACTGGTTGGTTGGCGCTTTCCTAGAGCTTTTCCAGCCTTCCTCGTATCCGAGCTAACCGTGCTGATTTTCTGGGCTTATCTATGCTTCCTCTCATCTGAGCTAACCGAGCTGATTTTCTGGGTTCCTCTGGTTGCTCGGGTGGATCAATGGCATGCTTGCGCTTTGCCGATTCTTGGTGTGTCTCTGGTTGTTCTGATGTACTAGCAACATGTTCTCTGCGTTTTTCCGGTCATTCTGGTGTGCTTATAGAATGTCTACGTTTTGGGGATGGCGCTGTCAATCCCCCCTCAATCATTGCAATCAGCTCTTCCCAGCTGCTCTGCTGCTGGGTGAGACCATAACTAACAACTAGTCATATTAACCCATGGTGACTAACGACTTCCTCTACATGCTGTGCCTTTTTTATACTTTGTGCAGCATCATGCAGTAATGAGTTCAGTAGTGCCGGTAAATTTACAGAGCATTTCTGCTTTAAAACAGCTAAAAGTTTAAGATGTCGTGGTCTTACCACGTCTTTCCTTCCTTCGCAGGTGATGTAGCTCTGCACTGTTCTTGCTAGCTCCATCCAGGGTTCTCCTAGGGTTTCTGGCAGAACTCCGTTCCCCTTAATTGTCAAATTCTGGCCTTCATCCTGGAAAATTTCCATGACCTTCTGTAATCGTTCCTTTTTTAATGTCCATACCGGTCCGGTGGCTGGTAGTCCTGAAACTTCTGCAATTATGGCATCGGTGACCGCTATCCGCTTCCCTCTTACTGTGGAGTGGTCATCCTGTAGGTTCTGCAAAAATTCCATCGCTACTATTTCATTAGACTCCTGCAGGCGATTGAAATAATTCAACCATCCTGCTCTTTCCAGGATCTCCCGGGCAGCAGCGGAGATCGTCAACTGTTGAGGCTCGCTTCGAATTGCCCTTCCTCCCATGGTTTCACTGTGAATTCTAAATGGAACAGCAAAAACGTTTTCTGTTTGAAACACAGAGAGGGTGATAATCGCAAGGTTTTGAGAAAGAAAACACAGAGTATGCAACAGTGCAATAGAAAGCAACTTGTGTGAAAATAGAAATGCCATGCCGTTAAACCATGCCAAACCGTCGTACACTAGTTTTCCCGAATGGTGAGTTGACACGTAATACAGGGAATGATGAGGTTAACCTCCCCCCCCCCCGCAGTGTGATAGGCTGTCCCAGCCGGCAAATAAAGGAGCGGCACCCGGTCTGCAATCAAATCAGAAAGGAACAACATATGAAATTATGCTATGTGGAAAAGGACAACGAATTACCGAAATCGAGGCGGAGAATTGATCGCGTATGATATAAGAGGCTGCTGTGTTATGATATGAGGCTGATAGGTAGGGCATGTATCGTACTTGCCAAATCTTAAGCGGTCATGGTCACTTCCGTTGCCATGATTGGTAATGATAAATATTCATGCGATGTATAAATCGGGAAATAACATATGATTAGTGCCTAGGATATAAGAAACAAAAGAGTATTAGTATCTTACCCATTGGTGTAACCAAGGTGACTTCAATACCATTAACAGTACTCTGCTGCCAACAGGTGTCCATAACCTTGGCAGAGTTGTTTTTTCACCCTTGGAACCATGATCCTTTGTGTATACTTAGGAATGTTGTTATGTTAAAATGTAGACCATTATGCTGGCTTGGTGAGCAGTTAACCACAATGCCATTCACGAGGAAGGAGCGAAACGTGGGCAGGCCGGCTCGTGATGAGACCTCCTGTTCCAAGGTTCGTTTATTTGATATACCTTTTGGATCATATCCCTGGTGTGGTGGCCATAATGGGAATGCCACTTCACTTCCATCCTCATGATCATGGTAGGCTGGCTCTCGATGAGACCCCCTATCCCGCATTTGACGTCTCACATATCATATTGAGATATATATATATTTTTTATAGTGTCCTTTTCCTTATTTATACACAAAGGGTGGTTCAACACTCCTTAAGAGTAGGAATGGTGGAAGAAGTCTTATTATCTCAATAGGAAGATATAAGCCCTTTGCTCTTATCCCTAAATAATAATCAAAGAAGGTTAAGGGAATCAGCATGATAAAGATAACCAATCAGGGCAAAATTAGTAGAACAATGACAACAAAAGATAAGAAATAAGTATGCCTTTCCGTTTGTCCTCTTACTAATGCAGAGCCTTATAGATATAGCGATTTATGGTTTGCAGATTTCGGTATGTTGTGATTTTATATTTCATCGCAAAAATACATAGCTGAAGCTTAAAGACTAGAAAGAAGACGGGCAAGAAGCATCCTCAATTTAGATCAGCAAAAGAGATAACCTGCTTCACAAGGAGAGCAAAAGTATGCTAATGGTGTTCCGTCGGAAAAAAACAATGATGGATGATAGAAAAAGGAACAGCAAAAAAAATGCAAATGTCATTCCTTTGGGAAAAGGAACAGAAAAAATACTATAAAACACTCAAAATGCCATTCCTTTGAAAAAGGAACAACAACAATAAAAGAACGTTGTTTCTTTGAAGAAAAAGGAACAGTGGTAACCAAAAGGAACAGCGAAAAATGTAACAATGCCGTTCCTTTGAAAAAGGAACAGCAGAGATCCGAATGCCTTTCCTTTAGAAAAGGAACAGCAGAACAAAAAAAACCAACATCATAAAAAAACACGCAGATGCTATTCTTAGAAGGGCAAAAATCGAACTTTGTGAAAGAAAAGGAACAGCAAAAATGACAAGGAAATATTTAATTCAAAATTATGTACAAGAATCACTCAAAAACAAGAACTTATGTAGAAATTGCAAAAAGAAATGAACCCTTAATGAATTCCAGGTGAGGAAGATTTCTCTTCCTCTACTAAGATCTCCATATCAGTGTCTCGGCGTAGCTGCTGGCAGAAGGATTCCCGAGTGAGTGGTTTGCGATAGAGACGGACTCGGTGGCCATTCACTTTGAATGCATATCCAGAACCGTCAATGGTAATTAGAGTAAGGGTTCCGTTGTCATGCACCTTCTGGATTTCATATGGTCCCAACCATCGAGTCTGAAGTTTTCCAGGGAAGTCCTGAAACCGAGAGTCGTATAACAAAGCCCAGTCTCCCTCGTGAAAGAATTTGTTTTTGATAAGCGCATCATGCCATTTAGCTCGCTGCTGTTGAATCAATGCTGTATTTTGTAGTGCAGATAGCCTGATTTCGTCTAATTCATTGATCTGCTGTAGTCGATTGATTTGTGCCTCGCTTAGATCTAGGCCAACTTCCTGGGCTGTCCGTAATGTTTGGATTTCGAATTCTATGGGAAAAATGGGTTGTTTTCCAAACACTAATTGATAAGGTGAGTAACCGGTGGTGCTCCTCCATGTGGTTCTATAGGCCCAGAGTGCTTCAGGTAGTCGGGTAGCCCAATCATGCCTATGTGACGCAATGGTTTTTGTTAGGATTGATTCTATTATCTTATTGCTACTTTCTACCTGCCCATTCGCCTGTGGGTGATATGGAGTAGTGATTTTATGCTGGACGTGATAATTGTTGAGTGTTGCAGCTAATTTATGCCCAACAAATTGTGGTCCTCCATCTGTAATTACTTCCCTAGGAAGGCCATAACGAACAAATAGATGGAACAGGAACTGTATGACAGAGTCCTCTGTGGCTCTTGGCAATGCTTCTGCCTCAACCCATTTCGTGACATATTCTGTTGCCACCAAGATATATGTTTTCTGATTTGATGAGGGGTTGATGGGTCCAACGAAATCAAGAGCCCATCGCTCGAATGGTTCGATGACCAACTGTGGTTTCAGAGGCATCTCATCAGCTTGACCAGGTCGTCCTGCGCGCTGGCAGCTGTCACAGGCTTGGACAAAATTCTTCGCATCTTTGAAGATCGTAGGCCAGTAATATCCTGTCTGCAATACTTTATGTCCAGTTCTACGCTCAGCGAAGTGCCCCCCACATGGTCCATCGTGACAGGCTTTTAGGATGTCAAAGATTTCATCCTCTCTAACACATCGCCTGATATGCATGTCTGCTCCTGTGTGAAACAAATAGCCCCCAATCCATGAGAATCGAGAACTTTTCTGAATAATCTGCTTGCGCTCATTAGGAGTTAAATGTTTTGGTAATTTACCTACTGCAAGGTAGTTGGCAACATCAGCATACCAGGGTGTTTGAATGGCAACAACAAAGAGGTGCTCATCCGGAAATTGATCTTCAACTGCTGCTGCATCGCTTGATTTTGGTATTCTCGAAAGAAAATCAGCTACAGGGTTTTCTTTGCCAGGCCGGTCCTTGATTGTGATGTCGAATTCCTGCAATAAGATTAACCATCGAGTTACTCTGGCATTTGTGACATGCTTGTTTGCTAAATATTTTATAGCAGAATGGTCTGTATATAAGATAACAGGATAGCCTGTAATATAATGTCTAAATTTATTGACAGCATGTATTACAGCTAGGAATTTTTTTTCAGTAACAGTGTAATTTAATTCAACAGGGGATAAATTCTTGCTGATGTAATAGATAGCATATGGTTTTTTATCCTCTTCCTGCCCAAGGACTGCGCCAATAGCTGTATCTGAGGCATCAGATGATATCTGGAACGGTAGGTCCCAGTTTGGTCCTCGAAGGACTGGGGCTGTGGATACAAGCTTCTTTAGATCCTCGAAAGCACGGTCACATTTCTCTATCCAAAGAAAATCAACGTTACCAGTTAGTGCATATAAAGGAGCAGCAATGTGTGAATAATGCTCTATAAATCGTCTATAGTAACCAGAAAATCCAAGAAAGCTGCGTACCTCTGTTTGAGTAGTAGGAGTGGGAATGAGCAAAAGTATTTGGATTTTGGCCGGGTCTACCTGAATGTCGGCTGCTGAAACATAGTGTCCTAGGATAAGTCCTTCAATCATCATCAAGAAACATTTTTCGTGGCTTAAGCAAAGCCTGGTAAGAATGCAGCGTTGTAGGACTTTTTCTAGGGTGTCTAGAGCTGGATCAAAATCATCTCCATATGGTGTAAAGTCATCCATGTAAACTTCAAGTCCATCATTTATTAAATATGCAAAAATGCTAAGGATAGCCCTTTGGAATGTGGCAGGAGCATTACATAGGCCAAAAGGTAGAACTCGATAGGCAAATGTTCCCCATGGGCAAGTAAAAGTAGTTTTATCCTGGTCTTCAGAGGCAATCTGAATCTGATTGTATCCACTGAAGCCATCCAGGAAAGAAAAGAATTTCTTTCCTGCTAAAGTATCTAATACTTGGTCTATGAATGGGAGAGGAAAGTGATCTTTCTGTGTTGCCTTATTTAGTTCCCTATAATCCACACAAATTCTCCATTTTCCATTCTTTTTTGGTACCACCACAAGTGGAGAGACCCATTTACTATCAGAAATAGGGTAGATAAAATTAACATCTAAAAGTTTCTGAAATTCAGTTTTTACGACATCCTTTAGATGAGGATTAAGTCTCCTTTGCGGCTGACGCACAGGTCTGGCATCTTTTTCTATATAAATGTGGTGTGTACATAATTGGGGATCGATTCCTTTCATATCAGGGTAGTCCCATGCAAATGCTTCTTGATACTTTGTTAATAGATGGATGAGCTTTGTTTCTTGTTCAAGTGTGAGATTAGCATTGATGTTTAAAGTTTTCCCCGGTGCAATTTCCACAGTTTTACTATTTGCAACAGAAGTAACAGGTATCATTTGATCATGCGTATCTTTCAGAGGATCTTCCTCCAAGTCATTATCAAATGCTGCTTCTATCATGTGACATTATGTGTGAGGCTCAGTTTGAGTAATGAAATTATTAATGGCATCATCTTCTGTTTGGTCTTTGAAATCAAGTGCCTCTTGTATAGTTAATGGAGATCTGATGTTGTCAGTAAGGTATGATACAGGGTGCTTATTAGTTTTGATTGTTGTGACACTTGGCTGCGCTGGAGGATATAGAACTAAATTCTTGCTATTCGGTCCTTTGGTTATGGTCATATTTCCCTGCCGACAGCCAATGTAGGCATCGGTAGTAGCGAGCCAAGGTCTACCTAAAATTAGCGGGTGTCCGTCAAGTCGGGTTTTTAGATTAATTATCAGGAAATCGGTTGGATACTCCCAGAATTCTACAGAGACCATGACATCATGTAGAGTACCCTCTGGTCTAACCACAGATCGGTCAGCCAATTCTAACAGAGTAGAAGTGGGTTCTACAGATGTAATGCCGAGCTTTTGGCAAGTTGTGGTTGTTAAAATATTAATTGCAGCCCCTAGATCAACTAAGGCATTAGACAGGGTCTGACCATAAATTTGAACAGTTATAATTGGATTCCCCGGGTTTTCATATTTAAGGGGTGTTTCTCTTCCAGACAATAGGTCAGATAAAGTACCGACTACTTGGAATCTTGGATTTTTTGTTATATTCCTCCTTGGTTTCTTTATGCAAAATTCTTTGATAGTTTTTGCGTATATGGGAATGTCTTGAATGGCTTGGAGGAATGGAATTTTTATGTACAGATTTTGTAATTCTCCCAGAATGTCAAAGTCAGGATATTGTATGGGTCGAGGTATGGCTAATCGTTCTGGGAATGGAGGAGAGGATGTGGTTGCTTGATTATGAGTTTGTTGCTTATTTACATCCTCTTGTTGTAACTGATGTTCTCTTGGTAACTGATCTTCAATATGAACTATTTTATCTCCCTCAGTTTCAATTATACGTCCAGATCTTAACTGAAGATCATTGCACTCCCTCAGGTCGGGTCCTATTTCTGGTGATTCTATGATTTGGATAGATTGGACCGGCCTGTTATTTGGATTGGGATCGGGTTGGGCTGGGAGTTGCGGTCTCAGGTTAGACTGGGGATTTTGTTGTAAGGCTGGCAGAGTAGGTTGAGGGAGCGGAATAGTTCCAGCTGGGTGGTACATCGGTCTTTGCCAACTTGTCTTCCAGGGTGAACTTTGTGAAGTAGAGGGAGTCCATTGTGAAGGATATGGGCCATTTTGCCAATATGGTGGAGTGTAAGGGAAATTCGGCCAACCAGATTGGCTTGTTTGATTCAGCCACGGATTTGAAGAAGGAAACGATTGTGGTGACCAATTTGTAAATGGGGGTTGAGATTGATTTTGCCACATACCATATTGTTGAGCATTATACTGTGGGGTTTGAAAGAAAGAGGTTGAGTCCGGAAACATACCAGGTTGTCTCGGCTGCCACTGGCGGCGCTGGTTGATCGAATTCACCGATTCTGGTTCTTCTTCTTCTTCCTTGTATACCGCTTTCAATCCAGGAAGTGAGGGGCAGCTCTCCGTAAGGTGATCTTTTGTACAGATGGCCCATGTTTGGACTTTATCCAGTGGACACTCCAGACACTCCCCCATGGCCGTGATGTTTCCTCGTGACGGCGTTAAGTTGCTTAAATTTGTCTCCGCTCCAAACCGCTTCTCCTCGTTTAGCCTCGCACAATATCAAGTTGTGTAGTTAGTGTCCCCATAATATCAGCTTTAAAATTTTCTAATAAATTTCCAATTCTCGCACGTGTTACCCTTCTCCCCCATCGCCTGATACTTTGTTATCCCTTGCAAACCGATCATATTCTCGTTCGTTTATTTCTTGTGTCGCTCTCGAACTCCTGATACATAAGTCAATGATGTCAGGAAAATTCTCTTGATAAATGTCCCCTTTTCCCATAATGTTTAATGTTTCAATCCATTGTTCCTTCATGCCCCTTATTAATGCAGTCTTTAACACATTATCAGGTAAAGGTAGCGATGCATAAGGAGATCTTTGTAGATTGTACTGAAAACGTTCCACATACTCCTCTAATGTTTCATTTGGTCGTCGACATTTGAAATATTTTATTTTAATTCTCTAGACCTACAATAATCCCGATATTTTTTGAAGGATTCTTTCATTTGATCCCAATTGTTGATAACCCCACCACCTAGCCCCATAAACCATCTTTTAAAGCAGCCCCTTTAAAGTGTAGAGGGAAATAATTTCAATTTTTTGGGGATCGGTGGTGTAATCGTGACTTTCTGCGATAACACATCGAATTCAAATAAGAATGCATCCGGATCTTCTGATGTGAGTCCGTGAAATGTAGGGATATGTTGAAGAGGGATAGCTTTCATGGGTACATTTGCTGCAGAATCCACTATAGGATATTGTAATGTAGAGGTTTGAGTATTTGGCTGGTTTTGAGCATTTGGTTGGTTTTGCGCCATGGGATCAAATATATGCCAATAACCTTCGGGGATATCTAGGAGGGTATTCCTAGGTTGGAGTGGGACATCAGTTAAGGGTGGACAGGATAGTTTTGGTACCGGGGTGTCTCCTGAGTCCGGGGGCGATGAATGTTTGTGTGTCCGAGGAGATTGAATCTCTTCAACAATGACTTTCGCAGCACTTCCCTTATCCAGGCTATCTAATGGCCGATTTGTTTCAAGAGGAGATTTTGGTTCCTTGATTTCCCCTGTTTCTCCTTCTCCTTCGAAAAATTTGCTAGAGTTCCCTTCCTGCAATAATTCTGGAGTGGAATTTTCAACTTCTTGGAAGTCCTGCTCCTCAGTTTGACTATGCACCTCAGCACAGGCTACAGATGGTGATCCTGTGGCCTGAAGGGAACTAGTAGGCGGTTTAGAAATGTTTTTCTTGAGGCCTACTGATGGCTGAGATTCTGTTTTCTTATAGATTTCGTCTATGAAGGTCGTTCGGCCAAGGGTCACCGGCCCCTTAGCTTTTTCAGGCTTGAATGGGGGTTTGATATTCTTTTCTGGTCTTTTCTGCTTAGTCATGCACTCAAAAATGAACTACCAACTTTTATTCAAACAAAGCAAAAAACAAATCTGTTAGGAAAGCGGATAGTGGAGCAGGGTTTTTACATGCTCCGCACGTAGGTTCTTACCTTCCGTTTTTAGGATCCAACTCCTCCCTAGCAGGCTTGTACACTACTCTGAAAAAGACAAATGGCTACACTCTTTCCCCGGCAACGGCGCCAAAATGTGGAGCTATAAAAAGGGTCTCTTTCACCTCTAATTACCTCACATTAATATGTCAACCCGAGAGCGTTTTGTCATTACAAAGAGTGACTCAATCCGAGGCTATCATTTTTCAGAGTAATGCTAGTAGCATTAAAGGTTTAATAAGAAATACAGAGTAAACTAGATGCTTGTCTGTAATTATATTACTTTAAAGAATAAATCACACACTCAGAAAACTCAATAACTTATCAGTCAAGGGTTCGGCAGTGATAACCCATCCCTTCGGAAACTGATGGAAAGGAAATTAGAGCATAGACCATGAGCCTGGGAGCTAGACAGTGACTGCCAATACTCACTACAGCCTTAGATCATCTCTCACACCAAAACAACAAATGCAAGTAAATGGAACAGCAAAGCAAATAGGGATGGAACAACACTCCGGGAATAGAACAACAAACCTAACATGGAACAAAGAATAATTGAATAACTAAGTCCCGCGGGTTGTAACCAAGTTTAATCTATTAACTCAAATGCACTCTCTGCAATTAAATAACATTCTTTCACTCTAAAGGCAATTCACACAAAACACACTAATGGAACAGCAATAACTATTAATGAAGTGTGGAACAGCACTGATAAATCAGAAACGCACACAACACACTGGAATAACAATCTGATCACCCTGAATCAACAGGAATATGACTGTGCTTCCAAATGGAACACGATTACTACCTCAAACAAATGTATGACACGAATATTCAGTATAACAGCTCTGCAACAAAACAGTAAGAACATGCAATTAACTCTGAAAGGATTAATAACTTGATGCGGAGTCAACACACGATTCTATCTGTAAAAACCTCAATGATTCAATCTTTAACAGAGCATGTAATATTACTTATAAAGCATATCAAATTACCAAATAACACTGATAAACAAACCACACAGAAATCAAGTCGTAATGGTACAAAAGCAAGTGTCCTCCGGGGCCGGGCCCTTAGCCTCCAAGGATACACTGCTTGAAGTTAATCCAGACGCAGAGATGAAATAATCACCAAGCTTTTATTAACGCATCGGTCAAAAATACAATGAACCAATTCTCAACGAGACTTAATAACCAGAACTGATGTTTAACAGAAAATTACATAAAAGCGTATCCTTCCTTCCTTATACATATCTTAAGCTAACAGTGCTGTCCCTTTATATAAAGGTGACGGCGGAGATGTCCAAGTAACAAGATAAATAAAGCAGCGATCCCTCAGGATCGAAGATCCTGAGGGATTCGCCAAACTGTTAATTCTTTATCCTTTCCTTTCTTTGGCGCCGAGCTGGTGTCTTCTCCTTCTTTTCTGAGCCGATTTGCTGTAATCTATTTAGCCTTGTTTGCATTCGGTTCTCGTTCAGAGGGACAGCAGTTATCTTGACTTTGTCCTTTCCTTTGGAACGGCAATTCCTCGTTTTCTCCTTTTCCTGTACAGAAAATAACCATTATCAGTGGCTAAGTCTTGCATATCAATTCTCACATGTTTTGTTATAGTTCCTTATTACTTTCCAAATTCATGATACAAAAAGGTTCACAAATTCTATTAAAAAGCCACTGAAATAATCATCAAAAGCATACCTTTTTAGGACTCCACACATAGTAGGACAAGGATTTAACAATCCACTAATATGTTGATGTTCTACTTTCACTCTTTGTGTTATTGGTAGTTTTCCAAATATTCAGCTATCCCTCCTTTCATTCCAAGACAAAAGAATTAGCTAATAAACAATTTAATAATTTTCTAGTATTTAGGATGAAATAAAAAGGGATTGTTATGATTATTATCTAGAATTAACTCCTCGAGTCCAGTAGTATTAGGAATCTAGATCTTGTTTTTGAAGGTTAACATATTACCTTTCTTTAATTCATATTCTGATTTCTCTGATTGACAATATTCTCTTATAATTTTTTTTATATCTAACTATAAACCTTGTCCTCTTGTGTCTTTATTTTGATTTACTCTACAAAAATTGTCTTAATTATACTTACTAAAATTATGCATTTGGTTGTACACTTCTGCTTAATGCATCAACAACATTATTTTCATTCTATTTTATATGCTGAATATGAAAATCATAGCCACTAGGAATAGGCATCCACTGATTTTTTATAGAATTTAGATTTTTATATGAAGAAATACATAAAGTTGATATGGTCAATAATTAGAGTAAATTTCTTGCCTATTAAGTAATGGTGCCACCATTTTAGAGCATGGATTACAATAACCGACTCCAAATCATGCACAACATAATGTTTCTTAAGATATTTCAACTTTATAGATTCATACGGTATTACATTATTATCTTGCATCAATACCCCACCTAGTCCTTAACTGCAATCATCCATTAACACTGTGTAATCCTTATTAGGGTCAACAGCTTAAGGTGTTTTTGATATGGTTAAGAGATGTTTTAGTTGGTCAAAAATTACTTGGCACTTCCATTTCCACATAAAATTCATTCATTTTTTATGTATGGAGGTTATGGTGTAGGGAAATTTAAAAACCATTCAATAAAGCTATGGTGATACCCTATAATACTCATGAAATATTTGGTATCTTCTATATATATAGGTATAATCCAATTAAGGATTTCTTTAAATTTTTTCAGGTCTACTGTAATTCCTTCTTTAGAGATTACATGTCTATATATTAGATTTGATCCTAATGGAACTCACACATACTGAATTCGGTTTAAATTTAATTCTCTCTAAGAGTCTACAACATTATTCTTAGGTGTCATTCATGTTTGTTTGGTGTATTAAAATAATTTGAATGTCATCAGTAAAAATCAACACAAGTTTATCCACATTTTAGCTATAGCCATTATTCTTTAAAAACATAAAGGTGGGTGGAGCATTTATGAGTCCTAAAAAAATAACTGTAAATTCATAATGGCCATATCTAGTATTAAGAACTATTTTATGAATGTCCTCATCCTTAATCCTAAATTGATGAAAATATATTTTGAAAAAGACAGTGACTACTCTTACCTTATCAAATAAGTAATCATTTCTAGGAAATGGGTGTTTATTTATGATTGTTGACTTATTTAATTATGTATAATTAATATATGTGATTGAAAGCAATGTGAAGAGGCTTTTCTAGGGTTTGAGGCTGCTGGGTAGGTTTTGGATTTTTCTACATGGTGTAGTAAGCTCTGGCGGCCAGAAGGGCTCATTTTGTAGAGCTCTTCTGGGGAGGGTCAATGCTAGCCAGTCACATGAGAAGAGGAGGGGCCAATGGGGCCTCTTCCTACAAACAAACGATTTTGGATAGAGGTAAGGGCCTTAGTGATGGAGTACAGATTTCAGGGTTAGAAGTTGCAGGAAAGTAGCTAAAGGATGGAGCAGTATCCAAGGATGCACTAGGTCAAAGGCCCATAGTAGGAATTAAAATAACGAAAGATAGAGGAAATGTCAGACCCTCTCCTAAGGGGGAGTCCCCTAAGACAACTTTGGAGTAGATGAAGATAGCTGAAAATGGGGCTCAAACACTAGAGGGCTCAGATCCATCAGGATCTGGAACGAGAGGCCAGAAACTGGTGGAGAAAGGATGATGCTAACCGAAAACAATAGAAATTCCTTAGGTCATAATCATAGATCCAGAAATGTAGGAATACCGTGATCATATGAATGTGTATGCTCTAATCTATAAATTTATGAGTTTTTTGCTTATAGAGAAAGCCCTGTTCCTTTGGATCAAGCAGCAGTGGAAACCCCTAGGCTCTAAGGGGTTTCTCACGGTGGTTTTTGCAAGCCTGGAAGATAGAGACTGTATTTTCGATGGAGGCCCATATTTCTATGCCTTGGTAGGGTTATATATGATGCGGTGGAAATCTATCTTTGCTCCAGAAAAGGAGACCTTCACCCATGTGCCGGTATGGATCCATATCTTCTCACTACCCATTGACTACTCTAGGCCCTCAGCGCTAGAACATATTGGCAACAAACTAGGAAATTTTTTTCAAGCTTCGTAAGTGACCCTGCAAAAGAGGTATACCTCCTATGATAAAATTTGTGTTGAAATGGATATGTCGGGAGCACTGCCTGAAGGATTATGGCTAGAATTTCGTGACCATGTTTTCTTTCAATCTATAGATTACAAACATATCCCCTTTACATGTTGCAAGTGCTATGAACATGGAAACATTTTCCAGGAATGTCCTTTGAACAAGCAGCTAGAGAAAAGTAAAGAATATATGCCTAAAGATAAAGATGTTTTCGTCCGTCCCATAGGGAAACATAGATCAAACAAACGAAACTAGCCCAAGCCTATGCAAACCAAGAAAGGAAACGGTAATTCCTTCATAGCTCTGGAGGGGAAGGATAAATCATAAGAAGAACCAAACCCTCCAGAGACATAGCCTGATCTAGTGGGAGCTACTCCATAGGAGAGCCCAAGCTTTCAAATGCAAAACACGGAAGAGACCGCTGAAGGAGCCAAACAAGGTTTTGATTTAGAAGGAGATGCGGAAATGAAAATGAGTGAAGCATGTATAGAGGACCTAGAACTAAGGGAAATTATTGATAGGGAAGGAGTGGAATTGATCAAAATGGTGGAAAAGTGGAAAGGACATTGAGTTGAACACATTTTGGAAGAACAAATTAATAAGATAAATTTCTTATTCCTGGCATAAGAGGAGGTAGTGAGAAAGGGTCAGAAAAGAGTTCACGGGGAGACTAAAGGTTTGGGAATAAAAGTGCAGGGCTTGCAACAAAAAAAACCAAAGGCCAAACCAAAGCGTAAATGAGGTCGTAAATCAAACAATGAGGCTCTCCAAGAGTTAGGCCAAATGATATTGAGTTTAGGTAAGATGAAATCCCCAGAGGCTTTCACCTCCTCTACTTAAATTTTTAGTTTTTAATGAAGATCTTATACTGGAATGATAGGGGGCTAAATAGCCTTAGAAAACAGAGACTTCTTAAAAATAAAGAAAAAATGGAGAATCTAGATATGATCTATCTACAAGAAGCGAAATGTTCAAGTCAAAAGATGAAGGAAGTGTGTAGGAAGATTGGTAGGAGGATGGAGTTTTTAGATGTGGAAGACCATAGTAATGGAGGGCTTGTTATATTATGGAACCCATAGTCACTCCAATTAATAAGTGCAAAATAAAAAAGATTTTTTGTTTCTATAGAAATGTAAACTATAAGAGAACAAGGTATGTACCTTTGTGCCAATGGTTATGGCCCTCAAATATTGGAGGATAAGTTAAGAATGTTGGAGAACCTTCATCACATAATTCTATGGAGGTGACTTCAAAATTATCATCTCCTTAGAAGACAAAAAATGTGGGCTAAGAAATTTGAACCGGGATTTAGAGGCCTTCAAGAAATTCATCATTGCAGCTAATCTCATTGATATCCACCTGGAGAGCCGGATGTATACCTGGAATAATAAATGCGGAGGTCATAGGAAAATTGCCTCTTGGCTTGACCGCTTTCCTATTTTGGAAGACATTATCATGGAAGGATTTTTTATGGAGACTTCTATTCTTCCTAGTGGTGGCTCGGATCATTGGCCTATTACTCTAGATGCTGCAATCTTGGGTACTCCGAAGAATCGCCCTTTCAGGTTTGAAAATTTTTGGTTGGACCACCCAGATTTTCAATCTAAGATTAAGCAGTGGTGGTAGGATCCCATTATGATTAGCAATACTAAAATGTTTCGACTTCAAGCAAGGTTGTGACACATCAAAGCTAAAATCAAGAACTGGAATCAGGATGTCTTCGGGAACATTTTCAAAGAGAAGTTAGCCTTGGAAGGAAAATTGGAAGTATTGCAAAAGAAAATTATGAGTGAGGGTATTATTCAGGAAAATAAACTCGAAGAGCATGACCTTATGACAAAATGGGATGAGACATGTCAGTAGGAGGAAGTCCTTTGGAGACAAAAGTCTAGGGTTCAATGGATGAAGCAAGAAGAAAAGAACAAAAAATATATCCATACATCACCTATTGACCATAGAAAGAATAATAGGATCATTCGATTAAAGGATGATCAAGGGACCTCTTTTGATTCTCATGGGGATATTTCCAATGTCTTGGTTAATCACTTCACTCATATAGTAGGGGAGCTTTCCATTAACAGGGATGATGCCATCAGGGAAGTGTTCTCGTTCATTTCAAAGATCCTAACACATGAGCACAACAAGAATTTGGATCGGCCCATCTCCAAGGCTAAAGTGGAAGAAGCTATTATGGAAATGCCAAATGGTAAATCACCTAGCTCGGATGGCTTCACCATCGATTTTTTCGAATATTGTTGGTATCTAGTTCAAAATGATATTTGGGATGTTGTCAAGGATTCTCGTAAGTCTTCCTCAATCCTCAAATCCATGAATTCTACGTTTATTTCCCTGATTCCTAGGGAAGCTGAAGCTTCCACTCGAGCTAAATTTTAGCCAATAGCCATATATAATGTCCTATATAAAATCATCTCTAAGGTTATGGTTAACAGAATAAATACCATCCTTCCTCTGATCATCTAAAAAGAGTAGTTGGGCTTTGTGGAAGGTAGGTAGATCCTGGATAATATCATTCTAGTGCTTGAGATGATACATTCATTACAGACCCAAAAGAAAGTTGGAATGATAATCTAGTTGGACTTGTCAAAAGCATATGAAAACGTCAGCTGGAATTATATGCAGGCAGTTCTTGAAGCTTTTGGTTTTTGGAAAATATGGATCAGTCGGGTGATAGCTTTAGTTAAATCCCCTAGTTTCTTGATCATGGTTAATGGGGCCCCTGCCAAGTCCGTCAAGCTTCCAAGGGGCATCATGCAAGGTGATCCGATATCACATTTTCTCTTGGTCATCCTTACGGAAGGTTTAAGTCATGTTACCAAAGTAGCCAAAGCAAAAGATGATATAAAAGGTCTCCAGCCCCATCAAGCGAGCCCCGCTACAACTCACCAACAATTAATGGACGATATGATGCTCCTTGGGTTACCTACTATCAAAGAAGCTTGTGGTTTCAAATTCATTCTAGATCTCGTTGGTCAGGAATAAAGTACGGATTTAAATTATGATAAATTAACCATATTTTTCTTCAATAATCGCATTTCCATTTAGAGGAACCTTATGGCCATTCTAGGCTTTGAAAAGAGAATCCTCCTGTCCAAATACCTGGATGTTCCTCTAATGGATAAGCCTTGGAATAAGGCTCACTGGGAAAAACTTATATTTTCTCTGGAAGATAAAGGAAAGTACTCGACAAATCGTTCTCTCACTAGAAAATTTGGCCCAATTTCCGATGGCCACTTCATCGCTATTCCGACACATAGTCGTCGCAAGAGACGGGAAAAACGTGGTTTGCCATTACGTCGCAATTCCAATGCACTGGAAAAGTGTCACACTACCGACACTTTTTCCATCGCTTCCAAACAAGCATCACTCTTCCGACGTTTCCCAAGCCATCGCGCTTCTGACGTTTGTAAACTCTTGCAATTCTGAGGAAATGTGGTCCGACATTTTAAACATCACTCTTCTGATGTTTGTAGACTGTCGTAATTCTGGTGAAATGTGGTCCAATGTTTTGAACGTTGCTCTTCCGACGTTTGTAAACTGTCGCAATTCCGACGAAATGTGGTCCGATGTTTTAAACGTCTCTCTTCCAATGTTTTTATACTATCGCTCTTCCGACATTTTTAAGCTATCGCAATTCTGACGCCGTACAAAAGTGTCACAAGACTGATGCATTGCAAAAGTGTCGCAAGACCAACGCGTCCCAGAAGCGTTGCAATACCGGCACATTCCAAAAGCATCGCAATACCGACCCTAGGAAGAAATTTCGCAATAAAATTGACGGACGTCGACGGAAATCATTCAAGACGTCGGAAGACTAACGCTTACAAAGTGTCGGTATACCGACGGAGGGTTCAATTTAAAAAAAAAAAATGAAACTTTAAAATAGGACAGTAAATCTCCAATATTTGTTATGAATTGTGGGCATTCCAATGACCGTGAAATATTAATATAATAAACCACGCCGCAGCACTTCAACTATAAACAGTCATATAAACATGGCTCTGTATTTCAAAAAACAGGTTTAAAATAGAAACAGGGAAAAAAAATGTTTTTCCAATTGTTATGAACATAATTCGACCGTGAAATATTAATATAATAAACCACCCCACAACGCTTCGACTATAAACAATCAATTTTTTTTTACAAGAGAAAAAACGTTGTTTTGAATATATTATATGAAGAAAAAAAGTCCATGAAGTCATTACATTTTCACATCTGAAGATTGGAACCTGAATATTCATCCAGAAAAGTGGAAGTCCCACCCTAGACAATGATAGAAAAATACCCCATGTCACATATAGGGACATGATATAAAACCCAATAATGGTCCACATGGAGATTATCGACAATCTGAGAAAGCATCCAAATATGCTCGAGGCATCTATAAGAAAGTGAAATAGCAGTATGTAGAATAGTAAAGCAACATATAGAGTACCGACGTCCATTGTTCCAAATACAAATTAAAGTACTCAAAATCCTTGAATAGTTAAAAATGCTAATCATGTGAGGAGTGTGATTGTCCAAAATATAAAAATACCAGCATACCATATCAATAAACCAACAACATAGACTAGCATCGCTAGTTTTGAAGGCAGAGTGATAGCCTGTCAAGACATAAAATAGTATCATAAAGAAGATACAGGAAATGTGCAGAGACATGTACTGTTGATATAGGCCTCACACAGAAAGCATCCATGATAGAGAAAAAATATGTATAAACCTAGTGTCGATTGTATGTTCTGGATCGCTTGTTCCCGGAAATAAAAATCATCTGCAGAAACCCAGGCTCTCTTGTAAGATTAGGCTCGCTTGATTCCAAAATTGGTAACCATTTTTTGCATCCGAGATGTAAGGTTGAGGCTCGCTTGTTTCCATTAGTAGCTTGCTACAGCATCCACCCTCTTCATAACAAAAAGGTTCCTGTAGATATACATAGAAAGAGTATAATATGTAGACCATATAAACATGGCTCTGTATTTCAAAAAAAAGGTTTAAAATAGAAATAGAGCAACATTTTTTTTTCCAATTGTTATGAACATAATTCGACCATGAAATATTAATATAATAAACCACCCCGCAACGCTTCGACTATAAACAATCATATAAACACGGCTCTATATTTCAAAAAACAGGTTTAAAATAGAAACATGGAAACATTTTTTTTTTCCAATTGTTATGAACATAATTAAACTATGAAATACTAATATAATAAACCACCCCGCAGTGCTTCAACTATAAAAAATCATATAAACATGGCTCTGTATTTCAAAAAATAGGTTTAAGATAGAAACAAGGAAACATTTTTTCTTCTAAGTAAAGTTAATCTATTAATAGTGGGAATAAAATTACAACATGACCGAAGTCAAAAACATTGCCCAGACTTATGGAAAATTTGTCATCAAAAAATCAAAAAAGAAGACTGCCCTCATACAGGAAAACTAGTATTGAATGTTTACAGAATTCAAAAATATTACAGAGGTCCAACACAGTAATATAATCTAAAACATGCCCAATTAAGTGGACCGCGAAGCAAGAAAACCAAATTAACCAAAATACTCCTTCGGTGGTTCCTCGATGATTTGGCACCATCCTTCGGAAGGTCCAGGATCACTAGGTGCTATGTCCACATTCATGCCACTGCTCCCCTCCTGAAGGCCTCAATGTTGGCCAGATTTTTTTGAGCTTAGACTGGCCGGACGAGTGCATTGTTCCTCCACTTAGGCCTCCTCATGGAAAACCACGGTGATTGAAGCTGTGATTCATGGGTGGTTCAGAGAGAAATTAAAGGAAAAAAGCACAGTGTGCATCATGGGAGAAGGTGAAGCGGTGGGGAAATGAGGAGCAGGGGAGCCCATATGGTTTCCAGATCCTAGAACCCGACCCAGCCCACTTCTAGTGTTTGGATAACAACTTGCATAGTAATCACTAGAGTGGTCAGAAGATGACTTGGTTGAGGGGCTCGAGGGAGCGTGCAGGGATTGACCTCTAGTGCTCCCCCTGTGGCAACGCATCCTTTGATGCAGGTGAGGCATGGGTGCAGTCTCAGCAGTGGGCATAGAATGACACAAAGAAGTAGGATTCCAAGAAACCAAGGAAGACATACATAGACCAGACCGAGAGAAATGTAGATTTTCACCAAGGTCTAAGTAGCAGTTCAGCTGGCCACTTCTCCTTCTCGTCACAGTGAGTAGGCAGTGTAACCCAGCAACTGAAGAGCATTTGCAATTCAAAGGTTGCGGCTCATCTAAAAAACCATAGAGAAACACCATTTTATCGACCCGACTGCAATGGCATCGAAGAATTCCTGTCATAATTAGTCTCTCATTGATGAGAGCTGAAGGCTGGATCATATTGTACCATGTGAAATCGTTAACAGGAGTGGAGGTCCGATCTTGAACAACGTTAAAACTTAATGCAATTTGATGTGAAAACCTTGGAACTTAAATATCGGCTATTTGAACAATGTTAAAACTTAATGCGATTGATATGAAATCTCCACATCCATGTCCCATCACCTTAAATGCCATCGAATGCACCCGCATCCGGGAACAGGGCAACTTTTGATTGAGGACACGTGGTTGAAATTGATTGGAGAGGATCTTTGTTTGGGCCACTCGCGCAGTGGAAATCTGGACTCAAAAAAGAGTAGGGCGAACTTGATAAGAAATTCGCATCACAACTCTCTCTCCATATGCCAGCCCAAATTCGGACCCGAAAAAGATCAGGGCGGAATTCATTTGGTTTTCACGTCACAAAATTGGTCGACGTCAACAGGCTATTTTGGAATGTGAATTTGGTTTGAATTATGGTTTATCGTCGTTTGAAGTCTGGCGGGCTCCATGGCTAAAGGGTTCGTTTGAAGTTTTGACATAGGTTTTGTTATATGTTTTATATAACGCGCGATGGAAGAGTTTTATTTTTTTTTAAGGTCCCACACAGTGATCAAATTTGAAGGGTAGGTCTGAATTTCAATTAGAAGGGAATATATCTATGTCGCCCTTCCATAATGAAAAGATTTAAAATAAAAACTTTTCAATTGACCACAATAAATTATTTTTACATTTCATTTTCAAAAAGACAAAACCATCAATATTTATATTAATAAAATACGGTTAAATATAAAACAATGAATAAGGCTCCATCTTTCATTGCTTAAATATCTCATTGGTAATGTCAACATAAGTCTTGAAGACACTATTATAAGAATATGGATACATACCACCAGGATATAGGAGATTCTTATGTGTGAGATTGTGTAATGAAATTTTGACTTTCTCTCACAAGGCACAGCAACATGGAGGTCTAGATTTTTCTTATAGATCTTTTTTATTATTATTTGAAACGTAATTTATAGATATTAATACAATAATGAAATTATGAGCATGGTGGACAATTATTCAAGCTCATGATGCCAAACCATGATGATGTAAGTTTGGAAGTTAACATTTTTAGATGTTAAAGACAAATAGTCAAAATCACTGACAACGGGGAGATACATTTCATTACATTTGGGGAGAGCAAAACCCTTATTTGAGATACATTTCATTACATTGTCAACAAAAATAAAATTTGACTCAGCCATAACCCTTTCCTTTTATTTTTGTGAAAATCTTTATGCATTACTCTAATGTGGCTAGTCCATAGGCCACGTAGACCACTGGGTAACAAATATGTTTCCTTTCACCTTTGAGTTTTCAAATTATGCCTACCAAATCTAAGAAATTTAATAGGGGGAACTAATACAACGTTAAAAAGAAAACCAGAGGACACTTCTACAAATTACCTCCTTAGCTACTGTCACACCATCATTACCTATTTTCAGAGAACCATGCTTGTTCTCCAAGACAACAATTTTCCCTTCGCCCCAAGGGTGACTCCAACAAGATCAACAAGTTTGTTCACACCGCCTGCAAGACAAATTGACAATGCTTTCAGTAAGTTTGAAATTGAATGCCAGAACACATGCCAAAACAACCTTCCATGAAAAATTAAAATAACACATTAAAATCAAATATAAGTGGACAAGGAAAGATCCACCACAGTGAAGTTTCACGTGCAGGTGACCTTCCTTTAAACATAATTTTTTCTCTGACCTAAATTTTTTTTTCATTGAGCCATCCTTGTTGAAGTACAACTCATTTTCCATAGCTCTTGTATTAACTACCTTCTCTCTGTTGTGTAATATCAGAGTCCCTCTTCTTCTTTAGTGATTAAAGGAAATGGGTGAAAAAACTGAAAGAGAAGACAATTGTCTCCCATAATTATCAAACATTGCACCCAACTTCTTCTCCTTTCCATTATTACCCAATGAGTTAGATGTGGCAATTGTTGTCATACTACCCAACGCAGAGGCCATATTCTCTTATCCTGAATATAGAACTACAAGATCTTCATATTAGTATGAACCTTAAAAAACATGACTCCCATTGCTAAAAACCACTTCTATGTTGTAACAGGAAAACTAAACAACTATTGCAACTTTTGGCAACTTCCAGAGCATTAAGAGAGAAACAACCAAAGAGAAATACAACCACAATCCTCATTTTAATGAGACCGGACTATATATTTGCATTATGATAATAGAAAGAAATCACGACTATATTAAGGCCAGCACAAAACAATCTTTAACCAATGTCTCTCGCGGCCTTCGGGTTGCCATGCTAGAGGTTGCATATTTTTAATTTAAATTCTTGACCTCTCGTGCCCATCTATGAATGCATCCAATGGGATATCTACATCAAATTCTCCTTTATATCCCCAAAAATAAATTCCCTACTACAAGAGCACCAGTATTGATGGATCACCCCACACCATCCCACCCACTAGAAACGGTGAAAAAGGAAACCCGAGAAAACTTCTGAAATATCTCAAGATGACTATATGGGTGGTTCTTATGAATCAACCAACCATTCAGAGCATGCTCATCAATCCAAACCATGAGTATTATGTGACGATATTCAAGTAGGCACTGAATCGGATTTTTGAAGCTATGTTAGAGAAACCCTAAACTCTCACTGAAAAATTAAAAATATACTCAGCAACAAATATGATCACACTCTAGGTAGCCCTGGAGGCTATTTGGGGGTGATGAGTGCAATATGTCTCAATGAACTATTGCCCTCGCTGGGGAATACTATTGCAGTGGACTTTGATACTATTTTGGATGTTGAATTCCATGATCCTAATCGAAACCAGTACCTTCAGCTCCAGTACATGTTCAAAAAAAAGGGTGCCATAGTCATTCATGCATGCAGAGAGGGTGAATTGTAGGCATTGCAACAAGAGGTGTTGTTGTTGTTGCATTGGCCACTAGATTGTTTTTCTGGTTCTGTTACAAGTGCAAAGTATTGAAAAGGACAGACAAATTTAGTTCAGATATTGTGAAATTTCCTTGCAAATTCACGTACAAAGAGCTTAGCAATGCTACAAAAGACTTTTTTTGAATGTAATTGATAATCAATAACTGCAAGCAAGGTTAATCCCCTTGTGAAACCCAAATTTCTGAGCATTTTCTAAAACCTGATGACAGAGTCATTGTAATGAACAAGCGCCTAGGTCCATATTACGTCCAAATCTACCAAGCACCAAGATCTATACAAAAAATCTACATTTTCTGTGAACTAAGAAGAAGAGGCAGAAAATGTATTCTGCTTACTTGTTCGAATAGTGGTTGGGGTTTACGTCACGGAAAAAATTTGACAGAGCCCATGTAGCATTTCTTATCATTGAAATTCTGGCAGTATCATTCAACTGCGCAAGCACCTGCCTCAGAGCTCCATGACTGAGGGCAAGATCCTTAAATGTTGCAGAGTCTCCAACAATATTTCCCAGGGCCGAAACAACCTTACATGAACACCAGTTGAACTCAAAGTTGGGTACTAGTTTTTAAAATCAAATTCCAAAATTACAGACATATAAAGATAGTTGGGAATAATAATTTTATGCCTCTAAAATAAACATGCTACTTGTTCTCGAACATTTTCATTCCCACAGGTAAGAATTTCCACAAATATAGGTAGTGCCCCATAATCAATCACAGCCTTTGTATTCTTAGAGGTTCCTGAGACTATAATAGTCAAAGCCAAAACTGCTTCAAACTAAATTATCAATCACAAGGTATCACCATCAAAGCTATAATTTTAAGATAACAATTTATCTACCATTGAAACTATAATTTTAAAATAGATACACGTAGTGATATAGACACCTAGTGAGAGTAGAGGTTAGGAAATTATAATAAGCGTGATTACAAGATATCACTCACAATGCAGTTGATTTTTCATTGTCTGCTGTAACTATAATTTTAAAGAAGACACACTTAGTGATATAGACACCACCAAGTGAGAGCAGAGGTTATGAAATTATAATGAGAATTATTTCAAGATATCATATTACTCATAGTACAGTTAATCGTTTATTGTTTGGTGTAATAATTATTTATTATTTATAAACACAATCAAACATATTATGAGGGATGATGATGAAATTGAAAACTGTCTCATAACAAACCATAATGGGCACATCCCCTCACAAGATAGACTTTGAATAAGAAATAGAGAAAAACAAAGTGATTACTTACAGGATCATAGGCTTCCTGAAGAACAAGATCCAGAGCAGCATCTGTAACCCCTAAAGCAACACCTCTCTCTACAAGATGAATCGCTACATATTTCATATGTAGTCTAGCAAATTTTCTGAGCTCATCATGAGAAAGAGGATAAAATACAACTATCTCATCAAGTCTATTCAATAGCTCTGGCCTGAAATGTCTTCTAAATTGCAAAAATATTAAAAGGCATGTCAAAGCACTATAGCCAACTTCGTGATAAAATTATATGAAAAATATACATACACAGAGTCCAGGAGAATGAAATGACAGGTGTATTGGCAGTTTCCAAAATGCAGCAACTAAAACGGCAGGTGTATTGGCAGTTGCAGAAATGAAGCTAATAAAATGACAGGTCTGTCGATGGTTTTAGGTGTGTGGATTGTTGCTAGTATTTTTAGACTGATTCCAGCCACACGTAGAATGTAACCCGAGAGACTGTGACTGTCAGATTAAACACGTAACAGGCGTCGTGCCTAGATAAGAAGTGTTGACGAAAAAAAAAATGATCTCTTTCATAACAGAAGGCCTATCGGCCTAAATATCTAGGACATGTGGCACTCCACGATAAAGACACATGGTGTGTGGATTTGAGTTTTTCAAGTGATAAAGTGGGCCGAAAATAGGTGAAATGTGGCACCACTCAGAGATTGTCATGTGCCAATTGGTACAAGTGGTAGAAAATTTGCATGCTCAAACAACGAGGTGATGCAAGAATGACATGAGGGAGAAAATATCAGAAAAGCCCCAAATATTGAGAACTAAAGCTCATCACCAACCTGAGATTGACAACTTTACATGATGTAACCTATGAAATCGTAAATGAATAAATCATAATAACAATAAAGTAACCGATGTAACAATAAAGTCGGATTCATCATGGGAGTGGTAATGGGAAAAATCGTAGTGAACAACAAGAAACATGCAGAGTTGCTTACAATCAAATAGATGAAAAAACACATACAAAAAACCTAGATAATAATCATGAACAAGCTTAATATTGAATTATGAACTGTAAAGGAACTTACAAAATGTGACATTATGAACTTGGTCAAGCGCACAAGCAAAAATATCCTGGACATGACCCTGGTTGACAAGTTGCATTGCTCATGATGCAAGAGGATTTGTACCTGCACTGCCAAGTCAATCAAAATCCATCATTATCTATACAATAAATACAAGTAATTGATGTAGTATTTTTTGCTCTAAGATGCATTCTTATGATAATGTTAGAACATATGTTGAAAATGTCAAAACATACCTGAATAAGCTCCTCTTCATTTCAAGAACAATTTATTGGAGTCGCATGAACTTGGAACAAGACTCCCACGATCTGAAAGAGTAGCAACTAAGTCAACAGTGACTTTTTTGTTGCTACGCTGGATCGAGGGAGGTTTGCTCCAAGATTAAATCGCTCCAATAAATTATTCTCTACTAAATAGGGCCAACCATGTGAAGGTGGAAGCTCTTATGGCCCCTCTCCCCCCCCTCACATCACTCTCAATTCCCCAATACCATATCTATATTTCATTTTTTACTTTCATGAGCATAAAAAAAAAATTCAATAACTAATAAAATAACAATTCAACAAAAAGTACGCAAGGAAACATTGCAATTAATGCTTGACATAAAAATAGTATGATAAATGAGTTTTTTATATAACACAAAAAACGTTCCAAGTATGGTAACGTTTGTCTTATAATAATACAATATTTTACATTATCAAATTTTCTTTTTCTTCTTCCTATTTCTAAAGCTCCTAGTTACATCATCAATATCATCATGCTCTCCTCCTGTTTCGTGCCTTTAGACCCGCACTGCTGGCCTAGTTGCGTAGTCATGATGTCTGGTCTCATCCAGTGAGGGGGCATCTCCTACAAAAACAAATAATATTAAATTTTAATTTTAATTTTTAAAATATCATTGAAATAGTTCAGTAATATTAGTAAAAAAAATTGCAATGAGATTATTTACCTGGTGCACCAGTTGTCGCCGTTGGGACTGTTGCCCTGTCTTCCTCTCTGGTGGTAAGATCCTCAAGGGAAACATTATCTGTCATTTAAACAAAAAATGTTATAAGAAAACCATCAAGGTATAATTAGAAAAAATTATAAGTGGAAATTAATTACCGTCACCACCCTCACTGATAGTAGCATTGTCGGCCTAGTCCCCACTACAATGATCAGGTTGCACATGAGGATTATCTACATCTGGCTCTAAAACTTGGTTATTTTCCTCATCGGTAGTGCTGCTCCCCTGATTTAAACAAAGTTTTTAGACATTAAATTTATGGACGAAAACAAACATATTGAAAGGTTAATGTTTTACCTTATCAGGCATTCTGGATCTTGGGACCTGCCCCAAGCTTTTGCAACGTTCAACTACGGTTTCATAGCCAAAATCGAAAGCGATATTTTTATCTTCCTCTGTAGTTTCTGTTCCAAAGTCATCACCCTACATTACATATGATTTTGTATTTTTAATCATATTTGATAGGATTACAAAAACATTGGAAGGTAATACAATTAATTATAAGATGTTTAGCTACTTAATTACAATTCTTGTGGCTAATTTCAAGTAGCCTCCCTGGCCTAGCTTGTGATGGCCCTTTTTTTCAATCCTAGCTTTGGTTGCCTTCGAGGTCTCAAGAAACCTAGCATCAAAATATTGAATTCAAATATGACGTAGCACAGTTTTATTTTAGACATAGAGAAAATTAAAGCTATTGAATTAAAGTTGTAATTTACCTTGCAGCTCCAGTTGGAATTTTTCCTTCTTTCTTTGCCCTTTTCTCTTTTCCGTCATGGATGAGTAATCTCCACTCACTCTCTGGAACTGTGAGAGAATTCTCGTATCTACGATTAAATTACAATTGTGTCCTATAGGTGTCTCTGGTATATTTCAAATATTTTCCGGCTACCCGAGCCTCCGTCGTTCTGTCAAATGTGCTGACCCCAAAAAGGGCTTCTAGATAATCTAGAAGTTCTTTTTTTAGGTAGGAATTTTGGGAATTCCACCTTGTGCGTATAGTTGGGCCAAAAATTACCAACATATGGCTCTCCAAAAACCTGTAGAACTCATTGTTTCCTACACAAAAAAAAGGATATTATCATTAATTTAAAAATAAAAATCATGATAAATATGTTTTAGATAGAGTACATGAAATAGTTAAAATATTAAAATTTTCCTGGGAGTTGTACGTGCTTTATAGGGACACCTTCATCATTCACCAAAAATGTGCCATTAATGGTCTCTGTGGAGCTGACACATGTAGCTCCAGGAAACGCAATAATGTAGTTGGCCATATCTGCCTCATCACTGCCAACACATTCAACGATTGGCTGGGTGTCTTCTTGGGCAGGGTGTGTTTCTTGGCTGGCACCTAAAGGAGTAGAAGGTGTACAAGAGGGTTGCTAGGCAATCTCTTGCTCTTGTGTCCCACTAGCACCAACATCGGGTTCAGCGAGTGCCAAAAAACGTTACATACAAAAGAAATTTTTGTTAGTTTAGTCAATGTAAAAATTAAAAATCAAACTATCACAATTCATCTCATGCAGAACAAAAAAATTATCCTTTTGAATTTTTATTATTACCTAATATGTTTCTAGCTAGGTCATAAGCTTTTCTATCCTCTCTTATGTTTCAGGTGTTTGAGGCGTGTCTATCAAAGTATTAAATTCTGACCTTGCATCTCGTGCCTTTTTTCGCAACAAGAGTGCTCGAGATATGGATGAAGAAAGATCTTCCTCATAGAGGGAATCATCAGGCGTACCATGGCTAGGTGTTTGTATATTTGAAAAAAATTTATATTATTTCAATTATGTAAGTAACTAAAATACCTAAAGATAGAGTAATGCTGGCACTTTACATGTTCTTCCGTTGGCCTCTTTCTGTGATCATCCCGTCTTAGGGTTGTTCCTGTACTGCCATGATGAATCTAACACATTGCAATAAAATTATAAATGTAAAAACTTGAAAACAATATCTAACTTTAAAACACAAAATGAAAACTGAAATAATTTCTAGTAAGACACCGGAAGACAAAGTTAGAGTTTCAAATATGCCTTGCATTGAATTCAGTCCTGGAAACATGTCATTGCACATTAAGGCACCCAAACAAGAAACAAGTTGACAATGAAGACCTTATTGAATATATTGTTGGAGCAACTTCTAGTAAACTTGTTGTGAAGACCTTGAGGAAATTTTTGGAGCAACATTGTTGAAGCTGATGGTATAGCATTGTTGGAGACAATCTTGAAGGGCCTTGAAGTGAATCTTTTGGAGCAACTATTGAAAAATCCTTAGAGCATTTAAGTAAGGCACTTTCTATCTTCCATCACCTTTTTCCTTTCAATATCATTTAAATGATTTTTTTGATATTTAATGTTTGAAATCGCGTTATAATTCCTTTATTATATTTTTTTTGGGACTTTCCCTTTGAAATTACCCAAAAATACCCTGGCAATTTTATCTTCAGGATGCATGTCTGACCCTATTGTTCAATATTTTGATTGATAGTAGTAAAAATAGAGAGTTAGGGGGCTCTTGACTTGGTTTGGTTGGGCCATTAGATCCCGAACATCTACTAGGGAGAACCCCCCTTGAGTTGGAGGAGAGCTAGCTCGAACTGAAAATAGGTTGGTGAGGTGACAATGGGGCTATTGAATTACACATGGTGTCACGCTTTAGCTTTAGGAATTTATCTTGAGAAGTGCGAGATTTTTCTATATCAATTCTCAAATTGTTTACAACACTATTGTTAAGAACTAATAAGAATTGATGTTGAGGGGTTTTTGGGTATAAGAAATAATACCATTTGAAAACTATGGTTCTCAGTCCTTGGCATTCCTTCACCTGGGCATAACGGCACACAATAATAATTTCACACTAAACCATGCAAACTTAAAAGTAACTTAACAGATCCATAAAGTAATAATAATCATAATTCCTAATTTCCTATTGTACGATATAATGAAAATTATTCAAACATGAGGCAATGAAGACATGAAATGTCTGAATTTCAAGATTGATGAACCAATACAAGAAGTTAGAAACTACAACTTTGATTCAATACTCTATGTCCTAACCCCAGGAAGGAATCTAGTTTGTAGTACAGAACATGCATTGTGTATTATCAATTCTTAATTGACAACAACGAAAGCTCATCTACCTCATCAATTCCTTCCCATTTTGTGTTTTTATGTTATATTCCTTATAAAAGTGTCAAATTTCTCTCAAAGTAAGAAACCACTGAATAAAATAAAAAATAGTTGAGATATGATTGGGAAATGGTCATTCATTTCTTGAAAGGATATTCACAATTTATTTGGTTGTTTCTCATCTCAAGAAACAAGAAATGACCTAAGAAACTATCGTGATGTAATATAAGAAACAACACTGTGAAATGGCCATTTTCAAAGCCAAATGATGTCCAGTGAGGACATGGCCTTTATTTGGTTCCTGTTTCATAGGATTTTCGAGTAGAAATGGAACTTTGTTGTACCATTTCCAGTAGTAAAAATGGAAAACCTTCTTTTTCCATGGGAAATAATTTACCCTTCCTTTTTCAAGATAATCTAAATCACAAAAAATATGAACTATACAGCACACTTTCCTTGATAATGTGAAAGTGGAAAAGGAATACCCTACACAAGTGATGCACACATGTACATTTGAACACTAATAGATTTTTGTAGTTGAAATGCAATGCTTGTTTTCATTTAAATGTAGGGTTTTTAAAGCAGGGAGAAATAATGGTTGCCAATTTAATAAGCATTTCTTTGGGAAAAATTTAAATCTTGTATTGGGTGATGAAGATAATAGAGGGTATTGAATCTTGATTCTTGAAATTGTGTTTAACTTGAATAACTCAAATGATTATAAATATTAGTGGATGAGTTATTTTTTTCAAGTATGTCACTTAAAACTCTTATGTCAAAGCATTGTATGATGGCTAGCATTTTCTTGTTTCCCTTTCTTCAGTTCAATGTAAAAAGTATATTAATATATTGGAGCGTGAATGATAACTAAAATTGTTTGCTCTGCAGTATATCCAGCCCCAAGATTATGAAAAATTTTCTCAAGTGGAGCTATTGGTTATTGATGAAGCAACTGCAATTCCATTGCCTATTGTAAAGGCTCTGCTCGGGCCATATTTAGTGTTTCATTGCTCTACTGTAAATGGGTAATAATTATAAATGAGCCAACCACAATCACAGATTTTGTAACCATTTGTTTTCCATGGATAGTGATGATGATATTAACCCTATATATCAGTCACCTATATCTATATGAGAATGATCTCAACATTGACCTTGATATGGTTGTATGGATGTGACCTTTGGTATGTCATCAGAAAATCTCCAAATATGGAGAACTAAAGCTCATCACTTTCAATCTGGAATACTACCCTTGTGATAAAGTTGATGACTTTCGATCTCCCATTATCTACCACTTTTCACTTCACCTTCAATATAGATCAGACCAAGGCAAATTCATTATTGGGTGTTGAGATGGATGAGTTTGTCGAACTAAAATCAATAGCTTAAACTTCATGAAACTGGTCGAGTCAAATTCATGCAAGCACAAACACATCTTACACATCCTCTTTTAAACTCATCTGAAAGAACATTAGAAGACATCTAGATAGAACCCGATAGCCTAACAAAATCCAATGGAATTGACCAAAAAACCCAAATAGAGTCAACCCTATGATAGGAGGAAGAGCCTGCAGTAAGAACTTACCATTTTGCAAGAGCTGGGGGCGAATGTTGTTCTGCAAGAGCTAAGGGCGAATGCTGAGGGTGAATGTTGTTCTGCAAGCGCTGAGGGTGAACGCTGAGGGCGAATGCAGGTCGAATGTTGTTCTGCAATAGCTGAGGGTGAATTCTGAGGGCGAATGCTGTTCTGTAAGAGCTGAGGGTGAATGCTGAGGAAAAATGATGTTCTGCAAGAGCTGAGGGCGAATGCTGAGGGAAAATACTGTTCCGCAAGAGTTGAGGGTGAATGCTGAGGGAAAATGCTATTCTGCAAGAGCTGAGGGTGAATGTTGTTCTGCAAGAGATGAGGGCGAATGCTAAGGGCGAATGCTGTTCTGCAAGAGCTGAGGGCGAAGGTTGTTCTTCGAGAGCTGAGGGTGAATGATGAGGGCGAATTCTGTTTTGCAAGAGATCAAGGCGAATGATGAGGGCGAATGTTGTTCTGCAAGAGCTGAGGGTGAATGCTGAGGGCGAATGCGCACGTGATATCAGACGTTAATGTAGTTTTTAATAAAATCGTTTTTATGTAGCGCTCATATAAGTGTCGTTATACCGACGACGGACAAAGCGTCGCTATTGCGACGAATGCCTCCAAACGTTGCAATTGCGACACTTAGACATTGTGTTGCACTTGCGACGTTTGGAGGAAGCCGTCGCAATAGCGACGCTTTGGGACATAGTGTCACAATTGCGGCGTCTTCCTGCAAATGTCGCAATTGTGAAACTTTGTCTAAGTGTTAGTATTGCGACACTTTTCTCTAAACGTCGGTATAGCGACGGTTTTAGGTGGGATTGAAAAAATTTGGGAAAATTTCCGACGTTTGGTCAAAAGCGTCGAAACCAAGTGTCGAAATTTCCCCCAAATGTAGTAGTGTATTAACTTTTCTGGTCGCCTAGTCATGAAGAAGGTGGTTCTCCGGGAAATTCCACACTACATGCTTTCCTTTCTTCAAGTGCCGAAGGGAATCCTTCAGAGAATTAGAGATATCCAATGAAAGTTTCTATTGGCCAGCAAAGCTAACAATAGGAAATGGGCCCTAGTGGCATGGGAGAATGTCTAAAAGGAAAAGATCCTAGGTGGCCTCGGCCTTCACGACCCTAAGTCAGTGAACAAGGATTTTTGGGCCAAGATTTGGTGGAGATGGCTTAAGGAAACCATGAACCCTTGGGTTGTTCTCTGGAAAGCTAAATACATGGATGCCTAAAGACCCCCTAAAATAATTAGATTGACAGGGGATATCATTGGCTCCCTATCTGGACCTTATCTTAATTGTAGTATTTAACCCTATACAAAAATTATTTGCAAACAAATCTTAAAAATAGAAAATAAACAATAGCGAGAGCATAAAACATAAAACAAATATACACAAAGATTTTCCCCTGGATCCCAAATCAGGGTGACTAGGTTGATTTTCCTTTATATTCATGTTAGTGTTACAACACATATATATACATGCTAAAGCATACATAAACCTCAATCCATTAACCCTGGATTAGAACATAACCATAGTTCACTTGACCGGATCTACAAAATACCAGGGGCTAAAAACCATCATGCCCCAAAACCATGTGCAAACTCATGCAAAAAACCATAGGCAGGTCTCCCTACCAAAAAATAAGTCCAAATTTCTTTTCCTAGGCCGCTGCCCTAGACCCCTTAGAGGGGGGGTTGCCGGGCCCCCCTGTGACCCCCCTGCGCATGACTAGTCATGGAAAGAATAGAACACATATGAAAAAAAAATAGAAATATTATTAAGGATTATTTCTTCTGGGAAATAAGGAATGGTTGCACCCCACTCTTCTAGGAGGACGCATGGTAGAAAATGCCTAAATTGTGGAACCCCGAGCAGCAATTAGTGTAGTAGATTTTACAAAGGTTGGGCAGAATAAATGTTAATCAGTATTACATCACAGATCATTTGGACCCTCAGTGGCACCACTGGATTATAGACCATCCTTCTCAGGATGAAGGGGTCCTCAAACAAATGACCTCTCTGTGGCTTCTATTGGAGAAAAGAAATTTTTGAATTTATGAGGAGGAAGATCAGCGACATTGGGGAAGAAATGAGGGAGGGGAATTCAACGTGAGAGAGACTAAACATTATTTGGAAAACAAGTAAATAGAGGAAAAGGTCCAATGGCATGACAATGTATGGGACTCCATCTATTGGCCTAAAATCAAATATTTCCCATGGCTTATGATCCATAGGAAAATCCTTGGGAAAATCTGTTAAGAAAAGGGTTCATAGGCCCTTCATGCTGCTTCCTTTGTGAAGTGGAGGAAGAGACCATGAACCATCTTGCGAATTCTTGTAAGTTGGCAACTAGTCTATGGGATTGGATGGCGGAGATCTTTCGCCAAACCAATCGCAACAGAGAATCGATCAAAGACACAGTCTCTAGGTGGAGGGTTAAGTATGTTAAGCATGAAACAATAAATCTCTTATGCCATCATGGCCCTGGTTTTGCTTGTCTCGACATTGTGGAAAGAAAGAAACATAAGAATCTTCCAGGATGAAGTGCGCGAAATCGATCAAATTAAAATTGAGATCCTAAAAAACATGATAGAAACAACACTTACCAAGGTAAAATGGAGTCTGACTCATAGGCCTTCTGTAGTGGAGCAACATATCCTAGATATTTTCAGCCTCGGTGCGGATAGTGTTTCAGGTTCATCTAACCTGTGTCCTGCGTCTCCTTCCACCCATGAGACTTGGAAGCTCCCCCTCCGTCACTACTGGAAGTTAAACTTTGATGGCGCCTCGAGGGGAAATCCAACCTTGGCTAGTTATGGAGGGGCTATCAAGGATGACAAAGGTGAAATTGTGCACATCTATGGTAGCTCGCTTGGAGAAGCAATAAATAATGAAGCGGAATTCACAGCGTTGGATCAAGGCCTGAGAATTTTGGTTCATCTGAGCAGCGGGAACACCATAATAGAAGGCGATTCAATGTTGGCGATCAATGCAACAAAACACTTGCAGAATGGGGATAATCTGAGTAAGGTAACCAAAAACTGGTGTCTTTTGTAAGCCACATTGCATATTATTAACCACATGGATCTTTTGAAAGGTATTGTAATTCAAGTGGTCCATTGCTCTGCTAATTCCTTGGCATACATGTTGGCGAAGAATGCAATGGACCATCCGGAGGATGATCTTGATGCTCACTGGTAGGATGTGACAATCGAAAGCCTTTGAAATGAGTGTGAGTAGGTGGTCATCAGGGATCTAAATGGGATGTTAGATGGAGAAGCCAACTCCCACGAGATAGAGCAATAAGGTGGATGTGTTACCCTATGCTATTTACAGCTAAGCACAGGTACCAAAGTCCTCTTTCCTATGTGAGTCGTGTGAATAGGCAAGTGAGTAACCAAAACATTAATAGGAGGGATAGGGTTAGGTACCTTATTCCTTATACTCTTGATAATTCTCAGAATATAATAATGAGAAATAGAGGCACTCCTTGTAAGGATAACCACCTCAGGATGGAAGATCACCACCATCTTATGATTGGATGGTTAGGTAGCATGGATGATGATAGCATGTGGGCTACAACTCATGTCAGCCTCTAGAATAAGTGGCTCAAAGATATAAATAAATGTAAGGGTCATGGGTGTGAAGTCACAAACACCCCTAAGAAGGATTCAGTAATTGTTCTCTATTCCTATTTTCTCTTTTCCTTTTGTAGTAAGTTTGAGAGGAGTTGTTGGCTGAGTAGTATAGCTAGGCATTCCCTCCATCTCTCTTGAGTGGAAATAGAGGTTTAGGAGGCGGCATAAGGCTATATCAAGTGTGTTTCATACAAAGGTAAGAAGATAGTGGAAACCCTGCAAGCCGAAGTCTGCAACATGAGAGACAGTGTGGACGAGATGACCATTAAAGAGAAAGTCGAATAGCTAATTGACCCAGGGACCCCTTCCACTAGAGAAACACAATTCCTATGTACCCAGGCCATGGTTTGGCATATGAATACCTTGTTGGGAAAGTTGATGAACCAGTAGGAGGCCTCCATCTGTGAGGCCATCCAAGTGTGAAAAAATGATTCAGCTAGAAATTTGGCTCGCTTGGATAGAATGGAAGGTACTCGGAAATCTCTAGTTGTGGTGATTAATTAATAGTCGAGGAGACTCAAGGGATTTCTTCAACAATTCGAGATTTATCTAAAGTTTGTGGAAAATTTGTCCATCGAGTTACTCGACAAGAACAATAAGACAAGAACAATAATACAACGGTGATTCACCATTTCAAACCTTGAACTAATTCTCTCAAAGAGGAGAATGTTGGTCTAAGAGGTGGAGGTGTGACCGATCCGACTACTGGCAAGATGAGGGGTCTTAGTTAGGACTCCCATGAAGTCAGGGAACAAGGTTCTATCAATAAGGAGAAAGAGATAACTCGTGAATAGGATTAATCTCCTCGGTAATATTTACCTTTGCATGTTATGTTATATTTTCTATTTTGTGTTTGTGACCATTGCCATTGATTGGCAGGTTGCTGATGGCCTCCAACTTTGTAGGTTGAGCAAGTTTTTTCAGAATCATCAAAGGCTTTATAAGTCCTTGGGGGAAAAGTGAAATGTAGTAAGGATTTCTATTCCGTTGAACATGCAATGTTTCTGTCACTCGTTATGTCTGGTTGAGAGGGGTCCCTTTTTGAACCTCAACTAGCATAACCTTTTTGTATCACTGTACAATATTTTCTCTTTAATATAGATGTTGATTTACAAAAAAAAAAAAAAAAAATTGTATATAATTAATACACTTTCTAATGTACCATCCTTCTTCTTCATAAACAATACTAGTGCTCGCCATGGTGAAACACTTTGTCTTATTTATCCTTCTTCCAATACTTCTTCAATTTTCATTTTTACTTACATGAACTATTTTATATTCATTCTATAGGGTTCCTTGTATACCAATATAGTCCTCGGTATTAGTTTAATAGAGATGTAAATATATCTCTTAGATGGTAACCAGCGTATTTCATTAGGAAAAAAATTCTTGAATTCTCGTACCACCCTCGAATCAGGTTCTTGTCTTAGTTTTCTATGAGTGGTTTTCTACTAGTAAAGATAATAATTTACGCCCCCTTTTAGCACATGTTTTTGGTTGTAAGGATGATATTTTCATGGTACAAATTTGTGTAGGTGCACCGTTAATAATATGTACTTCTACTTCATGTGTGGTATAGGTTACAATCTTCTCTAAAAAATTATCAATTGATTAGTGTTTTACTTATACATCATAACATCATAAAGGTAAAACATATATATTTATTATTTTTTTTCTTCCACTCAAACCAATGGAATAATCATTAACCTAATTTTTAACTTTCCTCCTAGTGTTGGTGGCTAATTCGACTAGCTAAGAATTTTTATATTTTTTTGAGTTTAAATTACATTTTTCGACTACTTGCGGATCGACATAACTTAAAAAGGTACCCTGATCTATTGAAATGGACAAAGTTTGGTATAAAATATTACCTTCTATTTCAACCATGCTTGATTGATGCTCAACTTGGCACTCGTTCATGACTGCACTAATTCTAGGAATGCTTCTAGCCACCTCATTCACTGTAGAAGCTTCTTGGACATTTAATAGAGCTTGAATGGATTTCACATTGTACGCCCAATTTCAAAGTAGTTCAGGTTCTCCATACCCCAAAAAATTTCATTGTTCCCTTTATTTTCCATTAATTCATATACTATCTAGATCTATAGATACAATCCCTATATATGTTTGGATATTTTGTTGCAAATTACTGGTCTTATTAAAATTTCAATATTGGTGAATCTTACTAGATTTTTTGAAAGAGGATAATTTAAACACTTTCCCGATAAGTATTAAAATGTCATCTTTTTGCTTATATTGTTGATAAAAAATTCTATTCTTTGGGATGGTTTCATACCTATTTTTAGGATTATCATATTCAATTTTCTCCTTAAACGAGAGGAGAACATGGAAAATTTTAGGGGCATTCGCATGTGGGAGAATTTTTCATGATTTTTCCAAATAACAGATTCACTAATTTCCATTTTTTCTAAAAAAAGATTTGCCCAAATTTTATAGTACAAAATTATTTCACCTTAAAAAATGCCAAATTTTTATTTAGAGAGTATATAAAATTATTATAAATTTGAATATTTTTACAAAATTATCATCAAACATTTTATAGATTGCATATGATGAACTACTAAATTCGCCAAGGTTTCTAAACATGAAGATAAATTTCCATCATTCCTTGGAGGGGAATATATTTGATAAATCATTGTAATTTAATTTTTCCCTAATGAATGTAAGGTACGGTACGTATCATAATTTATTAGTACATTTTGTAATGCCCTTGTCCAATTTCATTTGGGAAAGCCTTAATTCATCAAATTCATTTTTTTTATCATCATAATATATCTCCCTCAAGTGATTTTATTTGAATTATTGTTTTAATTCTTCCCAACTTATAGTATTGTCCTCTATATTATGTAGAATCTCGATATCATGCAACCATAAGGATTCCTTAACTTGTGGTTGATAAGTGTTTATTCTATCATTTAAATTACATGAATTGTCATGCACTAAAAATAAAAAATTCATGTTGAGTAGCCATGCCTTTGTTTCTTCATATTATTCACCATGACAGGTTAGTGGTATAATATTATTAAACTCCCCTTGTAGCTATTGTTTTTGTTTCTTTCTCTGACTAGTTACTAGTGTAATATTTTTAGCTAAGTTCCATTCCCCTACATCTTTAGGTCCAACATATTTCCATTCATCGATGTTGTTTAGATTATTCCATTTGGAAGACCTCTCCCTATCATCCTTACTGTGTAAAAATAACATTTATTTGTTAAACGAGAGTTGTGAATGGTCTCATAGGTTGTAGTATTATAACGTGCAACTCTGATTCCACATATTTTGTACCTCAACCCATACTAAATAAGCATATATATATATATATATATATATATTATAGTTTTTATTATGGTTTTCAATCTCATGTGGTTATCAATCATTTGAAGAGCTCTCTGGATTATCCACAATGTTATAAAACATTCGTCAGTGCTTCGAATCCCAACGAGGATCAATATTCAGGGCACACTTTTTGAATTAAAGATTGAAAAAAAGATTTAGGTCATAGATTAATATATATATATATATATATATATATATATATATATATATAAATAGTCGACTATTATTAAATTTATACTTTAATAATCTATTTTTAAGTAATAATTTTATTAGTCATTTTGTTGAATTATGGGAGAATTAATAATAATAATAATAATAATAATAATTATGGGACTAATAATTTTATTAATTAATTTATTCAATTAAAATAATAATTTAGCAATATATAATTATTACTAATAATTAATTTAAAATTATTACTAGCTCATATCTTAAATTCTATAATTTAAGTTGATTAGGATTTAATTAATAATACAGATACTTAATAATATTTGAGTTGATTAGGATTAATTAGTTATTAATAATACTTAATAACAATTAAAAGTAATTGTTAATAATAAAACTTTCTATGGAATTAATTTAGTACTTGGTAGGTGAGAATAATTTAATAAATTATCACTATAAGCAGTAACCCTAGCTATTATAAAATTATATTATTTACTAAATAATTATTAATAAAAATGAAATCAATACAATTAAAAATAAAATAAATATTTTCTAATTAATATTAACATTTATCTTTTTCTAATTAATATTAACATTTATCTATTCAAACGAATAAATAAATATTAATAATTTTTTTTTTTAAATAATTATTTGTTTTTATTTTAATTTTATTAGGAGTTTTATTGGGATTTTTATATTTAATTTTGAAACATTAGATACTAATACTAATTATTAATTGTAAATAAATATTAATTAATAAGGATAACTATTAAAATTAAATAATCTAATTTTTTAAAGAAAATATAATTACTGCTAGAATTAAAAATACCTAAACCCTGGAATTGAAGGGAAGAGAAAGAAACCTACAATACTATACCTCAGGAGATGATGAACTCGAGGAAAAAAATTGTTGTATAAGAGGTTGCCATCTATCATTGATTTCACATTGTCCATCCCTCTCGAGGTTAGGAGGATTTTTATAATCTCAAATGCCTCTCTAATTTTCCTTCTTCAATAGTGTTCCTCTCTTGCATTGATTCGGGCATCCTCTAGATGCTTATGATGTTTAGTTTTGCGAGGACTGTTCAACAAGGGCTGAGGTGCATGATATCTCATTCTTAATATCAACTTCATGTTCTTTAAGTCGTCTCTTTAGCCAATGCGTGGTTTCACCAATGCAACTTTTCCCGCATAAACAGTCAATCTTATAAACTCCTTTAAGTTGTTCATAACTTAAACTATCTTTAACTCATTGCAACCGTTGTCTTATTGTTCCTATTGCTGAAAATTTCTCAAATATTTCCTTCCTCCATAGAACCCTCGTGATTTTATTAGTAGCACCCTTGATGTATGGTAGAAAAACCTTATTGGACTTAACCCTCAGCTCTTTTTATGGATTTTCTGATATCTTATTCCTTATAACCTATACCCCTAAATAGAGATGTCAAGTGATTAATTTCCTCTTGAAGGTGCTATGCATTAGATATCCTCAAGGCTCTAACAACAAGAGTAGTAAGGACACCAAAATTCTGAGTTGGACGATGGTAAGACTCATCATGTACATAGATGCCAATATGAGTTTTCTTTCTAAACACATGACACCCTAATGTTTCATCATCCCTCCTCGTAATAAGGACATCCAAGAAAATAATTATCCTATTTCCTTCATCCTCCATAGTAAACTTAACTTCTTAGGAAATGGGGTTAAGCTAATTAAAAAATATCTCAAGATTTTCCTTCCCATGAGTCCACTTTATGTTGGTGTCATCTACAAACATTTTCCTCCAACCTGATTTTAAGGGGTAGGAGGTAAGGGCCTTCTTCTCAAAATTATGCATATACAAGTTGGAGACAATAGGTGAGAGTGGTGAACCCATTGCGACACCCACTACCTTCTGATACTATTCTCCTTGGATGTTGAAAAGAGTGGATTTTAAACAAATCTCTGCATGCTTAGATTTTTCTAGATCAATAACTTCTTTAACGAATTGAACCACCTCATCTAATGGAATCTTGGTAAATATTGATACCACATCAAAACTTAGCAAAATTTAATTCCCCTACACTCTCTCATCTTTAATAAGCTTAACGAAATCATTAGAGTCCTTTATTTAGGAGTGAGTGTTTCCAACAAGGGGCTTAAGAATCTTGGCAACATATTTCGCCAAATAATAAGTGGGGGATCTGATGGTATTAAGAAACATTCTAAGGAGAACCCCCTCTTTATGGATCTTGGGTAATCCATAAATTCTTAGAATAAACTCATAGGAAGGGGTCAATTTATTTTTTATGTTGTCATCTAGCCTATAATTGATGGTTGCCTTCATGACATATCTTAAAAACCTAGACATGGGGTTCGAGTTAAGCTTCTTATATCTACTACAATCTAGATCTTCAATCACTTTTCTTTTATAATAAAACTTATCTAAAACAACAAGAACTCCTCTTTTGTCCGCCTTTAGTACCACAATCTTGTCATTATTATGAAGGGATCTAAGAGAATTAAGTTCGTATTTGCTTAAGTTTATTATAGGGGCTCTAACATTCCTCAAAATAAGGGAGAACTTTATCATCCAAGGCGAAACTTTCAATTTATTCCTCAATGCTGCAAACAATGATCTCTTTAGGAATGTTTTTCGGTGCAACATAAAATCATAAACCCTTGCTAAGAATCCTAATGGTATCTTGACTTAACACCACAGAGGATAAGTTAACAACCTTCTTATTTCTAGCAATGGGGTTATGGAACAAATGCTCCTTTGCATCACCATTTAAGCGATCATCTATAAGGTTGTTATCCCCACAACCTTAGTAGCTTTCTAGTTTGCTACCTATCGAGCTAGCTAAATGCTGAGAGAGAAAATAGTCCCGTGAAACACTCTTATTTATGGGTCCATTGTTGCTATGGCCCATATCCTTCTCTTTCTTTAAGAGCACATTAATATGGTGTCCATCACAACAACCACAACTATAATTCATATAATATTAGCTAATATTATTAACAACATTGTTGCCTACGGGGCTGGTTAAATCTTCAAAGACTCAGCTACCACCATGAGAATAATTTTTACCACTCTTATCATCTGCATTGTTATTGATGTTATCAATATCACCGCAGATCCTCAACTCATCTTCTAAGGGTCGCTTAGGGTTAAATAAATTGCCAGCTAATTCTGAAAGATCGAAACCAATCCCTTGAAGCCTAGATGGTTGCGACATGACTAGAGAAGCATGAATTGTTAATGACTTACTCGCCTCGTCGCACACATTAAAAATGTTCATAGATTTATCTGAATCTTTAATTCCTTTACTATGTAACACTATTGTAGCATCTGAATATGGATCCCCATTGAGATTTAAAATGTCGAGGAATGTTTTATCACACTATGGATAATCAAAAGAGATTTTCAATATATTCATTTAATAAAAAAAAATTATTTTCAATATATTCATTTAATAAAAAAAAAATATTTGTCCCATTAACATAATTCTATATATAATTCCTTTCAACTTTGTTATAACATCATTAAAGGTAATACCCACATGTATACTTTATTTCTATAGTATTTCCTCAGGGATTATTTTATCTTATTTACTATATTATATGGCTGGATATATTTTCAATTAAAAGGAATAGGCTAGCTACACCATTGCACTACTAAATTTAGAGTAAGAGCATTGTTGTTATTAAATAAGACTTGTCACACCTTGAAGATAAATACATAGCTTATGTTAATTTTTGTTCTTATTCACATTTAAAAGCTTTGGATGAATTTGGACCTCATGAAAATAACCGTGGTAGTGCTTCTACTTACCATTATGCTACACCTATTCATTATGTTTCAAATTCAATTATTTCACACCTCTATAACATTGAGCCAGGTGGCTTGCTTGTGTGGCTTGCTCCTAGTGGTGAAATTTGGGCCTACATATGTGATGGATAAATTGGGGAGAATGAAGATGAATTCTATAGATTATAATGATGGATATATTTTTCTAGAATGTGAGGGTTACTTCTCCCATCCCTAGTCAATTTTTCATTTCCACTATATCTTTGGGAAACCTAGATCTCTAAAACTCACGTGAGGGTTTATTTTTCTTACTTTTATCATGTGACTATATATTCTACACAACTTCCACACTAATTTTGTGCCTACAATCCCTATATATGGTTAAGTTATTAAGGAAACAATGGTTCTTGGTGATTAAATCCCTCAATTTTTTTATAGGATGATGAAGCTCATATACTTTTGAACTCAATGATTTCTATGTTTTTTTTTTCTTATTGATGATTTCTTAGAATATATTTCACATATTTTATTAGGGACTTTTGGATTTCATGCTTTTGTTTCCTCTGTGTATATCTGAGGAACTTGGAAGAATTAGGCCCTTCCACTAATTGTATCAAGGTTTTTCTTATTCCATCTTTTCTAGAGAATTATTTTGGCCTTTAAAGCTAAATTTGTACACATATATGTAATTTCTCTTCTAACCTTTGATATGTAAATAATTTTCATCACGAGGGAGGTTGCATTAGATGAATTATGAAGATTTTTACAGTTTTCCCTAATTTTCTATGATTTTTTGCGTAACTCAATTGGAGGGTTTTAAATTCATTAGAATCAGTGGAGAATCCATGGAAATCCTATCTATTTCTTTATCTGCTAATCTCAACAAAGAGGTTTCTAAACTACCTTACATGTGACAAAGTGCCACTAAGGTGCTTCAATGCTTGGTTTCTTTTTGTTTTTAAGTCTTTTCAGCAAAACATACCCTCTTGCATCTTCATTTAACTAAGTCCATATTGTTGTTTTCTTGGAAGTTAACCCTTTTTGTAGCTATGTCAAGGTTTGGTAATCATTTATCTCTAGAAATCCATCATTGACTTAGAGGGTCACATATACACCATTGTACTTTCACTATTTCTTTATCTAAGTTGTGTTATACTTGATTTTTATTGGTGTAAACATTTCAAACATTTTTTTTTTCTATTTACTAACAATAATTACCCTCCTTGTAGAGAATGGGAGTTCGAAATTCCTACTAGAACCCATAATATAAATTTATTAAATTTAAAGGCTATTTTTTTTCCAAAATTCAATATAATCTAGTATAAGTGGTAGAATATGTATGTTTTTTCACTGTATAGAAATTATCTGCATCCGAATTCTTATTAAAAATTAAAATAAACAATAGCGAGAACATAAAATATAAAATAGATATATTGATATATTTTTCCACTACATACCAAATAGGGACTACAGATTGATTTTTCATTATATTGCTTTTACTGTTACAACACATATATATACATTGTGAAGCATTCATAAACCCCAATCCATTAACTCTGGATTAGAAAATAACCATAGTTCCCTTGACTCGATGTAAAAAATACCATAGGAAGAAAAGCATCATGCCCCAAAGCTATGTGAAAACCCTAAAAATTTTTCCCACGGCGTTTCCCCTAACCTTGTGCACTGGGCTATCCGCCCACTACAAACCCCTTGACAGGGGGCTATGCCTCCTAATATTCATGGAAAGCATATAACACACACCCAATAGGATAAACCTGATTTTGTTTTCTTCCATTCTAGGTAGATTCACTTCTTAAGTTGAACAAACATATTTAAGCCTATTAATCTAGAATTTCAAATATAGAATTAAAATTAAGCCTTCCTCTTTCGCTTTTTGCTAGTTATATCTGATTCTTAAGGGGTTATCACCGGACCATCATGGTTGTAGCTATTTTTAAATTGATTTTCTAAATTTTGTTTTTGATCAAATACTTCAAAATTCAATACTAAGTCCAAAACTTCTCAATCTCTATTTAGCTATAATGGGTTTTTCCTATAGTTGTCCGTAAAAAGATATATTGTTTACATTTCCTCTGGTACGTGGTACTATTGGAGTTCATGTGCTATAATTAACCTTCACCCATTATATCATTACACCATCTTGTTTACTACTAAGTATTGAATAAAGATATTTATTTTAATTCACATAATTTCTTATGCCACGCATTTGCTTTCATGATCTCTATAGATGATTATCCTTTTTATTCTAAAAAATCAATTATAAGCACACCACTTCTTAAAGGAACCTGTTCCAGATATGTGTATATATAGAGCTTACTCGGACTCATTCCCTTGTATTTATCAAAAATATAAATATTTTTTCGACAATTGGCTATACTATCTCATCTGAGATCAATTTAACATAAAGAAAATGATAGTTTCATGCTCAGACATTACTCATAATTTTTTAAAATTCAATATCATGATCTTATTTCTTCTTAACCCATACACAGTCATATTATTTAATATACTTGAATAAATAAATATCTCCCAACCCCTTCTAAACTAGTCCTCTGCTGGTTGAAATTTAATTACCTCTAAGAAATACACTTAATACACAAGAAATCGGCTCTTGGACTTTGGTTTCTAAATCCTATACTAAAAAATGATTTACTTTTTTACTTTAAGTATGAAATACATTAGTTAAGGTCACGCACAAAGTTATCCTTATAATGGCCTACTTCTATTGCTAATCATACGCTTTTCTATACTCGATAGTAATCCTATAAAATGGTTCGTTACTCGATTCAAAATGTTAAACAAAAGAAGGTCCATGTCTGAGCATGTAATAGGAAACATCAAGTAAGCTGTATGTTCCACTACACTATATTCTCCTTATGCACACGTTCATAATACTACTATAATTCAAATATTGAGCACATCAATTAGTTTATTTATGTGAGTATTTTAAAATATAATAGTAGAAAAATGCTCCTCCCAACCAATGAACTGGTAAATTAGTAAAACCCTTGAGCCTTATGATGTCCTTCAATCAGAAATATTTAATCGATATTTTTACTGTTTTACTCCTCATACCCTAGCAATGCCCCACTAGATCATTTTCTATTTTTTTTTTTTAGTCCAGTATTTTATTATTCACTGAAACCTTTTTCATATTTTGTTTCTCTCCTACAGTCCTTTTTCCTCTCCACTCTTATGAACTTTCTCTCCCATCATGTTTTATTTGGTGGTTAGGAATACTTTAAAAAAATGGGAGATTTAGATTATAACAAATTTCAGTTCAAATTTTTTTTTATTCTTGGATTACAAATAAATTTTAACCGATTTCCTAAAATTTGTTAGCCCAAGTACTGAAGCGTCAGATCCTATTATATTTTCAATTAAACAATAAGAGGAATAAATAATATTTAATTCATAACAACATATATAATATTGAATTTTTTTATCAAAATGTCCAAAATTTACTTTTATCCATGTATATCATACAAAATTTAATTTTTTAAGAAAATAAAACCATAAGGTCTGATAAGAATTTAATTACAATAGGGGTGTTTCATTTCCCATTTGTTTAAATCAACACCACCCTTGATGATTCTTCTACATTCATCATTTTAAAAAAATGAAGGTAATTCTTCTCTAATTTCCTCTTCCATCTCCCAAGTGCTTGCTTAGGACCAATGTGCTTCCAGTGCAGTTTAACATGAGAAATGGATTTATTTTGGAGTATAGTTTCTCTCGTATCTAAAATTTGCAGAAGATTTACCTCGAACGTGCCCTTTTGGTTAAACCTATATAACATTCTAATTAGTAATATGAATTCGATCATGAATATATTTATTTAAAAGTGATACATGAAATACATTTTGTATTGTTATATGGGATGGTAGTATGAGTTGGTAGGTCACTATTTCTACTTTAGATAGTACATCAAATGGTCCAAAAAACCATGTTGTTAACTTATCACAACTTCTCAGTTTCAAAGTGTTCTTAATGTGCACATGTTATCCCACTTTATATCCTTTATGTGTCACTTTAAAATATACATAACACTTTTGTCTATCATGGGATTCCTTTAGGTTGTGCTTTATCTTTTTAACTATCTATTCCATTTATTGTAAGAGATTAACTCCAAAATCTAGTTTTTCCACTAGCTGACTCCAATTTAATGGACTATGACACTATCATCTATAAAGGACTTCTAAGGGACTAGCCTTGGGTGATTCCTGATAATTGTTGTTATACTAAAACTTAAGAAAATGTAATTAATATTCTCACTTAGTGATTTGATCCATCACATACATTTGAAACATTTATTCTTAAGTTGGATTGGTTCTTTCATTCAATTAATATGTCAAAGCATGGTATGCAATGATAAAATTTAGTTGTGTACACATTCCTACAAAAAATAGTTTCTCTAAATTGGAAGTAAATTTTGCATCTATGCCATATGTAATAGTTTTTGGTATTCCATGTAATCTATATTTGTTTCATGAAAATGTCAGCCACATGAACAACTTTATATCTAGATTGAACTAGTATAAAGTGATAGTTAGTTTATCCACTACAACCATGGTTGACATATGTTCTATTATTGTTAAAGGCATCCCCATAATAGGATCTAATGAGATAATTTCCCATTTCCATTTTGGAATAGGTAGGGGATTTAATAATCTAATAGGTTATTGATGTTATGCTTTCACTCTTTGTCATTTTTGGCACTTTTCCAAATATTCAAATACCTTTCCTTTCATTCCGATTCCAAAGAATTCTCTCCTAATTGTTATAATGATTTTCTACCACCAAGGATGAGCTAAGAAAGGATTTTTATGATGCTCATCTATAATTAAATGCTTGAGTCTATGAAAATTAGAAATGTAGATTATATTTCTAAAGGTTAACAAATTATATTTATTTAATTCATATTCTTATTTATCTAATTACAAAAATTATATTATCAAATTTTCCTATACTTCATTATAATTATAATACTCTAGGGATGTTGTTATAATTTTCAAAAAAAAATATATTAATGTCACTTACTGAAATTCCATATATTGGTTTTACACTTCGAGCTCAATTTCTCAACCAAATTATTTTTTCCTTTAATATGTTTGGTATTGAAATCATATTCATATAGAAAATCCATTTTCTATACGAATATGATTGTCTAAATAAATATTCAAGATGATATGGTCAATAATAAATGTAAATTTTTGACCTATAAAACGATGGCACCACATTTTTAGGCCATGGATGATTACAACTAAATCTAAATAATACAAAACATAACTCTTCACATAATATTTCAAATTTGTAACTTCAATATTATTACATGATTATATTGGATCAATACACCACCTAATTCTTTAAGACAAACGTTTGAGAACACTGTATGTGAGAAATTCTAATTATTGGTTCTACGATTAATATATGTTTTAGTTCATCAAAAATTTATTGGCACTTCTGAGTCCACAAAAATATAATTTTTTTTTCTATAAGGAAGTTATGAGGCAAAGAAATTTGGAAAATGTAATATCTTATAATACCCTTAAAATATATAACATCCACTAAATACTTTCTATAAGGATGTTATGAGGCAAAGAAATTTGGAAAATGTAATATCTTATAATACCCTTAAAATATATAACATCCACTAAATATTTAGGGACAAACCAATTAAGTATTACGTTGACTTTAAGTCTACTGCAATTCCTTATTTTTAGATTACATGTCAGAACTATTGGATTTAATCCTGGTGGAGCTCTGACCTACTGAGTTTTTCATAAAGTTGATGTTGTATAAGTGTTTGTAGTACTATCCATGCATGTTGCTCATTTCATTCCGATATATCAGAATAGATTAGTTTTCCATCAATAAAAATAAGCATATAATTATCTATATATTAGATCAATACACTATTCATTAAAAACATATAGGTGGTTGGAGAATTTTGAGTCAAAACTAAAGCATTGCAAATTAATAATTCCCATATATGGTTCTAAAAGTTGTTTTATGGATTTACTTGTCATTAATACTCAATTGATGATAAGCATATCTTAAATCTATTTTGAAAAAGACAATGTATCCTCTTACTTAATAAAAGAGTTCATTTATTCTCAGAAGTGGATATTTGTTTTTTATTTTATCTTATTTAACTACCTATAATCAATACATATTATAAAAATACCACCTTTATTTTTCACAAATAGTATGAGTTCTCCCCGTGGTGAAAAAATTGGTTTAATGTATCCTTTATCTAGTAACTATTTAAGTTGCATTTTAAATTCCATTAAATCTCGTACACTCATTCTATAGGGTGTCCTAGGTACTCGTGTGGCCCCTCGTATTAGTTCAATATAAAAATCCATATCTCTGGTAGGAGGTAATCCATGGATTTCATCAAGAAATACATCCTTGAACTCTCGTACTACTCTCAAAACATATAAGGTTCTTTCCATACTATCCTATGAGTAATATTATACCTATATAGAAAATATTTTACACCATTTTCTAGCACATATTGTTTTTTGTAACATTGATTTTTTCCGGGTATAAATTGGTCTATGTATACCCTTAATACTTCTCCTTCATTTGTGGTACATTCACTAGTATTTTCTAAATAGTTAACATTTGATCTGTGCTTTTCTAACCAGTCCATGCCTACAAGTATATTATAATGCCTTAAAGTTAAAACATTCAGGTTTATTCTTTTTTTTCTTCCTTTCAAATTCATGGAATGATATTTAACCCAACTTGAAACTTTCCCCTGAGTGCCATTGGCTAATTACACCAACAAAGGCTTTTTATATTTTTCTATGTTCATCTTACATTTTTCGAGTATTTTCAGACATATATAACTTAAAATGGCACCTAGTTCTACTAAAATGGACATAGAATGGTTTAAAATATTACCTTCTTTTCAACCAAGGTAGATTGTTTCTCAACTTGATGCTCCTTAAGGGATGCATTAATTCTAGTAATTCTTATGTCCATGTCATTCACTATAGAAACTTACTGGAAATTTTGTATATTTTGAATGGATTTTACATTTTATGGGAATTTTTGAAGGAGATAAGGCTATCCAAAACCCCAACAAATCATTTATTCCATTTATTTTTCATTAACTCATTTACTATTTAGATATATTTATCTAATCCCTATCTAGGTTTGGGCCTTTTATTCTTGATTACAAATCTTCTTAAAATTTTAACACAAGTGACTCTTACTAGACATTTAGGAAGAGGAGAATTCACACCGTTTGCCCCCTTGTATAAATATATCATTTTTCTTGTTTGGCCAAGATTATGCATTTTTATTTCTTTATTTAGAATTAGAATAAAAAATTCTAACCTTATTTATGGATTCATCCACATTTTTAGGATTATCCTATCCATTTTTTCATTAAATGAGTGGGGAAGACAACTAATCAATCATTTTACTTTATATTTTCCCTCATGAATGTAGGTTACATATCATAAGAGGTGGGTAATTTTTTCAATCAGTTCATATGTGATCATTTTCAAAGCCTTAAATCATTAAATTCCTTTTCTTTATCATCATAATATCTCTCTTTTAGGAACTTTAATTTTAATTATTCTCAAAATTATTTCAAACTTACAACATTTTCCCCTATATTATGTATAGTATTGTAGAAAATATATAATACAACTATAATACCATGTACAAATTATATGAATGGATTCAATTGGATCATGTAATGTAATAAAACAAGATACTGGATCCCTCTACAATATTTGTGGAATATAAAACGTGATCAGTCAATCACATGCAAGTAAGAGAAATGAAATTATCAATCACACAACAGAAGATGTTCTTGGGGAAAGAACCTACTCAAAACCCCTCTATCATATATTGTACATAGTCAAAGAATAATGGAACAATACAATTATTTCTCACACTCAGAAAATCATGCACTATCTCGACTGTCTCACTCTGATCCTATTCAAAACTGTCTAGCAATTCTTAGGCAAAATTTACCAATAGTTAGCCAATTATATATTGAGAATTTGTAGGGCTAGTGATTAATTCAAATTTTTCTTCTTGATAATTACTTGTGAGGTTACTAGAGTTACTTATGTCTTTCCTTTGTTAGATTATTAAATCTTTCATCAAGTCAATTATCAAAAGACATGAGACAAAATAATTAGGCTCCTACAGCCAGGGAAAAACCTCTCCCTCTTCGAGAGGAAAACACGAGAAATTCTTCTTATAGATTTCAGATGACAAGTACCATGACCAAGAATAAGACCATTGACCTATTTATGCATCCAAGGCCTTGTCCTTACTTCTTTGATGTCCTTCAATGCTGATCTTTGCATGGTTCTGCAGCAGTACTTCCCTTAATTGAATCTTCAATTGCTTGATATATATATATATATATATACTGAAGTTAGGAAAGTAAATCTGAGATTTACTTTCCTTCTTTCTTTCAATTTATGTCTCCTTCTTCTTTGTAGACCATTTTCCCAAGAACTCCAGTTTAGATCATTTTGCAAAAAGACTTGAAAATGATCACATATTCATGTTCATGAACTAGGAGAGATCCACACTTTCATACTCAGTTTCATCTGCACGTTACCACAAGAACCTTGCCTCTTGCATGTTGCATTATCTAGAAGCTTGTCTAAATCTGCATTGAAAATTCAACGAAAATTCTACACTTAAACTCGTGTTGTAATCTGCATTGAACCATGTCCAAAATATTTGCATTGAAACTCCTACACTAACTTCGCACTTCACCTCCTACATCTAAATCCGCGTTGCAGATCCTAGCTAAATCCGCATTACAGCTCCTGAGGTGACCACAAATCTATCTTCAACTGATCCGCTGAACTTGGGTATATATAATGGTGTCATCTCAGCCTTTAGGCCAACCATCCAGCTAGTTGGTACACTAACTTTAGATACTGATATATAGTCCGACATGAATTGTATTTACTCCATCATTTAATATGGAATTCCTTCATTGTATTTGAATCTTATATTCCAATGTTGATGAAGTTTGTTCATAGCCATTTCTTCAAGGATTTGTGACAAGGTTCATGGCAAGGTCTCGAGCATATATTGATGACTAGACTCTCCCTTTATTAGAAACTTAATTACAAATGTAACTAGAAGAAAACCCTAATAAAAATCAAGAAGAATTATATAAATAAAAGCTTTCTCATGAAACCCATGGAGCGAGTACAACAAAAAATACATTTTATTATATTTTCCTTATTCTTTACATAAAACACATAATTACACATTCAATAGGAAGACCTACCTATTTACACTTTTCAATGCTCCCTCTTAACTAGGGAGGTATTTATATAGGTACATGGGCACTTTCAAACTGAAAAATCTCATAATAAGAATTGGAGTGGTAATTGAATATGTATAGAATTATATTAACTAGAATTTTCCTTATGCAAGGCCTTGACTAACAGCTCCATCTCTCAGTGATAAAATGGGCCATAATGCTCGTGAGACACATGCCTAATATAGACCATAGTCATTGTCTCTTCAAGGTACATACCCCACCTAGGTGTTCCTAGAGTATGACCTTCTTGAACTATTCTTCTCTTGGGTAGCCAACCCTCAAAGGATATCGATCCTCAACTAACCTTATCTTGAATTCCATATCCCATTGTCAAAGAGTATCGAATTCCATATGATTACTGAATCCTCCATTCCGTCTTCCAGGTGAAAACTAGAATGATGCATCTGTCCATTCTCTTCACATGGCCTTCACTACGACTTATGGCTTTTAGTCCTCATGTAGTGCATGACACATGTAATAGAGAATCACATATGTCACTCCCTCTCAACACAGGAATGACATACTTCAAGTTTCATCCAAGCAAGAAACTTACCATCAGGCTCTCTATCAACCAAGGTCTTGCAACAAAAATCCAGCTACTCATGAATAATTCCTCCCCTCGATGTCATGGATTTTGATGTTGAGGAATATTCAACTTTTGGCTTCATAGGGCACATATCATCCATCACTTTCATCCATGAGTCATGTCAACTACCAGAAAGTGATTCATCAATGTTTCTTATCTGGTCCATTGTTATGCCATGCTGCTTTCCTTTGCATCATCTCCAAGGATCATGCAACCTTTCTCACGATTATCAACCCCGCACAAATTCATCCCCATAAATATATATAGATGGACATTTAAAAAGAAATTTACCTCAGTGATGGTCTTTGACCATGACATCTTCTTGTAGGAATCGACATCCTTTATACAGATTGACACATCTCCTAGTGATATGTTTTTTCAAGGGTCTTCTTCTTTACCAAAATTTTGTCAGAGTCTACATATCCTCCCAAGAGATCTCCTAGTCACATATTCTTGGCCTCCAGATGATAACTTCCTCTTGACATTGTTGCATTTCATGATCTCTTCCTTTTTCACATTATTTATTTCAAGGATCTTACAAATTTTCCAATTTATTGTTCATATACAACCACCTCATATTCCATGAGGATATATTATGTTGATTTAATCTATCAGCGCATCGAGAGATCCTCCTTCATAGATCATACTTCTAATTGTGGAATTCTATTACCTGTAACCATATGACATGACTTCATAGCATCTAGTGTCAACATATAAATATATAGATACCACATAACTTTATCATTTAATTCATCCTTGAGTAGTTTTACTAGAATGAATAGCTTCTTTCGCTTGACCTGCTTCATTCATATGTAATCACATCTTAGAATTATGTTTCCGTGATGACCCTTGATCTTCATTACTGCCTTCCATTAGTGTTGTTATCAGAGAGGTTTTCCTAGAGCTGCTTCACAAAGAGTTCCTACCATGGTTTTATCATTATGCTATAATATAAATTTCTTCCTATCATACTATTTTACAACCAACATAAATCTCGTAAAGGATAATATTATCTCAATCATAGTGGATATCCCTGACTTCCTCTTTCTTAGATTTATTTGCATCAAGTTCTTCCCTCATTTCAGAGATATGGGTTTCTTCCCTATTTCTCTCATCCCTTCCAGATTTAGGATAATCTATTTTATAATTCCTAAGTTCATCACATCCAAAGAATCCTTCTTTGTCCATACTATTATGAGGACCAAAATTACTAGATCTTCCTTTCTATATTGACATGGTTGCAAAGACTTGATTCCCTTTACTTGATGCTGTAACACCTTTGACTCTCATTCTTGTTTCTTCTATTTCACATAAATACCATAAATCATGGAATGGCGTGGCCTCTTTCTTGCCGTATAAACTTGAATTTATAGTTTCCTCATTCTTCTAGGAGATCCTTTAGCACCATTGTAGTCATCTTAGTGTCACACATTACTTATACTAGTTCCTACAGTTGAGCTTAGATTTCTCCTCCTACAGTACTCACAAACAATAGCTCCACCAACTTCTCATATATTCCTTTTTCGTGATTTTATATTTGATACATTGAAGATGAGAGAGTATTTTATGGATTTTGTAAGAATCATTTGGGCTCTTATATCTCCCTTCATGTATTTGGCATGAATTCATTGTGCTTGTCTTCCATGCAAGAAAGTATGAAACTGTAACTAGTTTGTTGCTTTCTTTTCAAAGAGAAAATTTTGATAGATTCATATGAAGTCATAGAGATACTTACTTGAGTAGTTGATTTTCTTCTTCTATCAACGTCATTGTTGAAAATGATGGGAATAACTCCCTCTTAGATTGATTTCAAAGTAGGTGATATTCGAACCTTGATGATCAAGGATTACCTCAGAATGGAGATGTCTTCAATAGTGTTGAGTGATGCTTAATATTTGTCTTCCAACAATGTATTCAATATCAAGAATATTTTATGTTAAATATTACCTCCTCAATGTGTGGATTCCTTGAATAAGGGTGAAAGTATTCTTGAGATGGCTTGAAGATTTCCTTCGAAACTGATTTGACCTTAAAATTTAGACTTTGAATTTCCCTATGATGTTTTCTAGAAAATAAAATTTTGATCCTTCAGTGTCTCTTTGTCAAATAGCCCTTTATCTTTAGCACCTTGGATCTCATTCCATGTTGAGAATTTTTAGCGCTAGTGATTAATTCATAATCCTCTTCTTCATAATTACTTGGGAGGTTACTTGAGTTATTTATGTCTTTCCTTTGTTAGCTTATTAATATTTCATCAGGTCAATTATCAAAAGACACAAGACACAATAATTAGGCTCATAGAGCCAGGGAAAAACCTCTGCCTCTTGGAGAGGAAAACACATGAGAAATTCTTCTTATATATTTTAGATGACAAGTAACATGACCCAGAATTAGGCCTTGACCTATTTATGCATCCAATACCTTGTCCTTACTTCTTTGATGTCCTTCAATGCTGATCTTTGTATTGTTCTGAACCAATACTTCCTTCAGTTGCTAGAGATATATATATAGGCTGAAGCTAGGTAAGTAAATCTCAGATTTAATTTCCTTCATTATTTCACTTTCCAATTGCTTATCCTTCGCATACCACTGCCCCAAAAACTTCTCTTTGGATAATTTTTCAAATTCACTTCAAGATTATCTCATGTTCATGTTCATATACTAGGATAGATCAGCGCTTCCATACTCATTTTTATCCACACCTTAACACAGGAGGGGTTCCCCTTGCATGTTGCATTATCCTAAAGATTTTAAAATATCCGCACTAAAACTTTGACCAAAATTATGTAGTTAAACTCATCCTGTAATCTACACTAAACCCTATCCAAAAGATCCTCAGTGCATCTCGTGCACTAAATCTTCACTTCAACTCCTACAACTAAATCCACACTACATCTCATGTAGCTAAATACGCACTACAACTCCCAAGGTGACCACAAATATGTCTTCAACTGATTCGCAGAACTGGGGTATATATTATGGTGTCATATCTACCTTTAGGCCACCCATTCATCTAGTGGGTAGGCCGACTTTAGATATTGATACATAGGAAGACATGAAGTGTATTTAATTCAACATTTAATAAGGTGTTCCTTCAGTGTATTTTAAGCTTATATTCCAACGTTGATGAAGGTTGTCCATAGCTATTTCTTCAAGGATTTGTGACAAGGTTCATGACAAGGTCTAGAACATATATTGATGAATAGGCTCTTCATTTACTAGACACTTAATTACAAGAAAAGCCTAATAGACATCAGCAAGGGGTCTATTAATAAAATCTTGCTCATGAAACCCATGAAGCATGTACAACCAAAAATACATTTTATTATCTTTATCTTATTATTTTCATAAAATACATAATCACACAGTCAATATTAAGACTCACCTAGTTACACTTTTCAACATTATCATCCCTTCCTTAGCCAAGCCTTCCTCACGAAATCCCTAGGATATTAATCCTCATTAAATAGGATAATCAACCTTCCTTGACTGCACAATCCCTATGGATCCTTCCTCTGAATTTATAACTCCACCTCGACAGTTCGCCAAAAATACAATTGATATTTTACTTTTCTTAAACCTATGTCTCAACTAGGTCTCCATAAGAATTGACATGCATGCTAATATTAATAGTGAATCATCACTTACTTTGTAGATGAGTACTTGTGAATTAAATCTATTTTAATTCACATGATCTTCCACTAGCTCATCACTCAGTTAGAATTAGTTAAACTCATTTTAACTCAGTTAATGTGAGGTAACTCATCCAACTCACACAACACTACTACTACAACTACAATTGGACCCTGTAAATAATAGAATCACTCTACATGCCTCATCTTTGACCCTCAACTTGAAATTCTTGAGCTAACTAAGTATATCACACTTACTTAACTATTACAAGTTGTTATGAGATAAGATTACAATTCTCTTTTAATTTAATTAAGGATAATTAAATCAAAATCCTCACATAGTAACCATTTTTTGGATGTTATTTTATAGATTTTGTTTCTGGATTCCAATTTCATTGTTTCTTGCTGCAAATTTCGACAAGTACTCATATCCTCTCATCATATATACACCTTACCTTGCAGTTGGTATGTGGCTACTCTAGCCGTGAAATTACTAGGTTGATTATATAGTTGAGAGTATCGAGTCATTCTGAGTAGCCATGTCTGTAATGCTTATTGTAATTCACAATCAAAGGATGGAGGTGTAATCTTCTGAAACTCCCCTTGTAGTTTTACATTTTGATTGTTTCCTTAGATAGCTAGTAATAGAAGCTTTTTAGTTGAGTTATGATCCTATCCATCTTTAGGGCCAATATATTTATTATCATATACGTTGTCTAGATTGTTCCGTATAGAAGACCCCTCCCTATCCTCCTCCTTACCCAGCAAAAACAAAGCATTTTTGTTTCTTAAATGAAAATTGTGATTGGGATTATAGATTGTAGTATGGTAACGTCAAGTTCTAATAAGACTTGTACAATAAAAACCATACTAACTAAGCATATATTTGTTTCTTTATTTTCTAATAAAAACCCTTATTTTTCTCATTACCATAACTGTGTATATAATTTCTTCCATCATTGCTATATTAAATAATTAAATCCACTTCCCACATGTATATTTTGTTTCTATAGTTCCACCTAAGGTATTATTTTATTTTACTTACTACAATTAATGGTTGGATATATTTTGAATTAAAAGGAATAGGGTGGCTATGCCACTCCACTACCACATCGAGAGTAGGGGAATTGTTGTTATTAAATCTGACATGTCACATATTGAAGACTGAATACATAGATTATGTTAATTTTTGGGTTAACTCATAATTAAAAGGTTTTGAGGAATTTGGACGTTGTGAGCATACATTTGATGGTGACTTTACTTACCATTGTCATACACCATTTCCTTATGTTTTAAATTCAATTGTTTCACACCTCTATAGTGTTGATTCATGTGGCTTGCTCCCTTTGGTGACATTTGGGCCTTCCCACATGATTTTGAGACAAGGGGCTGTCTAGATGCATCCTATATAATTTGATGGTATATATATTTTTCCATACCATTAATTTTACTACCCCAATCCCCTACTCATTCACACCCTCATTTTCATTGTCAATTTGGGTAGATGAGAGGTCTACAACTCTGGTGAGGTCTTATTTTGCTGAGGTTTATCATGTCTCTTTGTATTCTACACAACTTTTATACCAATCTTGTATAAACCATTCCTACAACTGGTTAATTTTTTAGAGAAGAAATGGTTATTAGGAATTAAATACCTCAACTTATTCATACAATGGCGACACTTAGGTATTTTTCTAGTTATATGATTTCCATGTTTTTTATTTTTTCTTTTTGGCTACTAATGGTGTCTTACAATTTCTTTCTCATAATTTAACAAGGATTTTTAGCTAGCAGGATTTAATTTCCTTTGTGTAGGTCCAAAGAACGTGGAATACTTAGGTCTTTAAACTAATTGTCTCCAAGTTTCTCTTTTATTGTCTCTTCTAGAAAACGCTTTCAACCATTCAAGCCAAATTCACACAAACAATTTTAATTTCTCTTCTAGGCTTGCATATGGTAATATTTTTTGTCATGAGGAAGTTCATATCACATAAGTTAGCAGTATTTCCATATTTTTACTAATTTTTTCTCATTTTTTTCTTAATTCAATTGGAGGGTTTTAAAATGTTTGTGGTTATACTACTTCCAAAACACTCAAACCTCTTTGTAGGATAGAGTGGAATTTCCACGAAACTTATATCTATTTCACCACCTTGTGGTCTTTGCAGCTATCGTTTTAGGCTACCTTAGAAGTAAAAAAATAGTGCTAGGGCTAGTCAATCCACAATTACTTTCTTTTCTTCAATTATTTTCAGAAAAAATGTCCTCTTGGATCTTAATTTACTTAAGGTCATATTTCTCTTTGATTGAAACTAACCCCCTCCATAGCTACTTCACGCTTTGATTTTCACTTTTCACTACTGACTTTTCCTCTACTTATAGAGAGCCATAAATACACATTGTTACATTCAACCTTCGTTTCTTTAGGTTAAATTATAATTTATTTTGAGTGGTGTAAAAATTTTAAACCTCACTACTTTTATTTACTAATATAATTTTTTCCCATTCTGGGGAGTGGGAGTGCCTACTAATTCCTACTAGAACCCATAAGGTAAATTTTAAGAATTTAGGGACTCTTTTTTTTCAAGAGTTAAATATAATCCAATATAAGTGATAGGTTAACCTTGTATCTATATTTATATTCATTCCAAGTGGCTTCTCTTCCTAAGTGAAACCAACATATTTGTGTCTATTAATTTAGCATTCTAGGTACTAAATGAAAATTTAGCATTCCTATTTCTCCTGTTTTTTATTATATATTAGCTTCAAGGGTTTCTCACGAGTGCATTATGGTCATAGCCATATTTGGATTTATTTTTATTCTTTTTATATATTGGGTACTTCAAAATTTGATGTTGAGTTTGAAACTTCTCAGTATCCATTTTGATATATTGGGTTTTTACACTTAATTGCACAAGAAATAAATATATTGTTTACATTGCCTCCGGTACTTAGTGCTATTATATTTCCTGTGTTTTAATTTAATTCGAACTATTTTTTATCTAAAATGTCTTGATATATACTAATTATTGAATGAACATATTTATTTCACTTGGCATAATTTCTTATGTTACTCATTGTCATTCATCTATAGATGAATAATTTTTTTGATTCTCGACAATTAGTTTTAAGCATAAAATTTCTTAAGGGAAGCTGCTCTAGATATATGTATATATAGAGCTTTGTTATGAAACCAACTCAAAAAATAGAAGAAAATGTAGATCAAGAACTTATAAATCAACCTCTTCGAAGGGGAAACCTCCTTTACATTACATAGATGAACAGTTCTTGGATGATAAAAATGAAAAAAAATCCTTTCTATATATAGGAGTCTAAAGGGTCACTATATAATCCTAGCTGACATAACAATAAAAATTTAAGGGCATGGGCTTATATGGGGCATAATGATAACAATATGGGGACTACATGGGCACAATAATAGCAATAAGTGGGCTACACTACCTATAACAATAAGGGGATAAACTAGTATTAGACGGACCTAGCATGCCCCTCTCCTTAAAAAACGTGTTGTCCTCAACACTTGAGTAGTTATGGATGCTTATTTATAATATTTTCATCCTCCCATGTCAAACCTTCAATGGGTAGTTCTTACACTTGATGAGATACTAAGAATTTGATCGATTTCGTAGAGCTGGAGTTATTGTTTTCATGACTACTTCAAGGTCTAATATGATCTTTTCTTATTCATCAAGTTCTTGAAATAATGTTTCAACTTTGAGCTAGTCACCCATAACCTTCTTTAATCATCAAACATGGAAAAGTGGGTGCACTCGGGAAGATACAAGAAGCTCAAATTTGTATGCCATAGTACCAATTTGTTCCAAAATTTTGTAAGGACTATAATACTTTGGTCATAATTTATTATCCTTATTACCTTGATTGAGGGAGATTTCCTTTTATGGTTGTAGCCGTAAAAATACCTAGTTTCCTACATTAAAACTTCTTTCGTTGCGATATTGATATACCTATTGTTTCATTCAATTTTGTGCCAAGTTCAAGTTATCCTCTAAGAGTTGGAGATTTTTTTGTTGATTCTTGATGTGATCTTCCACTACTTGAACCTAAGAATTTTCACTTAAATATGATGTGATGGAGGGTGGATGATATCCATAAATTTGCATAAATAGAGTCATTTTTTCAACAGTATGGAAGGAAGTGTTATACCACCATTCAACGGGGGGTAACCACTTGACCTATTGTGTATATTTATCATATACAAAAAAGAAGAAGATATCCTTCCAAACATTTTTTCACTATCTCAGTTTTCGCATCAGATTCACGATGATAGGATGAGATATGAGTTAATTTAGTACCCAAAAAAGAAAATAATTTCGACCAAAAATTTTCTGTAAAAATTGGATCTTTGTCACTTACAATAATATTTCGATTTCCATGTATCTTTTGAATTGTTTCAATTAATGTGGTAGTAACGGTACTAAATTTAAATGGATGATAATGCACAAAAGTGTGCATCCTCATAAGTCTATAAACTACCACCACAATGAAAGTGTTTCCTTCGTACTTGGGTAAACCTATGATAAAATCCATTGAAGCCTCCTCCCAACGATAACTTGGAATTGATAAAGGTTGTAACAGACTTGGTTTCTTAATTGTATCAAGTTTATTTTGTTGGAAAACCAAACATTCTACGAGAAAACATTGGAATATCATATTTAAGGCCATCCCATAAAAATTCCTTCTTAACGATGTGGTAAGTTTTTAAAAATTGTGAGTGCCCTTCTAAGGGAGAGGTGTGAAATTCAAAAATAATATTTTGTTTGATTTGGGAATTACTACAAATACATAAGTGATCATTGTACCATAACGAATCATTTTTCCAGCTAAATGTCTCATATGTATTAGGATCTTACTGCAACTTTTGAATGATTGTTCACACCTCTTCATCACTCTTCCATTCATCCCTTTCTTAGGTTATCCTCTAAGGTTTGAAAATAGAAATAATAGAAAGAAATGCTTCCACATCCTCATCCTTTCTTGAGATTTCATCTGCAACCACATTTTTCTTCCCTTTGTGTAGATGATTTCATTTTCATAACCCAACATCTTGGTCACTCATTCTAGTTGCTCTTCTCAAGATAAACTTTGTTGTAAAAATTATTTAATACTATCATGGTTGTTTTTTACCTTGAAGTTTCCTCCCGTTAGGTAAGGTCACCATTTCTTTAGTGCATGTAGTATTGACAAGATTTCCTTCTCATAAATAGGTTTTAGTAAATACTTTCCTTTGATTGTACAACATTAAAAAGCAATGGGACTTCTTTGTTGCATTAAAACCACACCAGTTTCATATCCCAAGGCATCACATTCCACAATAAAGGTTTTTGTTAAGTCTTTCATAGCTAAGGCCGGTGATTGGAACATTGCCTCTTTAAGATGTTCAAAGGCCTTAGTTTCTTCTAATGTCCAAAAAAATGCGTCTTTATTTAGCAATGATGTTAAAGGTTTTGATATTATGCCATAATTATTAAGAAGCTTAATAACATTTTCACCCTAGAAATCCTTGAATATGCTTTATGCTTGTAGGGATTTTCCATTACTTAATGGATTTAATTTTGTAAGCGTCTATCTTAACACCCTCATGAGATACAATATGACACAAATATTCCACCTCTTTTACTCCAAAGAAACATTTGGAGGTTTTTGCATATAATTGTTTCTCCTCCAATAGTTTGAGCACTGTGTCAACATGTTGAGCATGATCCTTCCAAGAATTCATGTAGATTAGTATATCATCAAAAAATACTAACATAAATTTTTGATGCAAGGTTTTGAAAATGTAATTCATAAAACCTTGAAATATGGAAGGTGCATAAGTAAGGGAAAAAGTCATGAACACAAATTCATAATGACCCTCATGAGTTCTGAATTCTTTTTTAGGAATGTCTTTAGTCTTCCTTCTAATTTGATGATATACAGAATGAATATCTAGCTTGGTGAAGTAAATATCTCGATGTAATTCATCCAATAATGGATAAATGATGGGGATATGAACTTAATTTTTAATAGTGAGATTTTTGAGATCACTATAATCTAGATACATATGCCATGCTCCATCCTTCTTGTGCACCAATACTACTCAAGCACAGAAAGAAATTTGGATAGATTGAATTATACTAGCTTCTAGCATTTCTGCAACCATACATTCAATCTCACTCTTTTGGGCATAAGGATATTTGTAAGGCATGATGTTTGGAGAAACACTTTATAGAATCAAATGAATAGAATGATCATGATCACAAATAACTCGGAGTCCTTTAGGAGTCTCAAATACCTTGGAATGGTTGCCCAAAACATTTTGGAGACCCAGAGAAATAGATTATTTTGATGTTTGAACATGTCGTGAGCATAATTGTGAAATTAAGTGTCGTTGTTATTTATTCACAATATTTTTCATTACATTAGAGATGATTCTCTTTCTTAAATTCCCTTCAATACTCTGTAATTCAACTTCGTTTCCTTCCAAAAAAAAATTCAAGAAAATTTATTGAAAAATAAAAGCTACCATCCCCAAAGATTGTAATGAGTGTACTCCTATTACAACATCAACACCATCCATTGAGATGGAGAGAATTGGAATATTCAATACATAATCCCCTTGGTTAGTTTTATATTATGGCACTCTCCACAGCAACTTATATTTCCTTCATTTTCAACCATCACTTGACATTTTGGTGCTGGGTATAGGAAGCAATTCAATTCCTTGGCTACCTTACAATGAAAAAAATTATGGGTAATGCCCAAATCAATCAACATTATTAAATTTTTCTTATTGATATCTCCTTCTATCTTGAGAGTTTTAGGACTGGTAATTCCTGCCAATGCATTACAGGATATTTTCGGACTCATTTATTCTTCCTCTAGCATTTGTTCGTGGTGTATATCCTCTTCTTTTCAAGTTTATTCTTCCTTTTCTTCCTCCTCTTCACAATCTATGTAAAATAATTTCTTCTCACCATAGTTATGACATTTCATATTTTCTATCACAACTATAGCAAAGCCCTTTTTCTCTTATTTCTTCCAATTGTTGTAGTGTCAACCTTTTAGGTTGTGGAAGTCTAGAACTAGCAACACTTCCATATTTATAGTTGTGAGGGGTAGGCTTCCTTGTCGCCATAATTTTTCTTTCAATTTTTCGTTCCAACTTGAATTCCTTTTGCAATGGGTCAGGTTCCCCAAGGCGAACCTCATGTTGCATGTTATCATTTAAAGTCCCTACGAAGACATCAATCCTATGTTTCTCTCGAATAACAATTACCCTTATATTCAATTTTTGGAATTCCTCAATGTTCTCTATCATTGAAAACTTTTTTTGAGATTTATCAATTGTCTAAAGAAGGTATTACTCTTTGTATGATCATAATGTGCTATAATTTCCTCTTTAAGAATTGACCAAGTCGAAAAGCGGTTTATGATGACAAAGCCATCGATACAATACAAACTAATTTTGTTATAAATATAAAGTTTAAATGGCTACCTTTTGTGTGGGCTTCACATTATCGAGTTCAAAGTATTTCTCCATTTGTAGTAGCCATGCTACTAGATGCATACCCTCAAACTTTCTCATATCAATCTTTCGAATATGCTCGCTTTTCGATCCAATTTTAAATTCTATTAAATCATTATTAAAATTTATTTTGTTATCATCATGGCTTTCCTCTACTACCTTTTCTTCGTTAGGAAGCTTGTCTTGTAGAAAATTTGTCAAAAATTCCTTCAAAAATTCTAGTTTTTCTTCTATTCCATTGATACTAGCTTCCACGTTATTCTCCAAAACATCCATATTATATTCTATGCATTTCTCCAATGCATCCATGACTTTTTTCAAACCATCCATCTTAGCATCCATTACGTTTTTTGTTACCTTTTGTGAGAGCGAAATTTGTTGCATGTGGTCTCATAATTTTGATATATCGTGTTGCACTTCCTCCTCTTAATGAATCATAATACAACCTTATAAGGGCTTAATGGGTGTTGAATTCTTTTTGTGGGGAATTTTAGAACCTAATACTCATGTCTACTTTTCAATATTCCCTTGGACTGACTTCAAACTTATTTTTCAAATAATACTTATAATTTATTTTTTAAATACACACTTTGTTCTTGATTTTGAGGAGCTCGATATTGAAACTAATGTATTTATGTAATTTTGGATCCGAAATATTTGATATTAAAGTGTGTAGTATGCGTGTGAGTCTGCTTTCCAATTCCATAGGTCATTCATAATTTTGATTATTCAAGGTAAAGTTATGCCTCCTCTCCCACAATGACCTAATAATGGACTAGTTCAGTAGAGGGAACCTCTACATTGTACCACGTGTCACTTTTCATTGTTCTACTCTAAAATTGATATTAAAGAAACTACATTCTATGAAATTGCGTCCAATTTTCATGTAATTCTAATCCGATGGTTGAAATTAAATTTATGACAATTTTCCCTCGACCACTCGTTTGATTTGAAATTGTAGAGCATGCAAAAATCCTAACTTCCGAAAAGAATCTCTCCGAAAATATGGCGAACTAATATTTGAAATGTTTACATGAAGTTCCTCAAGATTTCAGCACAAAGGGGTTTTTTTTTCAGCTTTTGAAATCTCGGAGAAAAAATGTTATAGAGAAAATTCAAAACAACCTATTTGAAGAAGCAAAACCATAGAATCGAAAAGCTCTCATACCAAATGCTATGAAACAAGATTACAAAATAGAAGAAAATATAGATCAAGAACTTAGAAATCAACTTCTTTAAGAGGGAAACCTCCTTTATATTACATAAATGAAAAATTCTTGGATTAAACAAATGAGAAAAACTCATTTATATATATATATATATAGGATTCCAAGGGGTCACAATATAATCCTAAACAACACAACAATAACAATGTAGGGCCACAACAATAACAACATTGGGATTCTATGGGCACAATAATGACAATATAGGGACTACATAGGCACAATAATAGCAACAAGCGGGTTATGCTAACAATAAAAATAAGGGGATGCAGTAGTATCAGAAGGACCTAACAAGCTTACTCAACCTCATTCCTTTTTCTTATGAAAAAGATAAATATTTTTTCCATAATTGACTATTCACCTATTGTATTTCTTCTTTTAGTTGTATATATACATATATAGAGCTCACTCAATCAAGATAAATTTATCATAAAGAAAAAAATAGTTTCATGCTTGGATATTTTATATTTTGTTTAAATAAAAAAATGTTCTTATTTATGTATAGGCTATACACAATCATATTCTTCGATATACTTGAATATACAAAATACTTCCCAAATACTTCTAAATTAGTCATCAACTAGTTAAACTAGCTCTGAGAAATATTCTTGATACGTAGGAAGTTATATGTAAGGCTCATAGACATTGGTTTCTGCATGTACTGTTCACAAAAATTTTGATTTTTTACTTTAAGTAGGAACAACATTAGTTAAGTTCAAGCACAATGTTATCCTTGTTATAGCACGCTTCTTATGCTAATCCAACACTTTTCCTTATTCAATAGTAATCCTAGAAAATGGTTTGTTACCCTATTCAAATTACTAAACATAAGGAGATCCAACTTTAAGAATCTAACAAAAAAAAACCTTATATGTTCTACTACACTCTCTTTTCCTTGTGCATACAATCATAACATTTATGTAAACCAAATTCTAAAATATTTTTAGAACAACAATTAGTGTATTTATTTGAGTATATTAAAATGTAACATGACCAAAGAGGCTCCTCCCAACCAAAGAATTGTTAAATCCATAATTTCCCTCAAGCCTCATGTTATCATTCTATCTAAAATATGTATAAGTATTTTGAAAAATTTCCTCTTTAGAGCCTAGGAGCATCCAAATAGATCAATGGCTAAATTGTTTGTGTGTTTTGTCTTGTTATGTATTTTCTTCTTCACTGGAACCATTTTTAATTTTTCATTCTCCATTCCAATCCTTTTTCCTCTCCACCCCCACCCCTCCTCTCCAATCCTAGTATATTTTTTGGTTAGGAAGCCATTAAAAACATGGAGGATTTAGACTGTGACAACTCTCACCTTCAAAAACTATCCCTTCATGGACTACTAATTTATAAATTATTTCCTGATAGTTGGTAACTAGACTACTCATGTTTCGGCTCCTCTTATATTTTTAAATAAAAAATATGTGTAATAAATAATATTTTGTTAAAAAATACATATTTAATATATATATTTTTCACCAAGATTTCCAACTTTAACATTAGATCCATGGTTTTCATCCAAACTTATGTGTTTCCAAGAAAATAAAACTACAATGTTTCATAGAAGTTTAATTACATCTGGGGTGATACTTAAATTGAAATTATTTCCAACATAAACATGATAAGAATGAGTGTAGTAACCCTTGAATATATATTATTAATCTAAAGTATGACCCTATATTTGATGGTCTTTGTTATCAATGTATAGTCTTCACATTTATATGTATTTGGTTTTTTGGCTCTCACATTATTCTATTGTCAAAGAACAATCTAAGAGGATATTCATTGAGGATATGGATCTTACCACATTAGATTAAAAGTGATAACCTCCCTTCACCTCATGGGGTATCCTTATTTTCTATTCTCAAAATGTATTCAAATAAACACACACACACACACAAATATATATGGTTAGATTCATGAAATAAGAGTAGTTTTCAAAGAACTAGTGGTTAATATTTGATATTAAATGGAACTTATGCAAATTATTTATTTCCTTGAACTCAATGTAAACTAAAGGATGAAATTATGATAAATAATATAAAAACAACATAGAAAAATGACATAACAAAATTGAAGAAAAATGTAGAAAAGGAAAATGTAAAAATACCTGTAATCCTTGTTAATAAATCATATTTATCGTAATAATTGTAAAGAAATAAACTCAATATCACATATTCTAGGGATTATATCTACACAAATTAGGTAAATATATTGAATACAAAATTCTAGACAATATATACATGAAAGTAAGTTATTCAAGTAAAAATAAATGATGCTGATTGTGTCAACCATCAAACCTTTACAAACAATGACATAAGAACATAAAATAAAGAGATAATAAAATAATAAAATAAACAGATAATTCTAGCATATAATAATGTTTCTTATGAAAGGTATAATAAATTTATTGATGTCATGCATTCCTTCAACCTGCAATCAATCAAATAAACATCATAAGTTCTGAACTTTAGATAGTATAGATATCTAGAAATAAAACCAAATTAAATAATACAAGAACAATTTATGACTTAAATATGTCAGTTTACTTACATTCTTATATGTACCAAAATATAAAACACAAGACTAAAATCATGAAAAAAAAAGAAATATTAATTATCAAATTGCATAAAAGTTACAAAGTTCTTAAATGTGGTCATAGAACATATGTGTAGGAACCATATCAACATAATCCTCATTCTCCTTCTATGCTAACCAACCTCTTCTAAAATGATAAATCAAAGTTTTATATACAAAATAATTTAATAATTGTTTTTATAACGATCTATTTTAACCACATAATTAAAGAAAAATGAAATTGATTTCAAAAAAGGATTTGACTTTTAGCTTCGTATTTCTCTTCTGCAGAAACCTAATAATTCCCTCATTATGCATTATTATTTATGGGATTCATCTACCCAATTTTTTAATATTCTCGTAATTAAATTCACCCATATTTTCAGTGAATTCCCCATTTATTTCCCAACATCATACATATAGGAATGAGTTCTAAGATAATTACATAAAACTCACAATAATTTAAATTAAATATATTACTTCCCTAACTCCTTAAATAGCTTTCCAAAATGATGGACGTAAAATTTCTTCGGTAAAAACATCATTTATAAAATGTGATCACTTCATGAATGTTTTCAGTCGTTTCCTTAAAGTGATCGATGGTAAACTTTCCAAACTATAATGAAAACGTTAAATCTTAAAATACATTTCACATAGGTAAAGATTTTAAGCAAATCCCTAACTAGAAACATTAATGGAGTTCAAATAAACTCTTTTTCATGTTGATGAGAGAATCAGGTAGCCTGTCATTCTTTATGGATTCTACGTCGACAAAAAAGTGAACAAGTCGTGTTTTGGATGAAATAAATTATAGTTTTTGGGTGGAGAAGGCAGAGAGAAGATAGTTTGATGTGGTGACGGAAAGAAAACAGAGGGCTCCAATCATTTTAATAAATGGTTCTTAATGATTAAGATGGGAAGTTGATGGTAAGTTAATATCCCTCATTTGACCCGAAAGAGCCTTTATTGGACACGTCTAAGTAAAATAAATTTTATCAAAATGTATTTAACCTTAGAAGCTCTTTTAATTATTTATATTGTGAATTTTTATGCCTATCCAAGTAAAACATTTTCAATGATTTATCATCATAAGGTATATGATAAGTGTTCATGGAAAAGTAAACCCTTGTAAATGTCTAAAATATATTCATGGAGGTGAAGAAAAACATACCTAAACCATACTCACATAGTCAAATTATATTATTGTTTAATTTTTACATTTTCTTTCTCACAAAATAAATTACCAATAATATGGATGAAATTAAAATAACACATATTTAAATAAATGATATGTTTTGTTTCATATGGAAAGTGGGGAAAGAGTTTTGATCAAAGATGGGGATCAAGTTGATTTTAATCAACGACCCTTTTTCATTTAATAAGGGGATCTGGTGGGTGAATTAACCTCCTCAACCAAACCAAACAACTGTACACGTGTGAGGTGGTCCTCATGTTTTATCTTAATTTTACATGGTTTAATAAATGATATTTACCTTTACCGTTTGTTTCCTATGGCTTTCGTGTTCAATAATTAATAACTTTAATATATGACTGTTGAAATTTCATGGATATTCATCTTAGAAAGTGGATTTTGTTAATGCATAAAACATCAACCATCGAGGCAGTAATTAACGAGAGATTGTATTATGCTTATTGATATTTTCAAAAATGTTTTATTGTTTTTTTAAGATGTATACCTTAAAGTACGAGAAATGTGTGTGAATGTTTTTTGAACTTTTCATTTTACTTTATCATTTCGAATTACTATATTCTCATGGTATTAATGTAATGAGATAAAAAATGCTTTTTATGTATAAGCTTTTTTTGGTTTTCATTATTTCTCTAGTGTACAATATATCCTTATGTAGTTTAATATAGTTCTAGGAAGTGAATTTAAAACCATAGATTTCTATAGAAGTCAAAATTATATATATATATATATATATATATATATATATATAAAGAGTTAGTTCCTTACCTCCTCCATACAACCAATGGTAAAATGATGTAACAACCCCTATTATTCACCCTTAAAATAATTGAAAAATGCAATGTAAAATATGTACTTCAGAGGAACGATTTTAAATGTGATAATATTATCTATATATCTTAGAGAAAAGGTACTTGCCAATGCATAAATGTTCTTAAATGATTTAAACAAACTGTTTTTTAAAAATTTCTATAGTGTTATGCCTCGGGTATGGGAAGAGATAAATCCTAAGTAGAAAAGTAAGTTTAATTCGATGTAATAGTTAAATTTAAAATTGATTTACGACTCACATCCATATCATGAGTTAAACTACTTGATAAACTAGCGTTCATTCATGACCTAATAGGGTATGAAAAATCTGAAATGAAGTGGAGTTTTCTTCCTAATAATTTCATAATATACAATGCTATTTGATAGGATACTCTTATAATTTATAATATGTATTACAAATAATTTGAAAGGTCAACTCCTTTCATATATATTTATTATTATTATTATTTTTTATGGATAATTTTCTCCCATTTTAGGATTTATTTACTCATTATGTGTGTTATAAGCTATTTTGTTGCATGATCTAGTTATTAGGCCCAAAAAATATATCAATCGTCATCCATGAACACCTTTTCATCATTTATACATCAATTCCTAAGCACGACTCTCCCAAATCTCTATCTGAGCTTAACAAGCTCATCTCAGTGCTTGGAAGGCCCAACACACTCTAGAGCTTTAGGGACCTACATTTAGCATCATGTTTCTCCCTTTTTCTCCTTCTCTAATGAGGAGCAGATTGTCCCTTTTTGGGTGTGAGTTTATTTTAGAAATTCAGGAAAATGAAAAATATCTTGAAGCTTCCTCTTCCATAAGCTCCCATAAGTTGTTTAACCATTTACCTTGTATAAGAAAATTTAATCATATATTATCCTACCATGGATATTTAGCCTCTTCTCCATTAAGATCATCTTCCCATCTTAAATGGATATAAACCCTAGATTGGTAAATCGATAATAATTCCTAAACTACCTCCCTCAAATATAAATTTACTACCATCTACAACATTAGGGCTGGATTTTGGGGACTAATAATTCCCTCATGTTGTTTCCTTTAATATGAGAAAGTAATCATTTTCAAGCATTAGTGTTCAATAGAGGTGTGCTTTGTGACAAGGAAGGACACGTCAACCTAGGGATATATCTACAAGATAAACTTATATAGTTGGTTGTGAACTATCTCCATTTCTATTAATACAAGGAGTACATTGTTTTCCTATATGTGTTATGTTATGTTTACATTCATGAATTTAAATTCCATGTTGACCCATTCAATAGAGAAATTGGATTATTCTACATAGATGTCATATGTATTTGGCTTGTACCAGTTGTATGTGAAATTTATAATTATAACAATCATAGCGACGATTGGAGACTACAAGTGAAGAGGAGAGTAAAGCTTGTGACAAATTGCAAGTAAGCCTCTTTCAATTCTTCAATTTCTCTAAGGAAAATTTCATATTCTTTAATTTCTATTATTCTAGAGGATTCCGCTAGGTCTAGAGAGGATAATTCTATCCATAGTAGTAAATTGTGCATAACAAATTGGTGACTATGTAAGGGATCATTTCATTCCATTAGTGGTTTCCTTATACCTAGTACTTGTTTCAACTCTTAAGTAAAACTTCTTTGTCTCACTAAGTTTGAATTGACCCTAAGAATACCTTTCACTGAGCTTGGTTTTGTTTATTTATAGGAAAATGGCATAATCTTGATTAGTGCTCTCTACCTCTAGACACAAAGCTTTGCAACACTCCCCAACCTTCTTTGCACCTATGTTTGAGAGCACTAGTGTCCTTTGAGCAGGTGCGATGCCCCTTGTTTCATACAAAAAAAAAATCGTTTTTGTGTTTTTCTCTATGATTATCTTGGTTGTTACTCATCCTCATTATGTCCGAGAGTGTGTTTTAGTCTCTTAGAAGCCTTCATATTGTTTTCTTATTGTTTTGGGTGTCGTTTATAAGATTTTTTCTGGATTTTTCTTTTTTCTTCTCAATTAGGTAATTAGTAAATTGATTGTTCAATCATTAGGTGCTTGAAGTAGTTGGTGTTCCACTCATCAATATAAATAGTTTCTATTATCAGTGATTAAGGAAGCATCTTAGCTTTTGTTTCATTTGAAAATTAAGTGGAATGAAAAGAAAAATCTATTTGCATTACATATAGAGCTTTTTTTTTTGAATTGGAACTAGAACAATTTCATTAGAGGAATTTCCCTTGATAAATTTTGTTTGTTGCATATTGTATGTTTCATAATTTATGTTACCTTCACTCCCATACCTAGAATTTCATTCAAAGATTTTTTTTTTCATCACGCTATATTCCTTTTCTTTACGATATTCAGGTGAATTTTGTGGTGAGCCTTGCAAACTAAAACTTAATTTAAGGTCAATTATAAAATTTATCAACTTAACCTAAGGAGAATTTGTAAAATTAACACAAACATTTCAATGTTCAGGCTAGATATATGTTCTGACATTTATAAACATAGGAGATTCCATTTGTTTCTAGCATTGCATCCTAGGTGTGAAATCCCATTCCACACACGTTAGTGTATCAAAATATTCTCCATGTACTTCCAAGTATATTGTATGGTGATCGATGCATGAAACATATACCGAAATACTCTCATTGTACGATTACGCATTATACAACACTAAAAAATATTGCACTTCCAATTATCGTCAAGTATATTTTGGAAGCATACCATAGGTTGATATTCTCACCATAGGTAGCTGAGTCGGGTGCCTTATATACCATGATACATTGAACACCACATTCGGGGAGATTTCCTACCCATACATAAAGCATTCATTCTCTAAGGTTGTATATTGCAGTTCATGGTTGCTTCGTAAACCATTTTCCTATATTAACATTTTTTATTTTTTATTTATTGTTAATGTTTAAAATTTATTAAGCCAATGAGGAAGAACAAGATCCCCCACTCCATGTTCACGTACAATGAAAAATAATCCTTCGATTCCACCTCAGGAAACTCCTGGCCATTGTTAGAAGAATAAGAAAATGGAGAATACCAAATCTAATAATTTAGGAGCTACTCCTTTTGCTCCTCCATCTGAGGTAGATCCAGCAGAATCATCTTTCACTGTGAGTACTAAGCTCGATATTGGTTCTACCTTGTTGTTGAATCTAACACAATCAAAACAAAAGCACCTAAAATTTCATTACTTGGGGTCATCTAACGTGAATATATTGAAAAAAACATTAGAGGCTAATGTTTTAAACCTAGAGGAACCCCACTTACCTATACTTGTTACTTCATGACAGTCTTCTTCTCTTCCTCCATTTGACACTCAACCATAATATATTTATCTTGGACTTCACGATGAACTGCTTCCACATGGTCGTGTGAGTATTGAAGAGATTCCTTGAGAAGAAATTCCACCCTCTTCACCAATCCATTTGAGAGGGATTCATATTTATCATATTTATCCTCTTCCTCCTCCTAATACTCGATCAAAAGCCTCTTCATTTGGTTCATTTGCTTTGAACTAACATTTTAGTTTACTATGACATTATTCTTTTTGATATTTAACTATCATTGAATGTGTTATGGTATCCAATATTGTATCTACCACTATGGCTGAGCATACCCATGTTATAAACTCATTCATGTTTGTAACATCGCCAAAGACACATTTGTATGCTGGCCCATTGTAATATTCCTAAATTAGCATGCAGCTAATAGGAATATTGTTTTTTCTTTTAAAAAGTAGTTAGATGAATAAATGGGCAAGGAGGCTCATAAGTTGCTTAAGTAGGAATAAAATCCCTTTTAATGTGAAAAGGGATCATGATAATAACGAGATCAAGTGACCATATGTGTGAACATGGTCTAAAATGTGTGGAAATATTCAAGTTTAACCAAGTCAACAACATTATTATATGAGGAGTGGATCCTAAATAAATACAGCTCAATGTGAATGAAGATCAATCTAGCTAGTCAAAATGAAGACACCTTGAGTGAGAAAAGACACAATGCATGAAGATCGAGTCACGGTTGAACCAATCAAGATTGATCCAGTCAATATTGACTAAATCAAATAACATTGTAAATAGATGAGCAAAACTAATGGAGACAGCATAATTTTGGTGGAGGAGCCTTTGCATGGAAGCAACCTCATAATTGGGTGGGACCCTTGGTAAGGAAGCTCATCAACTATATAATGGAGAGATGGCAACCATATGGAGCATGATTGAAGAATATATTTTTTATATGGTCTCTTTAGACATCTTGCATACTTTGGTTATTTATCTAATTTTTCTGAACTGTTTAGTGCAAGGGTTTTCTCATGCATAATTCCCCACTCTTGCTTGGAGATCTTGTTTAAGAAATCTGAGGAGACCATTTGTGCTGCATTTTCCACTATATGGTGTTAGGCCAGGTAGTTACCTTCAGAAGCAACACATTCCCTTTGAGAAACTGCATTATTTCTTAAGGTATTGCAGTGGAGGGGTTTAATCCCTTGTTTTCAGAGCCAGTTTCCCAGGAGGAAGATCAACCTTCTTCTGGAAAAGCTAGAGAAATGAGCTACAACCATTTATTTGCATGATTAGCCATATTTATATAGTTCTTTAGTCATACAACAGGATTCAGTCATAGATATGGAGCATAAATTTTCTGTATATCATTTCTGTAAAGAAACCCCTATTGGGTTATCTTCGATCTATGTAAAAAGAGACTAGATCTCTGTTTTTATGCCTCACTGATTAATTTAATAGAAGACCTGATTTGTCTCTCTATTTTCTAAGTAAAACCCTCAAATAAATGCATTGTCTCTTTAGGCAGTAATTTCTGTGTGTTTCAGTCTTGGGGTTTCAGTGTTTTTGGGTTGTCTTGAGCATGGGAGGCTTGTTTAGCTAGGAAAAAGTAATTTGTTTCTGATATCCTCTTAGATATAAGTTTAATAATGTTATATATAATGGATTCATGGGATAAATTTTTCTGTTTAAACTCATAATTCTGAAAAATGTGTTTTTCAAGCATGTATTGTTGAGTTTTCCCATTTGGGTATATTACATTGGTATCAAAGCCTTAATCGTGGCTCAGCCTATGTCATTCAACCATTATGGACTCTTCTCATGAGAAGGAGAAGATCTATAAGAGAGATCAAATAAAACCCTTATTTTCTGGAGGAAACAGTTTCTCAAAACCTCTCTCTCAAACTTTCTAGGGAATAAGCAAAGACATCAAATAAATTAGGAGGGAAAAACATGGAGATCCCTCAACGAGATCTGCAAGATCTATACATGAGGAAAGATATAATTCCTCGTTTTATGGGTGTGATCATTCAGCCACATCATGATATTTACAACGCTCTATCAACCAATTTTTCATGATACAGAAGAAGAAGAAAGGAGATGTGCCAAAGAAGGAGACTCTTGATGATTATTTGCAAGAGTATGAAGCTCAATCTAAGGGGTTCAAATATCACTTGAACTTCCAAGGGTTTTGCAAGATCAAGGAGGAAGGAAGCATAAGGAGAAAGTAGCATGGTGTGGGTATATTATTTCTATCTACTTTTGATGGATCACCTAAATGTACAACTAGGGCTTGGGTGAAGGAGCTAGACAGCTATGTGCAACAACATCAAGTTTTAGAAAAGGAAGCCATCAAAGTAGTGGCACTGCATCTTGAGGGTAAGGCTTATGCTTGGTGGTTTTTTGAATATTTTTCCATAAAGAATGAAAATATATATACTTATGCAAAGTTCATTATAAGAATAGTGGAAAGGTTTCATGAAAAATATCATGAAACACCTTCTATGGAGCCTATCAAACCAACACAAACAAAACCTTTGCATGAGTTGGAAGGGTCTGTAAATCCAACTCCATTTTAAAAAACCATTGAAGGGGAAGGAAACTTGTATGATGCATTTCCAAAGGCAAAGTCGCCATTGCATGGAGAGCTTTCATCTCAAGAGGAAGACATAGATATTCCTCCTTCAAAAGAGGACCAAGATCTAAGGTCTCTTATTGATGATGAGGCATTTTCAACTATTGAAGAAGAGGAAGAGAAGGCTGTGGATTACAGCGTAGTCATTACAAGAGCACATATAGTACCTCATGAAGAGTAATATGGGGCACTTGATCCAAGGAGAGAAAATCTTGCACGCTTGCAAGGAGTTCCAAAGAATCTCACATATGGAGATCATGGCATAATCCATGTGTAGCATGTGAATTCATTAGAAAATTGTGAGATCTTGAAGATAGAAGGAGATAAAGGGGAGGAAAATCATCATATGATGAGGAGCATACACCCTTCTCTATTTCAGAAGTTTGATGTATAAAGGAGGCAGGAGGATTTGTGTTGTGAAGGTAAAGAAAAATCAGTCCACACACATATACATCTGGCTCTATATCTTGATGTCCCTTTACATGGAGGCATTCCACCAGGGAGACCCCCTGATTGGAAGAAGAATAAAGTGTTCTCTCAACTATGGGAAATATTTACATATTTGGCTAAGGAGGGAGCCTTGGGAGAAGCTAGCATAGTGCAGAGAATCTTTCATGATTTCAAAGGAGAGGTAAGAAATTTTCTGAAATGGACATTGTCGTCTCCTACACAACAAATTGCACTAGAAAAGGAGAGTTCAAAAATCTATGATGGCATGAGCATGATGTTAAATAGCCATTCCATATCTCTGGGACAGCCAATGATACTCTCACACAAAAACAATATTTCTGAACATGACAAGAAGATATCAACACTCTTGCATGCATGGGCCAAAATAACAAAGTTCTAGAAAACAAGGACTTTCCAAGGGGAGGTTGACTTCCATCTACTTCAATCATGTGTTCAGCAAGATCAGTTGTAAGAGAGGCAGCAAAAGAAAGTTGATACTACTCCAACATGTGACTTTGGCATCAAGCATTTTAAAGAGGAGAGCCATGTTATGACAGGGGCTACATTTTACATTTCTATAGCACTGTCATTGTTGGGGAGCCTAGATCCTTATTGGGAGTCCCAACTCTTGATAGAATACTCTAAGGACCTCCTCACATGTAAGGTTCTTGATTGGAAAGTGATGAATGGGAGGTATAAAGTAGTTGATGGAGTCATTTATTCTCATGATTAGATCTATTTGGCTGGAGACTCCAAGCTTAAGTATAAACTACTTATTGCAGTCTATGAGATCTTGCTTTCCAAACCCACTGGTTTCATTAAAGCATACCATAATATCTTGGATGGATTCATGTGGGAGAACTTCAAAGAGGAGATGCACTCTCATATGAAGAATTGCATAGATAATTTGCTGGTTAAGGAGGAACATAGCTCTTCGCAAGAGTTATCATCATCACCTCCTTATTCATTGGGTATGAGAGGGAGCTCATCCATGAGTTACCTCATTGATTTGAATCAAGTGTATAGTAAGAGTTGTATTTCTAAACATCATGATGTATCTACTATATGCTTGTATTTTCTTAACACTCATATGTAGGGCCTTGCTCCAAGAGGGGGCACTTTTTCTTATGGGCTTCATGGGCTACTTGGTGCCATGAGCAATGGAGATGTTGACCATTCCCTAAGATATTTTGGGGAGATGTTGTATTCCTCATGGTGTGCTTCATTAGCACCAACTATTATACACCTTCTCCAAGCATAGAAGAGGGATGGGACAGAAAACAAGTGTGGGGACGAACACTTGTTATATCATATCCTATGGCAGTAGGAGTAAAACTGCACTGGTTTCATACGAGGGATGATTGTCCTTCTCCTTTACTACATATGGAAGCTAGCATGACTCTAATTATGATTCAATATGTTGAAAATTTTCTTATATTTGTTAAGGACATGGTTGGATGAGAGACACATTGGTTAGATGTGTCCTTGGGGAAGAAATTTCCCACACTTTTTGCACTACATGTTTCAAGGGGAGGATGGGAAAAGATATGGCTACCATAGTACATCACTTGTTTCTTTATGAGGTAGGCCATATAATTGTTTGGAGCACTTGGGAAATAATTCCCATGAGAATTTTGGAGAGGCTTTCTATGAATTACAAAGCTGGGAGGTGGTTCAATTCATTTGGATGATAGCATGGAGATTGGAGTCCTTCATTGGTGATGGAATTCCCCATGATTGTCGCCACTTTTAACTTGAGGAGGCCATTGATAAGAAAGAAGGTTTCCACATATACCTTCCATTCTTTCATGATGAGAGCCATTTGGTTTATTCACCAAAGTCCAACTTGCACACTTGGGAGGAACCATTGGGAGACAAAATTATTGTAGAATATCTAAAGCAATGGTGGAGACTATTGGATGAGGAGGCCACAAAAGGATGAGGGGAGATTTTGAAGCACCCTTGCAGTTGCTTGAGGACAAGAAAATTTTTGGAGGGGAAGACTGTAATATTCCTAAATTAGCATGTAGCTAATAGGAATATTATTTTTTCTTTTAAAATCTAGTTAGATAATTAAATGGGCAAGGAGGCTCATAAGTTGCTTAAGTAGGAATAAAATCCCTCATAACGTGAAAAATGATCATGTTAATAACCATATCAAGCATCCACATGTGTGAATAGGGTCTAAAATTTGTGTACAAAGTGAATTTTGACCAAGTCAACATCATTATTATATGAGGAGTGGATCCTAAATAAAGACAACTCAATGTGAATGAAGATCAATCTAGCTAGTCAAAATGAAGACACCTTGAGTGAGAAAAGAGACAATGCATGAAGATCCATTCACGATTGATCCATTCAATATTGACTAAATCAAACAACACTATAAATATATGAGCAAAAATAGTGGATACACCGTAATTTTGGTGGAGGAGCATTTGCATGGAAGCAACCTCATAATTGGGTGGGACCCTTGGTGAGGAAGCTCATAAACAATATAATGGAGGGGATGGCAACCATATGGAGCATGATTGAAGAATATATTTTGTACATGGTCTATTTATACTTCTTGCATACTTTGGCTATTTAGCTATGTTTGCGGCACTGTTTAGCGCAAGGGTTTTCTCATGCGGGAATTCCCCACTCTTGCTTAGAGATCTTGTTTAAGAAATCTGAGGACAACATTTGTGTTGCACTCTCCACTATCTGATGTTAGGCCAAGAATTTACCTTTAGGAAAAGCACAATCCTTTTCAGAAACTGTGTTATTTCTTAAGGTATTGCAGTGGAGGGGTTTAATCCCTTGTTTTGAGAGCTAGTTTCCCAGGAGGAGGATAAGCCCTCTTCCGGAAAATCTAGAAAAAAGAGCTAAAGCCATTTCTTTGCATGATAAGCCATATTTATGTAGTTATTTAGCTATACAACATGATTTAGCCATAGATCTGCAACATATATCTTATTTATATCATTTTTGTCAAGAAACCCTTTCCGGGTTATCTTGGATCTATGTTAAAAGACACAAGATCTTTGTTTTTATGCCTCATTGATTAATATAATAGAAGATCTGATTTGTCTTTCTATTTTCTGAGTATAACCATAAAATAACTATGATGTCTCCTTAGGCAATATTTTTTGTGTGTTGCAGTCTTGGGGTTTCGGTGTCTTTGGGTTGTCTTGAGCATGGGAGGCCTATTTAACTAGGCAAAAGTCATTTGTTTCTTATATTCTCTTAGACATAAGTTTAATAATGTCAGATCCGATGGATTCATGGGCTGCATTTTTCTATTTAAACTCATAATTCTGAAAAATACGTTTTCCAAGCATGTACTACTGAGTTTTCCCATTTGGGGATATTACACCCATCCATGATATCTAGTTACCAATCATTATCTGGTACCTTCTCTAGAGAAACATCGAGTCCATGGAACTCTCTCATGTCATCCTCTTCTAGACCTCCATTTGGTAATTATTTAAGGAGCACTACATAGTCTACTCATTCTCCTCCACCTACACTTATAACTAAGCTAGATACTTTGTTATGAAACCAGCTCCAAAAATAGAAGAAACGAGAGATCAACACCTTAGAAATAAGCCACTTCGAGGGGGAATCCTCCAATACATTGCATAAATGAAAAAATCTTGGATGATACAAATGAAAAAAACTCCTTTCTATATATAGGAGTCCATGGGGCCGCAATGTAATCCTAGCCGACCTAAAAATAATAATGTAAGGGCAAAATAATAATAATATGGGGGTTACAGGGGTACAACGATAACAATAAGGGGGTTATTGTAACAAAAATAAGGAAATATACTAGTAATATAGGGACCTAACATGCTCCTTTCCTTCAAAAAAGTGTTGTCCTCAGTGCTTGAGTTGCTCTAGGTGCTTCTATACAAAATTCTCATCCCCCCATGTAGAATTTTTAGTTGGTAAGTTCTTCCATTTGATGACATACTCTGAAATTGATCAATTTCTTAGTTGTCAAGTTCTTGTTTCCATGATTGCTTTAGGATCCAATATGGTTTTTCCTTCCTCATCAAGTTCTGGAAATATTGTTTGAACTCGAAATTTTTCCCCTATAACCTTCTTTAAGCATGAAACATGGAAAACTGGATGCACTCGCGAACAAGCAGGAAGCTCCATTTTATATGCCATAGTACCAATCTTTTGCAACACCTTGTAAGGATGATAGTACTTTGGCGATAATTTATTATCCTTCTTAGCTTGCTTGAGGCACATTTGTTTTTATGGTTGTAGCCATAAAAATATCGAGTCTCCTACATCAAAAATTCTCTCACATTGACGTTGATTTTCCTGTTGCTCCATTCGATTTTGTGCTAGATTTAGGTTATCCTTTAAGAGTTGGAGAACTTCTTGTTGATGCTCAATGCAATGTTCCACTACTTTAACCCTTGAATTTTCCCTTAAAGAAGATGTGATGGACAATGGATGATATCCATAAAGTGCCATAAATGGGGTCATTTTTGCTATATTATGGAAGGAAGTGGTATAACACCATTCAGTGAGAGGTAACCACTTGACCCATTGTGCTTTCTTATCAAATACAAAACAATGAAGATATCCCTCCAAACATTTATTCACTATCTTTGTTTGACCATCGGATTGAGGATGATAAATTGAGCTATGAGCTAGTTGAGTACCCAAACAACAAAATAATTTTGTCCAAAAATTTCCTATAAAAATGGGATCTCTGTCACTTACAATAATCTTTTCATTCCCATGTATCTTTTGAATTATTTCCAAAAATGCAGTAGCAACTGTACTTTATTTAAATGGATGAGATAATGCACAAAAGTGTGCATACTTAGTAAGTCTATCAACTACCACCATGATGACACTCCTTCCTTCGGACGTAGGTAAGAATGTAATAAAATCCATTGAAATCTCCTCCCAACATTGAATTGGAAAGGATAAAGGTTGTAGAAGACCCGAGGTCTTAATTTTCTCAACTTTTTTTGCTGGCAAACCAAACATTCTGCCACAAACTTTTGAATATTAGGTTTAAGGCCATCCCAAAAAAATTCCTTCTTCACCCTATGGTAAGTTCTTAAAAATCCAAATTGTCCTCCTAAGTGAGAAGTGTGACATTCCAAAATAATCTTTTATTTTAGTTGGGAATTCTTGAAAATATATAAGCGGTCTTTGTACCATAAGGAATAATTTTTCCAACTAAATGTATCAGATGTACTAGGACCTTGCTGCAAATTTTGATTGATTTTCCACACATCTTCATCCTTCTTCCATTCATCTCTTACTTTGGTTATCCAATCTGGTTGGATAATAGAAATGGAACAAACTAATGCTTCCACCTCTTCATCCTTTCTTGAGGGTGCATATGCAAAAACATTTAGCTTCCCTTTTTTGTAGATGATTTCAAAGTCATATCCCAACATCTTTTGAGACCCATTTTTGCTACTCTTCTGAAGATAGTCTTTGTTCCAAAAAGTATTTAAGACTATCATGATCATTTTTTACCTTGAAGTGTCTTCCCATTAGGTAAGGGCTCCATTTCATTAGTGCATGTAGTATTGCCAACATTTCCTTCTCATAAATAGCCTTTTGTAAATACTTTCCTTTGATTGGATGAATTTCAAAAGAAACTAGTCTTCCTTCTTACATTGAAACAACACCAATTTCATTTCCTGGGGCATCGCATTCCAGAATAAATGTTTTTGTGAAGTTTGGCGTAGCTAAGACGGGTGCTAGGCACATTTCCTTGTTAATATGTTCAAAGGCATTAGTTGCTTTATGATTCCATGAAAATGCATCTTTCTTCAATAATGTTGTTAGAGGTGCTACTATTCTCCCATAATTATTAAAAACCTTGCGATAATACCTTGTTAATAGGAGAAATCTGTGCATTTTCTTTATGGTTGTGGGGAATTTCCATTCCTTCATGGCTTTAATTTTGTTAGGGTCTACCTTAACACCCTCGTGAGATACAGTATGACCCAAATATTCCACCTCTTCTATTCCAAAGAAACATTTGGATGTTTTTGCATATAATTTTTTCTCCTCTAATAGTTTGAGGACCCTGTCAACATGTTGAACATGATCCTTTCAAGACCTGTGGTAGATTATTCTATCATCAAAAAATAATAGCACAAATTTTCTAAGGAAGGTTGTAAAAATGGAATTCATCAACCCTTGAAATGTAGAAGGTGCATTGATAAGGCCAAAAGGCACGACGAAAAATTCATAATGACCCTCATGAGTTTGAAATGTTGTTTTCGGAATCTCTTCCATATTCATTCTAATTTGATGATATCTTGAATGAAGATCCAATTTGGTAAAATAAATTGCTCCATGTAATTCATCCAATAATTGATAAATCACAAGAATGAAAAATTTATCTTTAATAGTGAGCTTATTGAGCTCCATATAATCCGAACACATCCGCTATGATCCATCCCTCTTGTGCAACAATACTATTTGAGCAGAGAAAGAACTTTGAATAGGTTGAATTATACCAGCATCTAACATTTCTGCAATCATCCGTTTAATTTCACTCTTTTGGACATAAGGATATCTGTAAGGCCTAATGTTTGGAGGAAAAATTCCTAGAATTAAATGAATAGCATAATCATGATCATGAATAGGTGGTAGTCCTTTGGGAGTTTCAAACACCTTGGAATGATTGTTCAAGGCTTTTTGGAGATATGGAGAAATAGATGATTTTGATGTTGGAACTTCTAGTGAGCATAATTGTGCTATTACGCCTCATTTTTCTTTCTTCAAAATATTTTTCATAAAATTAGGGCTTATTATCTTTCCTGGCTTCTCTGCGATACCCTGTAATTCCATTTCCTTTCCTTCCGAAAAAAATTTCAAGAAAAGTTCTTGAAAATTAAAATCTACCACCCCTAAATATTGTATCCACTATACTCCTAGTACAACATCAACACCTCCCATTGGGATGAAAAGCATTGGACTTTTCAATACATATTCTCCCATTGCTAGCTTGATATTATGGGATTTTTCAGAGCAATTTATAGTTCCTCCATTTGCAACCACCACTTGACATTCTGGTGATGGGTATAGGGAACAATTCAATTCCTTGGATACCTTACAATGAATAAAATTATGGGCATTACCCGAATCAATCAACACTATTACATTTTTCTTCTTGATATGTCCCTCTATCTTGAGAGTTAGAGGAGTGGTAATTCCTTCCAACTCATTACATGATATGGTCGGACTCATTTCTTCTTCTTCTAGGGTTGATTCCTGGTGTATATCCTCTTCTTTTGAAGTTTCTTGTTCATTTTCTTCCTCCCCTTCATAATCTATGTAAAATAATTTCTTCTCAACAGACTTATGATCTTTAGTGCATTTGATATCACAATTTTAGCAAAGCCATTTTTCTCTTTTTTCTTCCAATTTTTGTGGTGCCAACCTTGTAGGTTGTCAAAGTATAGGAGTAGCAACACTTCCATCTTTATAGATCTGAGTGGTAGGCCTCCTTGTTGCCATAATTTTACATTCAATTTTTCATTCCAACCTGAATGCCTTCTCCATTGAACCAGGTTCCCAAATGAAAACTTCATGTTGGATGTTAGCCTTTAAAGTCCCTATGGAAACATCAATCGTGTGTTCCTATGGAACATTAGTTACCCTTATATTCAATTTTTGGAGGTCCTCAATGTGCTCCACCACTGAATCCTTTTGTTCGATATTTATCAATTGGCTAAAGAAGGTGTTTCTCTTTGTATCCTCATAATTTTCTATCATTTCTTCTGTAAAAATTGACCAAGTGACAATTTTTTTATGGGAGCAAATCCATTGATACCATACAAATGTATTTTTGTAATATTCCCAATTGGGGAATGCAGCAATATTAAACAACAATGCAGAGAAATAATGCAGATCTGCTAAGTAAGAGTAGCATGCCAATATGGAGGCTATTTATTTACATATACATCAGCAAAGTATGTGAATAAGATAGCCCAAGAGATGTACAATATGAAGTAGAAGACTATTATGGAAGAAAATCCTCAAAATGAGGTGTTGCAACCATGTATTGAGACTGAAAGAGCTTGAAAACATTATTTTTATCAGCTGCAACTACTGTAGATTATGCTTTAGATCTAGAGCAGATCTATGTACAAAAAGTTAGATCTATATCAGATCTATAGACTAGATAGGCTCTCCTTAAATTACCCCTTGTGGTTTTCAACAAATCATGAAGTACAGGGAGTAGATCTAAGATCTAATGATAAAAATCTACAGAAATATTAAAAAAATTTGTGACATATAGATAAGATATGAAACATGCAATACATAAATGCTCTCTATTGGATCTCAAATGTGATAGGAATATCCCCAACACATGAAAACCACTTCTCAAAAAAGTGTGCCAAAAGACCCTACAACAACACCCTCACAAATAACACAATTATGGAAGGAAGACTGTGTCGTAGGGTCTAGATGATGTTTGGCCTGATGCCAAGATCTGAAAATGCAACTCCAATCATCCAGTACTCTCTTTCCAATCAGATAGAAGTCTTCCCCACTGAAAAGAGGCACTATATTTGCCTATATTTGAGTAGATATAGCCTCCACTTGTTGCAGCTTACAAAGACAACCAAACTGTCAACAGGATTTGCATTGTAGTTGGAAGAAGAGCTTGGCCAAATGCCTGATAGTGGAAAAGAAATGTAAACTCTTCGAAGATTCCTCTCAAGGAAAGAGATGGCATTCTCGATCAGGATCACCCACTGCTAAGAAACACTATTCTCTGCTAAACAAAAAAGAGAATAAGAAATCTATAAACAGAAAAAATCTTCAAAAATAAAATAATCATCAACAACCTTCTCATGATGCTCTCCTCTTCCTTCTATAAGTTTGAATTATTTCAAAACCATAAACCATCTCAATGGAATAGCTCCTTTCACATGAAACACGTCCAACTAAAACTGCATTGTGCCTTATTGATGGCCACTCTTCCAAGACAACGTTGTTGATTTGGTCATGGTTGACCTAGTCAAAAGGTTTATCCCCTTTCACACCTAAGGGTGCTTATTTAAATAGCCCAGATTTAGCCTCGTTCACATGAGGCATTGATTTATTTGTTGTTTTATGAGTTTTATGATCCTCCTTTCAATTTTTATTCATGAAACAGAAAAATAAAACAAAATTGAATATTCCCATTAGCTTGGGCTAATTGGGAATATTACAATCCTCCCATCCACAATGTTTCTTTTCCTCAAGAAACTCATAAGGTGAGTATTGCAACTCTTCTCCTCCTCCATTGGTGACACCATCATGTCTTAAACTTCCTCCATAAGACAAGTGTTCACCAATCCAACCCTCCATGAATTGTTCCTCCAAAGTCATCATACGATGTACATAGTCCATCCCACAAGGAGTCAATAACTCAAATGAAAAAAACATGGTTGAATTGATGCTCTCCCTGAAACATGTAGCATATGATACATAGAGAGTCTCCATCCCATGTAGTACATACATGCCTCCCACCCTCCCTCCATACATCCCCATAGAAAGTACAAGTATATCATCAAGGTATGGAAATAAAACTACATACATACAAATAGAAATTTGAGCATGTGGAGGTGGGTCATAGTCCCACATATGAAACCAGCATAGTGCATCTCCTACCTACATCAGATCAAGATATGGTAAGTGGTTTCCCCACCACTTACTTGCTGCCCATGTTATCTCACTATGGTTGAAAGTGTGAGATATGTTTGGTGCTTTAGGAAAGCACCCATCATGATAGAAAATCCCCTTTGCTCATTAAGGGAGTGGTGAAAATTAGAAATTTGTGTGGCCCATTATTGGCCATGAGATTTACAAGATTTATTGCTGCTCCTTGGAGCCATGAACTACATAAACATCATGAAATAATATCTACAATCAGAAAATAAAACATCCTTTACATGATTAGATTCTTCACCATTAATACTTATCCTACAAACGGAGTGGTTCATGGATCCATCTCCTCTCTCAAAAGAAGGAAGATATGGCTGAAATAAATCCCTCTTAGAGTTATGTTGCTACCCCAACTCTACATATTTCATGCATTATTGAAAATGTTGATGTAGTTCTTCTTTCAAGCCTTCCCAATCAAAGCTCCTCATGATGATGTTGTAGATCCTCATGGAACACATATGGTTGAAACATAACTCTTTGTAAGCCCTTTGTAGCAACTTCTTATAGAGCTTGGAGGCTCTACAAAAGAAGATCCTACCCTGATGATATATGACTCCTCCTTGGACTAAATAGCCCTTTTCTTGCAGCTGGTCATGAAGTATCATACAAGTGTGAATATCTTTGGAATAATTCACCAACAGTTGGGATTTCCAATATAGATCTACACTGTATAACAATGACAACGTTGATGTCGTATCAACAGAAATGTCTATCTTGTTGCTACTTTCCTCCTTGACATTTCCCATGCCAAAGGTGTGTGTTGGAAGGTGATTCCTTCCATCCTTCTCCTCCCACGGCGTAGAACTAGAAATGAGAGTGGGTGATGATGATAAGGGAAGAAGATCCCCCTCCTTCTTAAGCTTACCCAACACTCCCAACGCTGTAGCTTTGTCTTCTAGTGCTCCAATCCCTCTTGGATATAAGCTTGGAGCCTCATGTTGTGAGGTATTTCCCACCAAATCTGAATCAGGTTGCCTCCCAGGTGGTTTGCCACTAGATAAGAGTGTCCCATGTGGAAATCTCATGAACATGATAGATGGGATTGTAAAGTCCTTGCTTCCACTATGCAAATCCATCTCTGATTTTTGTGTGGAAGTGGTATGTGAGGGGTATGTATGCATTCCTTTAATCATTTTATATTCACCATTCTTCTTGTCCACCGATTCTATTTGCAAAGCATCCCAATAAATGGTGACTTTCACTAATGTAATCAGCCATTGAACACCCAAAATCACATTGGTGTCTGGTATGTCAACCCCAAAGAAGTGATCAACCAATGTTTAGGTACCCATGGTGACTGCAAGTGATGGGACATAATGCATGCATTGCGTTGTTCGATCTCTTGTGACCAAAATAGATAATCCCTCAAAAGTAGCAGTGGGTATTTCCCTCCTTTGCACAAGATGGGCATCAATGAAGTTATGGGTGGCCCCACTATCAACCAGTACAAAAACCCTCTCATTCAATATTGAACCTTGAACTCTTAAGGTCAAGTATTTAGGTACTCCTCTCAAATATGTAAGAGTCCCTCCAATAGGATCAAATTCTCCATTCCCATCTCCTGATGGTGTTGGATCTCCTCCAACACTGTCAGTGTTGTGACCTCTTTTTGGTTCATCTTCTTCTTCCTCCTCAACATATGATAATACCTTTATGTAATGTGCTTTTCCAGTAGAACATCTATGTCCATGTGCCCATGATTATTTGTAAGTGAAGCATAGCTTCTTCTTCCTCAGATCTCTCCAGACTTCATCATTAAGAGACCTCTTATATGAGCTCTCCTTTGAAGAGAAACGTTCTCTTCCTTTCCTTTAGAAGGAAAAGAGGGCTTCTACTGAAATTTTTCCTTTGTCTTTGGCAACGCATCTTGGAGGTGTCCAACCCTCTCAATGGAATCATGCAAGGTAGTGGGCTTGGTAGAATTTCCCAATCCATGAAGAGGTTCATCTAGACCATTAATGAACATGTACATCCTTCTTGCTGCAGACAAATCAGGAACCATAACAGATAATCTCAAAAATTTAGAAATATAAGACTCTCTATTACCTGATTTCATCAACTTTGCAAGGCTCATGAATGGTGCCTATGGATCTCTTCTATCAAATATTTCCACTAGCCTTCTAGTGAATTTTGAATAAGCCGTCACATTGGGATGACCCATTATAGACAAGCCATGGAACCACCAGTCATGTGCTTCACCTTGAAAGTGAAGCGCTGCAATATTGACGTCTTCCATCTTTGGAACCTTGTTCAATTGAAAGTAGACATCAATTTTTTCTACCCATTCTTTGGAAGAACACTTGGATGACCCATCAAAATTGGGTAAAAATAGTTTGCCCATAGAGTGATGTCGATCATGATTCTAAGTGAATCCACCATCTCTATGTTGATATCTTTGCCTTCTTTTGTTCTTGAGGTGACAGAACTCTTGAAACTCAAGTGATCTTTGAATCTCTTATTTTGAGACTCATATTATTCAAAATAGTCTTAAAGGGATGCTTTCTCTTGAAACCCTTCATTTCCCACAGCCAAAAATGTAGGCATGGTAGAGCGTTGGGAAATTTGTGGCTAATGCACTAGTTGATCATTCCATTGGTGAGACATGCCAGAGCTTTCTCCAAGATGAAATATATTAGGAGATTCTTTGATTCTGTCAATTATCATCTCTTTGATCTCTATAGAAAGATCTTGCATGGCTCTCAAAAGGATCTTTGCAAAGTCCTTTCCTTCCTTATTACTTCCAGATTCAGGGGCTTTACCCTTGTTTTTATCATCATTTGTGTAATCAAATTTCTTATGTATTCTCTTTAGATACCCCTTATCTCTGTCGGTAAGAGGCTCTTCTTCTTCTGAAGACATATTGGCTTCTTACAGGCTATGCCAAGATGATTTCTTTGATACCACTGTAATATTACCAATTGCATAATGCAGCAATATTAGAAAATAATGTAGAGAAATAGTGCAGATCAACTAAGTAAGAGAAGGAGGCCAATATGGGGGCTCGTTATTTACATATAAATTAGAAAAATGTGTGAATAAGACAACCCAAGAGATGTACAACATGAAATAGAAGACTTTTATGGAAGAAAATCCTCAAAATGAGGTGTTGCAACCATTTATTAAGACTGAAAGAGCTTGATAGAGTTATTTTTATTAGTTGCAACTGTTGTAGATTACACTCCAGATCTAGAGTAGATATGTGTACAAAAATTTAGATATGTACACTAGATAGGCTCTTCTTCAATTACCCCTTGGGGTTTTCAACAAATCATGAAGTACAAGGAGTAGATGTGAGATCTAATGCTACATATCTACAGAAATATTCAAAAATTCTGTGACATAAAGATCATATCTGAAATATGCAATACATAGATCCCCTCTATTAGATATCAAATGTAAAGGGTAGATCCCCAACACATGAAAACCACTTCTCCAAAAATTGTGCCAAAATACCCTGCAACAATACCCTAACAAATAACGCAGTTCTATAAGAAATATTTCACTGTAGGCTCTAGATAATGTTTGGCTTGATGCCAAGATCTGAAAATGCAGCTCCAATCATCCAATACTCTCTTTCCAATGGGATAGAAGCCTTCCCCACTAAAAAGAGGCACTAGATTTGCCTAGATTTGAGTAGATCTAGCCTCCACTTACTGCAGCATACAAGGACAACCAAAACCTAAACACGATCTTCATTGTAGTTGGAAGAAGGGCCTAGCCAAATGCCTGATAGTGGACAAGAAATCCAAACTCTTCCAAGAGGCCTCTCAAGGAAAGGGATGGGATTTCGAATCAGGAAGAACCATTGCTAAACAACACTATTCTCTGTTAAACAGTAAGGAGAATAAGAAATTTCTAAACTAACAAAATCTTTGGAAATAACATAATCATCAACAACCTTCTCATGCTGCTCTCCTCTTCCTTTTATAAGTTTGAAAGCTTGCAAAACCCTAAACCATCTCAATGGAATAGCTACTCTGACATGAAACACCTCCAACTAAAACTGCATTGTGCCTTATTGATGGCCACTCCTCCAAGACAACGTTGTTGATTTGTTCATGGTTGACCCAGTGAAAAGATTCAACCCCTTTCGCACCAAAGGGTTCTTATTTAAATAGCCCAGATTTATCCTTGCTCACATGAGGCATTGATTTATTTGCTGCTTTAGAAGTTTTATGATCCTCCTTCACATTTTTATTCATGAAACAGAAAAATGAAACAAAATTGAATATTCCCATTAGCTTGGGCTAATTGGGAATATTACAATTTTTTTCTAAATGTAAAGTTGCAATGTGTACTTTTTGTCTGCTTTGCACATTATTGAGATCAAAATATTGCTCCATATATAGTATCCATGTTACGGGATCCTTGCCATCAAACTTCCTCATATCCATATTTGGAATATGGTGGTTCTTTACTCCAACATTAGATTTTATGAAATCAAGATTAACATTTATTTTTCTGTCATCATGAGTTTCCTCTACTATCTTTTTTCCATTAGGAATCATTTCTTATATCAACTTTGACAAACCTTCCTTCAAACCTTCCATATTTTCTTCCATACCTGTTACACCATTTTTTGGTCATCTAACCTATTATTATTAGATGAACCCAAGTACACCATGTAAGACCAATTTTACCTAAAGTAAAATTTCTTTCACCACATCTGTTTATGTTTCATGGTCATGTTTAACCCAAAATAAGGATATCAATTAAGTAAATCATTATTTATTTAATTGCTTCTTAAGAATAAGTTATTTGAATCACTATTTAAATCATATTCTTAGTTAAATTTGAATAAATAAAATATAAATAATTAAATAAACCATTCTTTATTTAATTATATTCCCCTCATTTCCCTTAAATAACAAACAAATCATTTATTTGTTTGAAATTTATAAATAAAGGAATTGACCCAAGTCAAAACCCTTTTTCCTCCAAAAAATATAATAAAATATTCCTAAAGTGTGATTCTAGAAGATGTTTAATAATATTTTATTCATGCACCAGGTTCTAGAACACCCCAATATTTTGTTATAAATAGGGGGGTTTTTCCCCTTCATTAGTCACCTTCATTGCATTGGATCACACTAGATCTGCTTTCGGTCACCATTTTGCATTTTTGTTTTATGAACTCTCGTTGAGTTCCATGTTTTTTTTTTCACAATAGTTAGAGAGAGAGACCATTAATCTGAAACACTGAGGGCTTCCAAGAACCCAGCCCACTGAGGAGAACTGGAAAAAACCTTTCTTGTTTTCCTCTCAGGTGCCCCATTCTTCGATATAATAAAAAAGATTCTTTTAAATATATGTGTTCTTGTCCTGTCCATTGGTGCTTGTACTTTACTTTACCTGCTTAATATCTTCCATATATAGATCTAGATGTGTGCAGTTTATTATAGATTTTAAGATATTTTGTAGCCATAACTTATGTGAGGGCTACTTGATATGCGTAGCTAAAGTGAGTTTTTACGACAAAAAAATTCATGCTAACAATTGGTGACTCCACACAGGTTTTCTTTTGTGACCACTGTCGTTTTCTATTTTCCTGCATATCCAGCTGTTTTAGACCCTAGGGTTTCTCTTCACTTTTCTATTTTTCCTATTTTTATGCTAGTTTTTTCCTCTAAAACCCTCATACATTCAAATTTCTCACTATCGTGTGTTTCTGGCCTTATTGCGCAGGTGACCGACATCAGCCGCAGCTGAGACGACACAATTTTCTGAAATCTTCCGCAACTAGCCCTGGATCTACAGGTCGCACTTATCTTCCAAAAAGTGCGCCCTGGCCTTGAGGTCACACTTTTCTGCCCTAAATCTGTGACCTGGCCTGAAAACAGGCCCAAACCTGTGACCTGCAATTTTTTCTACAATCTGCTAGCGCTTTTTCTGGGTTTCACTAAGGCTTCTGTCAGGGTTTTCCATCCTCTGTCCCTACTTGTTCAAACCTGTTGCTGATCTATTTCACTCACCTAAGTGGGAATCTTGCCCCTTAGAGCTTTAGTTCAATCCACCTTTTTTGGGAGAGTTTGCTGCTGTTTTCAGACATCTGAATTTCAAGAAGTTTCAGCCTTCTTTTAGATCTGATACCTCCTGTTCAGATCCTCACAGGTCAAATTTTCTTCCCTTTCTATACATTGCCTTTCGCTTTGTTTGGGTTCTGCTCTAGGGTCACCCCTTTGACCCCCTCTTTTTAGCTGATCTCCTATTTTCTAGCAGCAACCTTGCCCCTGCCTCTTTGCTACTTTCTGCACCAATTTCCAGCAGATTTCTCCATTAGATCCCAATCCCTCGGGACCATCGATCTATTGGCCTCTTGTTAGCGTGCTCTGCCCCTTCTAGACCAGTTTTGAGAGACCCACCTGCTTGGGTTCAACTGTTGCCTTTTTAGTTGTTAATTTTCTGTTCTTTCAGTTTTATTTACTGCAGATTTATTTTCCATTACGCAACACACTTTTTCTTTTACTCTCAAAACGTCTGGGTTTAATCAATTAAAATCAACGCATGCCACACACTGACCCTAAGTGAAGAAGAGCCTAGTTAACACCACCTGGAAAATACTCTAAAATTAATCGACGCTGCATCTCCTCGCCCTTGTCGCATCTTTCTTTTGCACCTTGCTGCCCTCGTCAGTCTTTCTTCTTCCCGTCATCATTGCGCCTCCAAGGCATTTCTCCCAGCGACTTCTTGGCCTTCACCCTCAGTTTCCAGTTGGTCGACTTCCTCCTTCCTGTCATCACCGAGTAAGTCCTCCCCTCAGTCTGCCCTCCGACTCTTCCTCTAATTGTTCGGGTTCTCCCCATCCTTCTGGTTCTCCCCCCTTTACCTTCACCAAGTCTAGTTCTGGACCTATCCCTAACCCCAGTTCTACCGTTGGGTCCATTTCCAGTGGAACCACTACGGGACCTACCTCAACTTCCCCATTACTTCCGTATATGGCTGGCCTTAGTCTCCTCGACTTCAATCAGCTTATCAACGATCCTATCTGCCACGATGTCAGTTGGCCTGCTATGCCAACCAAGCTCCCCTCCGACATTCCCAAGTTTGAGGGCCTCGCTAGTGAAGATCCCTCCAATCATATCCGATCTTTCCACATGTGGTGCTCCTTTAATTCCATCACTGATGACTCCATTCGTCTTCATTTATTCCAACACACCCTTACCGGCGAAGCATCCAAATGGTATGTCGATCAAGCCACCTCTTCCCATACCACTTTTCCCACCATTGCCCAAGCCCTTTTGTCTTATTTCCAACTCCCTCTCTGATACGACACTGGCACCGAACTATTGACCTCCTTTCAGCAATCCTCTTCAACACGTCTCTCCACTAATGTTCAAGAGTGGCGAAGATGACGAAGCTTATGCCGTGCTCCCCCCTTTGAAAATCGCATTTACATGGATTGGTTCCTTCGCACTCTCCTACCACCCATTCACAAAGATGTCGCATCCCATTTTCCCCAAACCGAAGAAGTCGCCCTTCAAATAGCTTTGAAGTGTGATCTTATTTATGCTCAATCCAGTTATGTGTATACCAACCTTCCTAACCTCCCTAAACCCGGTGGTCCTAACGCCTCGGGCACCTCTCATTCCGTTAATGGTATCGTCAGCGCTCTGTCCCATACCACTACCCAGCCTCTTACTCCTTATGGTTTTTCCCCCGGTGGGGCCAGCACGTCTAGCACCTTTCCCCCTCCCGGCAACATGTACCCTGGGTATGGCATGCCTCCCCCCTTTTTCCACCTGCCTCCATACCTCAATGTGGCCCATTCTCACCCTTATCCCTATCCTCAGCCTGGTGTCCCTGCTCCTCCTATGCAACAAGGGGTGCCTACTTCTCGACGAAGGCGAGGCAATCCATCCACCCCTAGCAATTGTGGACCCACTTCTCCCAGTCTAAACCCTAACACCGCCAACCAACCACAAGGCCCTCAACCCAAGCCCGACTGACCACTTCGTACCAATAAGCCCTGTTCATGCTGTGGTTTTTATGGTCATTACACTCACAATTGTCCCCTATTGCCTCAGATGTGACAAATTAGGGAATCCCAACCCACCGTACGGGGTCAACACTCCTCCTCAACCACCTCTCCCCTTCTAACCACTGTCCAACCTGCCATGTTTACCGATCCTTTCCCTTAGCAAGGATTCGTAGCTACTCAATCACCTCATGCCCCTAACACAACTCAAAATCCCCCTTCTGGCACCTCTGATTATCAAATTCTCATGATGGCTTCTGACCCCGCTCTCACTGTTGACCTTAACCTCCAAAACCGGTCTCGTCAATATGCCCCACCTCCTATTTCGCCTGTCTCCGAGTCCCCATCATCTAGTTCTACAGAGCCTCTATCGACACCCAAGGGTCCCTTACAAATCCCTCCCCCCAAAGATGAGGTTCACACCAAAATTACTAAGGGTCCCTTACGCCGAAATGCTGCCTTTGGTCGGGCTACCCATTCCTACAGCATAGTGGATGATCTGGCACAATCTCTGGCTACCATTTCAATGCTGGAACTCCTCCAGTAGGTCCTTCTCAAAATAAAGCTCTACTCTCTGCCATGGGTGTTGTAGACCCCACTAATGACCTGTTCATTGTCTTTGATGCCTGTCAATCAGACCACCCCCCTCTTCCTCCTTCAGTTGCTTTCCAAATCCCAGTCAAAATCCGAAATGCCAATGTCACTCGATTTATTATTGATGAGGGGGAATCTACCTGTGTAATGTCTGCTTCAGTTTGGAAACAACTCGGATCCCCTGAGCTGGCCACTTCCACCATCATCCTCCGTGCATGGGATTGCCATGCCTCCCAACCCATTGGTCTTTTTCGTAACTGCCCTATCACCCTTGCTGGTAAGACTGTCTGTGTCGACGTTGAAGTTATCGACGCCCCTCTTGACTACAACATCCTTTTGGGGCATAGTTACACCTATGCCATGTCTTCCGTCCCATCTGCAGTCCATCGCAAAAAAAATTTCCCCCATAATGGCAAGATCCTCACCATTGACTAGTTGTCGTATCATGAACCTAAATCCCAGACCTCACCTAAGTCCACCATCTCTACTATCACCAATAAGAAAATTGTTGATTCTTTGACCAGCGTCTCCCTTGGCATCTACAAAGACTCCTCTTTGCTTGGCACTTTCCATGGTCCTCCCCCTCCTCCTATCTCTGATCCTAGCTTGGTGAATGTCTGCATGATGCAATCCTCCCAGGTTTCCCTCCCGCACCCTGCCTCGGCTAGTCAGCAACCTCCATCTCATCCGCTACGCTTTGTTCCTCGCTCTTTGCCTCAGTTGACTCAACCCCTCCCCCTGGGCCCTCCCCCTCTCCCCCACACTTCAGAACCTCCTTACCCTCCCGAATCAATTCCCTCCAGCCTCCCCCATCTCAGAGCCGTTCCCCCTGGCCATTTCTCTGCTGGTCAAATCCCCTTCCTTGGTCCCCCTCCTGGAGTCTATTCGGTTCCTGTCATGGCCACCCTGTCCCTCCCTAATTTAACATTGGGAATACTGGTATGGTATCTTACTCCTCCCACCGAGACCCCTCCTGGTCACCCTAAACCGTACATTATTGTGACACCTGTCCAACCGATTCATGTTGTTCCTTCCACCACTCCAGTACCCCTAGCCCCTTCCCTTGCTCCTCCTCATGATGAATCCGGTAAGGGTAAGAAACGAAAAACTCACAAGGGAACATCCCAAGACAAGGCCATCACAGCTGACCCTATTCCCCCTCCACCCACCAAGACGTGTGCCTTGTGTGATGGTATCGGTCATGCCACCCATACTTGTCCTGAGTTGCTCCGTATCCGCCCCATGGTTAAAGTCACCTTTCCCGAATCGACGACCTCTGAAACCCATGTTTCCTCCTCCCCCGTCGCTAAGAACCCCAAGGCTCTTCTCACCAACAAACCTTGCGCCTTATGTGGGATTCACGGTCATTATTCCCACCATTGTCCTCACCTCATGCATTACCAAGCCTCTTTAGAGGTCATTCGTGAGTATGAAATTGAACAAAATCAATCAGCCTCACCCATCCTCATTGAGTATGCGTCTGGTTCTCTTGAAGATCCCCCGGCCACCATTAACATTCCCCCCCCTGATGTTGAGATGTCAGAATCTGCTGCTCCTCTCTTGTACCTATCATCATCCGCCCAACCCTCAGAGTACATCCCCTCTGTATCCACTCCATCTGTTTCACTTGATACCCCTCTCGTGACATTCTTGGGCTCCTCGTGCTCTGACCAACTCTTTACTTTCTCTTCTGTTGTTTCCTCTGATGACCCCTATCTGCACCCTTTTTCTATGACTGATGATCTCGATCACTTTGTAGCCTCTTGTGGACCTCACTTTCATGCCATCCCTTCCCCTCATCCTGATGTTCCCATCCGTATCTATAATGTACGTCACCACATCCGTCTCCGATCATCTTCATTTGTCCTCTACTGCGATGCTATTCCCTCGACCCCCTCGTCCACTCGTTACATTGGTTATGCCGATGGCACCAGTCGCTATTCCAGAAAACTTGCCTCAGCTTCCTGGGCCATCTTTACCCCTATGCACACCCTTTTTCTTGCCAATGGGGTCTGCATTGGTACCGCAACCAATAATTAGGCCGAATATGATGCAGTTCGTGGTCTCTTAGCCGACGCTCTCTCCCATCACATCCTCCACCTACACGTTTATTTAGATTCCCTGCTTATTGTCTTACAACTTAATGGTGTCTACCGTCTACATCATCCTATCCTATTTAGACAATATTTATGGGTGAGACTTTTAATTCGTAAATTTTGATTCATTTCATTCAACCACATCCCTAGAAGTCACAATCACTATGATGATTAGATCACAAATCATATTCTCGACTGGCATTTATCACAAGCATGACATAACATTTAAATACACATCAACCATACATATATCATATAACATGTGTTTTCAGAGTCCAATACTTTGAAACATAGGACATGCCCATAGCATGTTACACAACCCAAAACTACAAAACTAGGGGGCACCACTTGCCCCTACATACAATACTAGGGGGGCACCACTCGCCCTACATACATACTGGGGGGCACCACCTGCCCCTAATCAGGTCTGGAGGATCCCAAGCAAACGGCTCTGCTCCTGCAGCTCGTAGATCATGCACCGTCTTCCCGGCCATTTCCATGCGTCGCATGATCCCTCGCCATTCCGAGGGGAGTACAATACACAACTCTATGTATCGGTCATCTAAATCCTGCCAACCACGCTCTGACACGCCGGTCAACAGTCCCTCACATATATGATAGATATCCTTCACCAATGCGGCCATATCTTCATTCTATCTTGTGCTCGATCCACTGGCACCAATATCTCCTACTGCTGCAGGTCGCCCCATATATCCGGCCGGTTTTACCAGAGCTATATCTGCATCCCAAACAACATAAATATTACCGCCATGCATGTTAGTCACCAACTATAAATAGAACATAACAAATTAGTTGCTTTTCACTTACCATCAGGACCCCGTACTCGCCCAGGTGGTAGCGGCAAGTCTGAATCTGCCCAATAACTCATCCCACTATAGGGATAGTCATCTATGTATAACGGCCTATGATCCCAGTGAGCGGAAAAATCTGGTTGAAACACCTTTCCGACTGCCCCTCCTCCTCCTCTACTCAGTAGTCATCCCCACCGTCGCATCCGGGGCTCTCTCGGTCCCCCATCAGGCAACTGTATCTGAGGTCGTAAGTTAGGGATCTTCTCAAAGAAGAAAGAGCACAACACCGTTCCATATGCATAATCATGATTCACCTACTGCTTACATAGCGAAAACTGGAGTTTCAGCGATGCCAACATCATTTGGGCCCATCCATAATAGGTCCCACCCAACACACTCTCTACAATCATCATCTGTCCCCTAGTAATGTGATGGTGCACCTGACTGCCCAAAATCTGCAACACTGCTGCGGCCACTGCCCGGGTCTCCAACCTCTGTAGATCCCTAATAGATATCCGATTCCCCTTGACTCAGACACTCGGTCGACAATGTCATTCGACAAACTCTATAATGTTACGCCCTCGCGGTGACACTGGCTGCGTATTCCCCACCATCCCCAATGGAGGGAGACCAATCAAGAAATACAGATCCTGGACCGTCAGCTCGATCCTATGCCCCTGCACCATAAAAACCTCATGATCTGGATCCCAATAGCTGACAATCTGGGCCAACAAGGGCTCACCAACCCTCATTAAAGGGTTCTCCAAAAATTTCAGCACCCTAAACCTCGCCAATGCACGACGAACACCCAGATCTGCTTCAATCTCTGTCTGCAATGCACCCAGATCTCTTTCTCTCTATTTGACCAGTATCTCTGCCATATCTGCACAAAACCAACATCTTTGTCAGTCTATAGATCATCAATACTATATTAACTTACATCAAAACTAAATCTCAGCCCAAAACAGCACTAAAATCCCCTCCCTCTCACAGGTCGCACTTTTCAAGCCAATCCTTGGCTAGGTCGCACCTTTCAGGCCAAAACCTGCATCCTAGGTCACATCTTTTTCCCCAAAAAGTGCAACCCGGCCGTAAGGGTGAAGTAGGTCCAGCTACTGAGATTTTAGGCCCTAATCTGAACTTTAAATCCATCAAAAACACAAAGTAGGATTAGGCCTCTTACCTGCAACTGACGGATCACGATTCCAACGGTTGGTTTGTCCAATACGATCATTGCAAGATTTAGGGCCTTCTCTCCACTCCACATTCACCACAGCTACACAAGCAAATGAATGATTTTGGAGGGAAAGAGCCTTATTAGAAGAAAACCCCTACTTTTTCTTTCGCCAGCTGCGACCCAACCATAGCTCCATTCGACAAACCGTTTGTACCGTTGGAAAGCTCTCACCGAGCACTACAATGGGTATTTGTTATATTTTCATCATTTGATACTTCACCAGGACCCATTTTGTCCATGAAGGGTCTCCCCATTTCTCTTCAAAACCGAATTTCCTCACTCACAACACTTGTAATTGAGGCACCACTTTGCCTCCTTACATGTCCTTGACTATGATGATTTTCATCATGAGCTACCCCATTGTACCCATGCTTTCACAGGTCCCCATAGGACCTGTATTACACGGCAGCACCATTGAGTCGCCCTTGTTTAGAGCACATGCACAGAGTCCACCTCCCTCCTTGCAGTATGTGTCTGTTCCCTTCATATCCCTACATTCTGCTTATCATCATTTACCCTCCTTACCATTATATCAGCTGCCACCCATCATAATCATACCCTATATACTCTAACAAGGGAAGTCACCCACTCACTCCTTCGTATCCCCCTTCCCATCATCATCATCACTACCTATATGATCGTTGCTCTAGATCTCCTTTTGTCGACATCAACTTATCTTCTCCAGCAGCTGGGTCTAGGGGGCAGTTGATCTTGGTTCGTGCTCTTGGGTCAACCTGATCATGATGTCTACGCTTGATGATTCAATGATGCCACCACAGTCATTCATGATTCCGGGGTGTGTGTGAGATGTCCCAATCCTCATGAGGGGGTGGCCCTCCCGGTAGCCCCCCACATGCCCGGATGACTTCGTCACTTCATTCCTTGATGCAGCTCCTCTCATTTGATAATATTGGCCTCCGTCACTTGCAACCCCTATTTGAATTACTTGTATCTGTCATATTTTGTGAGTGTTAGCATGCGTTTTTCGTCCTAAAAACTCACATTAGCTACGCATATCAAGTAGCCCTAACATAAGTTATGGCTGCAAAACATCGTAAGATCTGTAATAAGCTGCATACATCTAGATCTATATATGGAAGATATTAGGCAGGTAAAGTAAAGTACAAGCACCAATGGACAAGAAAAAAACACGTATGTTTAAAAGAATCTTTTTTATTACATCAAAGAATGGGGCACCTGAGAGGAAAACAAGAAAGGTGTTTTCTAGTTCTCCTCAGTGGGTTGGGTTCTTGGAAGTCCTCAGTGCTTCGGATTAATGGTCTCTCTCTCTAACTATTGTGGAAAAAAAAACATGGAACTCAATGGGAGTTCATAAAACAGAAATGCAAAATGGTGACCAAAAGCAGATCTAGTGTGATCCAATGCAATGAAGGTGACTAATGAATGGGAAAGACCCTCCTATTTATAACAAAATATTGGGGTGTTCTAGAACCTGGTGCATGAATAAATTATTATTAAACATCTTCTAGAATCATCCTTTAGGAATATTTTATTATATTTGTTGGAGGGAAAAGGGTTTTTGACTTGGGTCAATTCCTTTATTTATGAATAATAAATAAATAAATGATTTATTTGTTATTCAAGGGAAATGAGGGGAATATAATTAAATAAATAATGGTTTATTTAATTATTTATATTTGAATTTAGTCAAATTTAACTAAGAATATGATTTAAATAGTGATTTAAATAACTTTTCTTAGGAAACAATTAAATAAATAATGATTTACTTAATTGCTATCCTTATTTTGGGTTAAACATGACCATGAAACATAAATAAATGTGGTGAAATAAATTTTACTTTAGGTAAAATTTGTCTTACATGGTGTACTTGGGTTCATCTAATAATAATAGGTTATATGACCAAAAAATGGTGTAACAGATTGCGCCCCAACGTATGAGTGTTAGGAGCAAATCTTATGACCGAGGTACGTTGTAAGAACTCAATCACTAGGTGATAAAATGGAAGTGAGAGAGAGGACTGTATGGTAATATAAAGTGTGTGAATTACTAGACCCTGAGGAGACGAGACTTACAGGTGCAACAAGTCTCAAATGTCTGAAGTGGTACCAATGCGAAAGGTGGTGGGGGAGGCATACCTACGCCCGCTAAGACAATAGTACAAAAGATAAGTCGCCCAGAACACCACGGAACGCAATAATGAAAGAGGTACTGGCCAAAATATGAGCCAGCAAAATAAAATGACGACTCCCATATACATGCTATGCCTGGAATAATCATCAGGACTTAGACAATAATACTGTAGTATAGGAGATACAAATATACCTAGATGTCCCCTACACACGGGGAAGGGCTCACAAAATCTGACAGATACAAGTAAGTCGAAAAGGTGTTGCAAGCGACAGAGGCCGATATCATCAAATGAGAGGAGCTGCATCAAGGACTGAAGTGACGAAGTCATCCGGGCTTGTGGGGGGCTACCTAGAGGGCCACCCCCTCATGAGGGTTGGGACATCTCACACACACCCGGGAATCATGAATGACTGTGGCGGCATCACTGAATCATCAAGCATAGAAATCACGATCAGGCAGAGTAAAGAGCGCAAACCAAGATCAACTGCCCCCTGGACCCAGCTGCTGGAGAAGATAAGTTGATGTCGACAGAAGGGGATCGAGAGCAACGATCATATAGGTAGTGATGGTGATGATGGGAAGGGCGATACGAATGAGGGAGCGGGTGACTTCCCCTGTTAGAGCATAGAGGGTATGAATGTTATGGGTGGCAGCTGTTGTAATTGTAAGGAGGGAAAATGATGATAAGCATAATGTAGGGATGTGGAGGGAGCGGACACATACTGCACGGAGGGGGGTGGACTCTATGCATATGCTCTAAACAAGGGCGACTCAGGGATGCTGCCATGTAGGAAAGGTCCAACGAGGGCCGGTGACAGCATGAGTACAATGGGGTAACTCATGACGAAAATCATCACAGTCAAGGACAAGTAATGAGGGAAAGTGGTGCCCCCATTACAAGTGTTGTAAGTGAAGAAATTTTATTTTGAAGAGAAATGGGGAGACCCTTCATAGACAAAATGTGTCGTGGTGAAGTATCAAAAGATGAAAAACTAATAGATACCCATTGTAGTGCTCAGTGAGAGCTTTCCAACGGTGTGAACGGTTTGTCAAACGAAGCCACCGTTGGGTCATATCTGGCGAAAGAAAAATAAGGGGTTTTCTTCTAATAAGGCATTTTCCCTCCAAAAATCATTCATTTGCTTGTGTAGCTGTGGTGAATGTGGAGAGGAGAGAAGGCCCTAAATCTTGCGGCAATCGTAGCGGACAAACCGACCGTTGGAGTCGTGATCCGTCAGTTGTAGGTAAGAGGCGTAATCCTACTCTTTGTTTTTGATGGATTCCAAGTTTAGATTAGGGCCTAAATTCTCAATAACTGAACCTACTTCACCCTCACAGCCGGGTCGCACTTTTTGGGGCAAAAACTGCGACTTGAGACGCAGCGTTTGGCCTGAAAGGTGTGACGTGGCCCAGGATTTGCCTGAAAAGTGTGATATGTGAGAGGGCGGGGATTTCAGTGCTGTTTTGGGCTGAGATTTTAGTTTTTATGTGAGTTAATCCAGTAATGATGATCTGTAGATTGACAAAGATGTCAGTTTTGTGAAGATATGGCAGATATATTGGTCAAATGGAGAGAAAGAGATTTGGGTGCATTGCGAACAGAGATTGAAGCAGATCTGGGTGTCCATCGTGCACTGCCTAGGTTTGGGGTGCTGAAATTTTTAGAGAACCCTTTAATGAGGGCTGTTGAGCCCTTGTTCACCTGGATTGTCAGTTATTGGGATCCAGATCATGATATTTTTATAGTGCAGGGTCACAGGATCGATCTGATGGTCTAGGACTTGTATTTCTTGACTCGTCTCCCTCCATTGGGGATGGTGGGGAATACGCAGCCAGTGTTACCGCGGGGGCGTAATATTATGGAGTTTGTCGATCGTCATTGTCGACCGAGTGTCCGAGTCAAGGGGAATCGGATATCTATTGGGAATCTACAGAGGTTGGAGATCCAGGCAGTGGCTGCAGCGGTGTTGCGGATTTTGGGCAGTCAGGCGTTCCATCATATCACTGGGGGAAAGATGATGATTGTGGAGAGTGTGCTGGGTGGGACCTACTATGGGTGGGTCCAAATGATGTTGGCGTCGCTGAAATGCTAGTTTTCGCTATGTAAGCAGTAGGTGAATCATGATTTTGGGTATGGAACGGTGTTGTGCTCTTTCTTCTTTGAGAAGATCCCGACCTTGCGACCTCGGATACAATTGCCTGATGGGGGCCCGAGAGAGCCCCGGATGCGAAGGTGGGGAAAACTACTGAGTAGAGGAGGAGGAGGGGTGGTTGGAAGGGTGTTTCGACCAGAGTTTTTCGCTCACTGGGATCAGATAACGTTATATATAGATGAGTATCCCTATAGTGGGATGAGTTATTGGGGAGATCAAAACTTGCCGCTACCACTTGGGCAGGTATGGGGTCCCGATAGTAAGTGACAAGCAACTAATCTATTATGTTCCATTTATAATTGGTGACTAGCATGAATGGTGCTAATATTTATGTTGGTTGGGATGTAGATATAGCTCTGGTAAAACCGGCCGGATATATGGGGCGACCTGCAGCAGTAGGAGCTACTGGTGCCAGTGGATCGAGCACATGATAGAATGAAGAGAGGGCTGCATTGGTGGAGGATCTTCGTCATAGATGTGAGGGACTGTTGACCAGCGTGTTGGAGCATGGTTGGTAGGATTTAGATGATCGATACATAGAGTTGTGTATTGGACTCCCCTCAGAATGGCGAGGGATCATGTGACGCATGGCGATGGCTAGGCAGATGGTGCGTGATCTATGAGCTGCAGGAGAAGAGCCGTTGGCTAGGGATCCTCCAGGGTGTGATTAGGGGTAGGTGGTGCCTCCCAGTATGTATGTAGGGGCGAGTAGTGCCCCCCGAGTATTGTATGTAGGGGCAAGTGGTGCCCCCTAGTTTTGTGGTTTTGGGTTGTGTAACATGTTGTGGGCATGTCCTATGTTGAAAAGTATTGGACTTTGAAAAAAAACGTGATATATATATGTATGGTTGATGTGTATTTAAGTGTTATGTCATGCTTGTGATAAATTCCAGTCGAGAATATGATTTGTGATCTGATTTGCATAGTGATTGTGACTTCTAGAGACGTGGTTTAATGAAATGAATCTAAATTCACGAATTAAAAGTATCACCCGTAAATATTGTCCAAACAGGGTCGGATAATGCACACGGTAGACACCATTAAGTTGTAAGACAATAATCAGGGAATCTAAATAAACGTGCAGGTGGAGGATGCAACGAGAGAGAGCATCAGCTAAGAGACCATGAGTTGCCTCATATTTGGCCTGATTAATTGTGGCAGTACCAATGCAGACCCCATTGGGAAGAACAAGGGTGTGCACAGGGGTAAAGATGGCCCAGGCGGGTAAGGCAAAGTTTCGGGAATAACGATTGGTGCCATCGGCATAACCAATGTAATGAGTGGACGAGGGGGGTCAAGGGAATAGCATCGTAGTAGAGGAAAAATGAAGAAGATCGGGGATGGATGTGGTGACGTACAACATAGATACAGATGGGAACATCGGGATGAGGGTAAGAGATGGCACGAAAGGGAGGACCATAAGAGGTTGCAAAGCTATCGAGATCATCAGTCATAGAAAAAAGGTGCAGATAGGGGTCATCAGAGGAAACGACAGAAGAGAAAGTAAAGAGATGGTCAGAGCACGAGGAGCCCAAGAATGTCGTGGAAGGGGTATCAAGTGAAGCAGATGGAGTGGAGACAGAGGGGATGTATTTTGAGGGGTTGTCGGATGATGATAGGTACAAGAGAGGAGCAGCAGATTCTGACATCTCAACATCAAGGGGTGGGATTTCAATGGTGGCCGGGGGATCATCAAGAGAACCAGATGCATACTGAGCGAGGATGGGTGAGGTTTATTGATTTTGTTCAATTTCATACTCACGAATGACCTCTAAAGAGGCTCGGTAATGCGTGAGGTGAGGACAATGGTGGGAATAATGACCGTGAATCCCACATAACGTGCAAGGTTTGTTGGTGCGAAGGGTCTTGGGGTTCTTGGCGACGGGGGAGGAGGAAACAAGGGTTTCAGAGGTCGTTGATTTGGGAAAGGTGACTTTAACCATGGGGCGGATACGGGGCAACTTAGAAAAAGTATGGGTGGCGTGACCGATACCATCACACAGCGCACACGACTTGGTGGGTGGAGGGGGAATAGGGTCAACAGCGATGGCCTTGTCTTTGGATGCCCCTTTACGAATTTTCTGTTTCTTACCCGTAGCAGATTCATCATGAGGAGGAGCATGTGAAGGGGCTAGAGGTACTAGAGTGGTGGAAGGAACAACAGGAATCGGTTGTACAGGTGTCGCAACAATGTATGGTTTAGTGTGACCGGGGGGGGTCTCGGTGGGAGGAGTAAGATACCATACCGGTATTCCCAAAGTTAAATTAGGGAGGGACAGGGTGGCCATGATAGGAACCAAATGGAATCTAGGAGGGGGACCAAGGAAGGGGATTTGACCAGTGGAGAAATGGCTAGGGGGAACGGCTCCGAGATGGGGGAGGCTGGAGGGAATTGATTCGGGAGGGTAAGGAGGTTCCAGAGTGTGAGGCAGAGGGGGAGGGCCTGGGGGAAAGGGTTGAGTCAACTGAGGTGAAGGGCTAGGAGCAGGGTGCGGCAGATGAGATGGAGGTTGCTGACTAGCTGAGGCAGGGTGCGGGAGGGCAATCTGGGAGGATTACATCATGCAAACATTTGCCGAGCTAGGATCAGGGATAGGCGGAGGGGGAGGACCGGGGAAGGTTCCAAGCAAAGAGGAGTCTTTGTAGATGCCAGGGGAGACGCTATTCAAATAATCAATAGTTTGCTTATTGGTGATAGTAGAGATGGTGGAATTAGGTGAGGTCTGGGATTTAGGTTCATGATATGACAACTGGTCAATGGTAATGATCTTGCCATTATGGGGGAAAAACATTTTGCGGTGGACTGCAGATGGGACGACAGACATGGCATAGGTGTAACTATGCCCCAAAAGGATGTTGTAGTCAAGAGGGGCATTGATAACTTCAACATCGACACAGACAATCTTACCAGCAAGGGTGATAAGGCAGTTACGAAAAAGACCAATGGGTTGGGAGGCATGGCCATCCCACGCATGGAGGGTGATGGTGGAAGGGGCCAGCTCAGGGGATCTGAGTTGTTTCCAAACTGAAGTGGACATTACATAGGTAGATTCCCCCTCATCAGCATAGTGGAGGTTCACGCCAAGGGACCCTTAGGAATTTTGGCGTGAACCTCAACTTTGAGGGGAGGGATTTGTAAGGGACCCTTGGGTGTTGATATAGGCTCTGTAGAACTTGATGATGGGGACTCGGAGTAAGGCGAAATGGGAGGTGGGGAATATTGACGAGATCGGGTTTGGAGGTTAAGGTCGACAGTGAGAGGGGGGTCAGAGGCCATCATGAGAATTTGATAATCAGAGCTGCCAGAAGGGGAATTTTGAGTTGTGCTAGGGGCACAAGGGGATTGAGTAGCTACAAATCCTTGCTGAGGGAAAGGATCGGTGAACACGGCAGGTTGGAGAGGGGTTGGATGGGGAGAGGTGCTTGGGGAGGAGTGTTGACCCCACACGGTGGGTTGGGATTCCCACATTTGTCGCATATAAGCTAAGAGGGGACAATTGTGAGTGTAATGGCCATAAACACTGCAGCATGAACAAGGCTTATTGGTGCGAAGTGGGCGGTCGGGCTTGGTTTCAGAGCCTTGTGGCTGGTTGGCGGTGTTAGGGTCCAGACTAGGAGAAGTGGGTCCACGATTGCCAGGGGTGGATGGGTTTCCACGCCTCTGTCGAGAAGTAGGCGCCCCTTGTTGTGCAAATACGTGCCCTGTGGGGGGTAGTAAATGTGGGGGAGGAGGAGGCAAGGGAGTGGGAGATCCGAAAGCAAGAGGAGCAGGGACACGAGGATGAGGATAGGGAGAAGGCTGAGAAGGGGCCACATTGAGGTATGGAGGCAGGTGGGCAAAGGGGGGAGGCATGCCATACCCAGGGTACATGTGGCTGGGAGGGGGAAAGGTGTTAGAGGTGGTGGCCCCTCCGGGGGAAAAACCACAGGGAATAAGAGGTTGGGCAGTGGTGTGGGACAGAGCTCCGACGACACCATCAGCGGAATGAGAGGTTCCCGAGGTGTTAGGACCACCGGGTTCGGGGAGGTCAGGAAGGACGGTATACACATAACCGGATTGAGCATAAATAAGATCATACTTCAAAGATATTTGAAGGGTGGCTTCTTCGGTTTGGGGAAAATGGGATGTGACATATTTACCAATGGGTGGTAGGATGGTGCGAAGGAACCAATCCATGTAAACGCGGTCTTCAAAGTGGGGAGCACGGCATAAGCTTCGCCATCTTCGCCACTCTTGAACATGACCAGAGAGACGTGTTGAAGAGGATTGCTGAAAGGAGGTCAACAGTTCGGTGCCAGTGTTGTATCGGAGAGGGAGCTGGAAATAAGACAAAAAGGCTTGTGCAATGGTGGTAAAAGTGGTATGGGAAGAAGTGGCTTGGTTATCATACCATTTAGATGCGTTGCCGGGAAGGGTGTGTTGGAATAAACGAAGACGAATGGAGTCATCGGTGATGGAATTAGAGGAGCACCACATGTGGAAAGATTGGATATGATTGGAGGGATATTCACTAGCAAGGCCCTCGAACTTGGGAATGTTAGAGGGGAGCTTGGTTGGCATAGCGGGCCAACTGACATAGTGGCGGATAGGGTCATTGATAAGCTTATTGAAGTCAGGGAGACTAAAGCCGACCATATACGGTAGTATCGGGGCAGTCGAGGTAGGTCCCCAGTGGTTCCACTGGAGGTTGACCTGGCAGTAGAACTGGGGTTAGGGCTAGGTCAAGAACTAGACATGGTGAAGGTGAAAGGGGAAGAACTAGAAGGATGGGGAGAACCCGAACATTCAGAGGACGAGTTGTAGGGCAGACTCAGGGGAGGACTTACTCGATGATGATGGGAGGGAGGAAGTCGACCAACCGGAAACTGAGGTTGAAGGCTAAGAAGTCACTGGGAGAAACACCTTGGAGGTGCAATGATGACGGGAAGAAGAAAGAATGACAAGGGAAGCAAGGTGCAAACGCAAGACACAACAAGGGCAAGGAGTTGCAGTGTCGATTAATTTTACAGTCTTGGCTAGGCGGTGTTAACTAGGCTCTTCTTCACTTAGGTTTAGTGTGTGGCGTGCGTTAATTTTAATTGATTAAACCCAGATGTTTTGAGATTAAAAGAAAAAGTTTGCTGCGTAATGGAAAAGAAATCTGCAGTCAATAAAACTGAAAGAACATAAAATTAACAACTAAAAAGGCATCAAACGAACCCAAGAAGGTGGGTCTCTGAAAACTAGTCTAACAGGGGCAGAGCATGCTGACAAGATACCAAGAGATCGAAGGTCCAGAGGGACTGGGATCTAATGGAGAAATCTGCTGGAAAGGTGTGTAGAAAGCAGCAAAGAGGCAGGGGCAAGGTTGCTGCTAAAAAATAAGAGATCAGCTAAGAAGAGGGGGTTAAAGGGGGTGACCCTAGATCAGAACCCAAACAAAGCGAAGGGAAGTGTATATAAAGGGAAGAAAAGATGAACTGTGCGGATCTGAACAAGAGGTATCAGATCTGAAAGAAGGCTGAAAATTCTGGAAATGTAGACTTCTGAAAACATCAGCAAACTTTCCCACAAAAAGTGGAGTGAACTAGAGCCCTAAGGGGCAAGAGTCCCACTTAGGTGAGCGAAATAGATCAGAAACAGGTCTGAACAAGTGGAGACAGAGGCTGGAACACCCTAACAGAAGCTTCAATGAAACCCAGAAAAAGCGCTGACAGATTGCAGAAAAAATTGTAGGTCGCAGGTTTGGGCTTGTTGTTAGGCCAGGTCGCAGATTTAGGGCAGAAAAGTGCGACCTCAAGGCCAAGTCGCACTTTTTGGGCAGATAAGTGTGACCTACAAATCTATGGCTGGTTGCGACAGATTTCAGAAAACTGTGTCGTCTCAGTTGCGGCTGATGGCGGTCACCTGCGCAATAATGCCAGAAACACACGAAAGTGAGAAATTTGAATGTGTGAGGGTTTTAGAGGAAAAAACTAGCATAAAAATAGGAAAAAAAGAAAAATGAAGAGAAACCCTAGGGTCTGAAACAGCTGGATATGTAGGAAAATAGAAAACGACAGTGGTCCCAAAAGAAAACCCGTGTGGAGTCGCCAATTGTTAGCATGAATTTTTCGTCATAAAAACTCACTTTAGCTACCCATATCAAGTAGCCCTAACATAAGTTATGGCTACAAAACATCTTAAGATATGTAATAAGCTGCATACATCTAGATCTATATTTGGAAGATATTAAGCAGGTAAAGTAAAGTATAAGCACCAATGGACAAGACAAAAACACATATGTTTAAAAGAATCTTTTTTATTACATCAAAGAATGGGGCACCTGAGAGGAAAACAAGAAAGGTGTTTTCCAGTTCTCCTCAGTGGGATGGGTTCTTGGAAGTCCTCAGTGTTTCAGATTAATTTTCTCTCTCTCTAACTATTGTGGAAAACAAAACATGGAACTCAATGGGAGTTCATAAAATAGAAATGCAAAATGGTGACCAAAAGCAGATCTAGTGTGATCCAATGCAATGAAGGTGACTAATGAATGGGAAAGACCCTCCTATTTACAACAAAATATTGGGGTGTTCTAGAACCTGGTGCATGAATAAATTATTATTAAACATCTTCGAGAATCACCCTTTAGGAATATTTTATTATATTTGTTGGAGGGAAAAGGGTTTTTGACTTGGGTCAATTCCTTTATTTATGAATAACAAATAAATAAATGATTTATTTGTTATTTAAGGGAAATGAGGGGAATATAATTAAATAAATAATGGTTTATTTAATAATTTATATTTGATTTATGCAAATTTAACTAAGAATATGATTTAAATAGTGATTTACATAAATTATTCTTAGGAAACAATTAAATAAATAATGATTTATGTAATTGATATCCTTATTTTGGATTAAACATGACCATGAAACATAAATAAATGTGGTGAAAGCAATTTTACTTTAGGTAAAATTGGTCTTACATGGTGTACTTGGGTTCATCTAATAATAATATGTTAGATGACCAAAAAATGGTGTAACAGTGAGCCCTTCCCCGTGTGTAAAGGAAATTTGGGTATATTTGTATCTCCTGTACTATATTATTATTGTATATGTCCTAATGATTATTCCATGCATAGCATGTATATGGGAGTCATAATTCTATTTTTTCTGGCTCATATTTTGGCCAGTACCTCTTTCACTATTGCGTTTCGTGGTTTTCCAGGTGGCTTATTTTTTGTACTATTGTCTCGGCAGGCATATGTATGCCTTCCCCGCCGCCTCTCGCATTGGTACCACTTCATACATTTGAGACTTGTTGCACCTGTAAGTCTCGTCTCCTCAGGGTCTGGTCCTTCACATACTTTAGATTAACATACAATCCTCTCTCTCACTTCCATTTCATCACCTAGTGATTGAGTTCTTACAACGTACTTCAGTCATACGATTTGCTCCTAACACTTGTACGTTGGGGGAAAATCTGTTACAACATTTTTTGGTCATCTAACCTATTATTATTAGATGAACCCAAGTACACCATGTAAGACCAATTTTACCTAAAGTAAAATTGCTTTCACCACATCTATTTATGTTTCATGGTCATGTTTAACCCAAAATAAGCATATCAATTAAGTAAATCATTATTTATTTAATTGTTTCCTAAGAATAAGTTATTTAAAACACTATTTAAATCATATTCTTAGTTAAATTTGACTAAATCAAATATAAATAATTAAATAAACCATTATTTATTTAATTATATGCCCCTCATTTCCCTTAAATAACAAAAAAATCATTTATTTATTTGTTATTTATAAATAAAGGAATTGACCCAAGTCAAAAACCCTTTTCCCTCCAACAAATATAATAAAATATTCCTAAAGGGTGATTCTAGAAGATATTTAATAATATTTTATTCATGCACCAGGTTCTAGAACACCCCAATGTTTTGTTATAAATAGGAGGGTTTTTCCCCTTCATTAGTCACCTTCATTGCATTGGATCACGCTAGATCTGCTTTTGGTCACCATTTTGCATTTCTGTTTTATGAACTCCCATTGAGTTGCATGTTTTGTTTTTCACAATAGTTAGAGAGAGAGACCATTAATCTGAAACACTGAGGACTTCCAAGAACCCAGCCCACTGAGGAGAACCGGAAAACACCTTTCTTGTTTTCCTCTCAGGTGCCCCATTCTTTGATATAATAAAAAAGATTCCTTTAAATATATGTGTTCTTGTCTTCTCCATTGGTGCTTGTACTTTACTTTACCTGCTTAATATCTTCCATATATAGATCTAGATGTGTGCAGCTTATTACAGATTTTAAGATATTTTGCAGCCATAACTTATGTTAGGGCTACTTGATATGCGTAGCTAAAGTGAGTTTTTACAACAAAAAAATTCATGCTAACAATACCATTCTTCAAACCATCCTACATAGCTTCCACGCAATCCATCTTAGCTTCCATTCTTTTCTTCGAAACATCAATTTCATTTTGTGTTGCTCTTTGAGACAGAGAAATTTGGTGCACTTGTTCTTGTAATTTTGATATATCATGTTGTATTTCTTCATATCCATGAGCCATAGTAGAGCCTTTTGAAGACTTAATGGTTGTTTAATTCTTTTTAGGAGGCATCTTAGAACCCAATACTGATATACATTCTACAATATGCCCTTCGAATCAATTCAAATTGATTCTTCAAACAAGAATGATGCAATTTGGAAAAAAAATGCACATATTTTTCTTTCTTTTGAGGAGCTCGATATTGAAATCTAATTATCTATGTGATTTAGGATCTTCAAGATCTAAAATTTAGCCCTATAGTATCACTCTGAATCTTCTTTTGAATTCCATAGTTCTGACCTGATTTGGATTCTTTAAGGAAAACTTAATCCCAATCTCCCACAATGACATAATTATGGACTAGTTCAGTAGAGTGAAGTTGTACGACGTGCCACGTGTCAGATTTTCCTCCTTCAACTGTGAAATTGATAAACATGAAACTACAGTCCATTTTCTTGTGGAAATTTTTTACAGAATGCCAATCCAACATTCAGAGAAAGAGAGTTATGATAATTTTCCCACGGTCACCTCTTTGAGATAAATTCAGGAGCATGAAAAAAACCTAACTTCCATAGATCATATCTCCTAAAATATAGTGAAACAAGATTTGAAATTTGTACACGAGGTTCCAAAGGATGCTAGATTTTCTATGTAACAATTTCAACTTCTGAACCTTCGTAGAAAAACATTTATAGTGCAAATTCCATGATGACCTATTTTAGGTGAAATTCTGGAGCCTAAAAAAAGCTTAACTTCCACATATCATATCTCCAAAAATATTTTGAACCAAGCTCTAAACTTTTTACATGACCTTCCTCGGGATTTTAGCTTCGCTCTATATAAATTTCAGGTTCTGAACCTTTGTAGAAAGACATTTATCATGAAAATTCCCTGATGACCTGTTTGGAGCAGTGAAACCCTAGAATCCAAAGCTCTGATACCAAACATTATGAAACTAGCTCCAAAAATAGAAGAAAAGAAAGGTCAACACCTTCCAAATAAGCCACTTTGAGGGGGAAACCTCCAATACATTACATAAATTAACAATTCTTAGACGACACAAATGAAAAAACCTCCTTTCTATATATAGGAGTCGATGGGGCCACAATGTAATCCTAGCGAAGCTAACAATAATAATGTAAGGTTACAATAATAATAATATGGGGGTTACATGGGTGCAACAATAACAATAATGGGGTTACAATAAAAAAAATAAGGGACTATGCTAGTAATATAGGGACCTAACATAGTGGCCCTTATGTTAGTGGGTATGGTAACCTACAATAGCCCCATCCACCTCATGTTGGCAACCCTTCTCTTGGGGATATTTCTCTCCATGAGCCTCTCCTCTTTTGCCAAGGGGGAAAACTGTTGTCAGTATACCATAAGATGGTTCTCATCCTGATTCATGTCTTCTATAGCAGGGAATTTTCATCGATATTTTGAAACCTACATTTCATTTACAACAATTTAAATATGGATCCATCTTTAATTTCTACTTGTTCCATCTACATCTCAAATTCATGTTTATCAATTTGTACCCCAACATGTTTAGGCACAACTCAATATAATTCAACTTTTCCAAGACTATCCTTTGACTCAATCTATTCATCCAATATATCATTCTCTTGATGCCCCACTTACCCATCCTCTTCAAAATGTCTTGCACTCTCAATCACTTGGACAAGGTATTCCCTAAATTAGAGTACGATAGACTGCGTCTAGTATAAAAAAACCAAAACTGAATCCAAATTATGTTTGGATAAGGGACACTAATACAAAATGGCTAATTAGTTACTAAATAAGACAAAAATTTTCATATAAACGTATAATTTTTGGTCGACAACGAATAGTAGCTACTTTACAGTATCTTATAACGTGACCAATTGTTAGTCACTTTTAGCTGAGTCATTAATTGGTTGTCTCCATTTATTGTCTAGTAGTATAATTAGTCATAAATTTTGTCATTAACTTAGTCATTGATTTAGTCATTAATTTCTACAATTAATGACCAAATATAGACCAAAATATATTACTAAATGATAACCAAAGAAAAAAAATTAATGACCAAATAAATATGAACAAAATGTTGGTGGTGTTATAAGATATTGTAAATTAAATACTAATAATTATATATATGACAATTCTAGTCATCATTTGAAACTAATTAACAACCAAAGAAATATCACTAAATTCTTGTGGTGTTATAAGATATTGTAAATTAAATACTAGTAATCGTATATATGGAAAATTTAGTCGTCGTTTTTAATCACAAATATATCATTTGCAATAGTCATTTATCTTTTTTTGGTAGTTTCATATTCATTATATAAATTAATATTTTATTAGTTTATATTTATTTCATTTACTTTCATTAACAATCATTATAAGCAACTAATTTAGTTGTATATTCATTTTATTTGTGTTAATCATTAATCAACATAAACTATTAATTTACTAGTTTTAGATTGATTTTGTGTTCATTATTTATCAAGATAAATTAATTAGTATGATTTTGCAATTAAACTAAAAAAAAGTGTCATACAATGTAAATGTTCATCTAATATGAAAACAAAAAGCTACATATGTTTATTTCAATAATAAATAATATCAAGTGCAGCTATAAATAATTTCAACCACATAAATTATATTATACAAAATGTCAAGTATTACAATTATATGAGTTTCACAATTAATAATGGTTGAAGTAAAATTTACACATCAAATATTGTTTCATCACATCAAAACATTATGATTGTTTTTCCAAGGCATTGCAGGTGAATTCACCAACTCTGAAGGCTTAACCATTAGTCTCTATGTGTGTGTCTTAAACGGGATATTGGATCTATGTGTACCACTAGACCAGTTCTCCTCTCTCTCTTTAATTTGCATTTTTGCCCCAGTGTTATTTCTCTCCTCTTTCTTCAATTCCTACTTCTTTCTATCAATATCGAGTTCCTTTTCTGAAAAAAAAAGAAGATACAATGCAGAGTATAAGAAATGAAAGATGATGAAAATTGGAATATAAAATAAATTAGACTATAAAGGATATATATAATACATACCCCAACATCAACAATATTTTTAATGTCATTTTCCCTCACAAAAGTAAGAAACACGAACAAGTTTTCTTCAATTGGGAAATAGTGGCCACTATTAGGTCCCTATATTACTAGTGTAGTCCTTTATTGTTGTTAGTGTAGCTCCCTTACTGTTAATGTTGTACCCTTATAACACCCATATTGTTGTTATTGTGCCCTTACATTATTATTGTTAGGTCAGATAGGATTGTATTGTGAGCCCATTGACTCCTATATATAGAAAGGAGGTTTTTTCATTTCTGTCATTCAAGAATTGTTCATTTATGTAATGTAAAGAAGTTTTCCCACTCAAAGTGGCTTATTTATAAGGAATTTATCTCTCTTTTCTTCTATTTTGCAGTTGGTTTCATAACATTTAGTATGAGGGCTTTGGATTTTAGGGTTTCCCTGCATCAAACAGGTCATCTTGGAATTTTCAATATAATGTTTCTTCTAAGAGGGTTCGGACACTAAAAACAAAAAAACATTCTGAATAAATCCTTAGGAACTTTTTATAAAAAATTCAGATCTTGGTTCGCAATATTTTCGGAGATATGATCTCTGGAAGTTAGGGTTTTTGTAGGATCTAGAATTTCATCTAAAAGAGGTTACCTTGGGAAAATTGTCATAACTCTGTCTCTGAGCATCAGATTGAAATTTTGTAAAAAGTGGTTGGAGGTACACAGACTTTAGTTTCATTACAAGGATAAGACTCTCTAGCGGAGGTTACAACAGAGATTTTCAGTGTTATAAAATTGGCCAAAATTGTCAAAAAAAAAAATTCTAGAACATCCATTTTTGGTAACAGAGGTTTTGGCAGAGCTTCTAATGGTATTTCAACACAACTAAAAAGAAATTGGGTGGTCAGAGGTTGTTATGGATGTTTTTCTCATTAGTGTGCTAATCAAGTGTCAACGCACTGATGCGTTGTATAGTGAACGAATCGGTACTGCAAACCTACCAAGCACCAAGACAGAAAAAAAATTTAGGACTCCGTAGGGAGTTTAGCAACGTCACGGTGAATGTCAGTTAGACAGTCACATGGGGGCAGTCAAAGGTACATGCACCAAGTCGTTAAGGTATAAATTCACATTGATCACACTATAGATGATATAACGCGCGAGGCCATTTTGATTGGTATTGGTATTTGTGTGGTGCCCATAGGTTGTATAAATGCATTAGTGGAAATTATTATACAAATGCATAAACGTGCAGTATCATACAAACACACCGAGTGTTCTAATTGGTATTGGTATTTTTGCGGTGCCCGTAGGTTGTAGAAATGTGTTGGTGCACATTATCATACAAACGCATCGGTGCACAGTAAGTAATATGTACCAGTGTTCATTTCATATTTTTTAGAAACATCAACATATGATAGTGCAATTATTGTGATTTTTAAGAATTCATTGTTCATCAAAAGTAGAAACATATCTTATAATAGTATTCATATCAATCAAATTTTTATTAGTGCATTTGAATGTGATGTTTGGATTAATTTGTTATATAATGTCATCATATTTCACATCTATTCATTATAGTATTTAATCATCCATATATTTAATCAATGATGTTACCTTTCACAACACCAATGGAAAATACAATAGAATAAATTAAAATGTATATATATATATATATATATATATATATATGACACTCTTTGTAATAGAAAATGGGATAGTTATTGGTATCCCTCTCTCTTTGAATTGGGACAGTATGTCTAATTTCATAGAAAAATATTTGAAAGAATACAATTCATTTCTTTGATATCCAAACATAATGGTTATCATTCTGTGCTTGAACTGTTGTCACTACTCGAGCTACTTTCACGACATAGGTAACTTTGTAGGAATGTTCTCTTCACAATTTTGATTTTTTTCTTCTTATTCACCTTCCATCTACATGAATAACAATAAACTGTAATGAGTTTCTATACATTGGTGAGAATAATGAAAATTGAAATATTAAATAACATACATTAATTTAAATTGAAAATAAATGATGTACCATAGAAATAATTGACTCATGAACTATACACATTATTTCAAAACCAAAATTCATGCCATATTTCAACATTTCATTTTTTGGCACAGTTCCATACTTTGTTTCCTGCAATTTTTATACCCCATAGCAAATCATATATTTAATATAATTTTTTTTTTCTATTAATTATAGACAGAGCTAAGTAAAACAAGATCAATAGATGCTTACAAATTCCATAATTAATTTATGATATGCCAACATATACTGACAACCCATATTTAACCTAATGTCAATCAATTCGTCTGATGGTTCTTCTTTGTAAGTTAGCATATGTTTGAATACATTAAATGATGGTTGTTGTAAAAAAAAATTAAAATATACAAAAATGAAATATATTTAATTTGTTATAAGGAAGTGACAATTACTGACAAACTTAGATATCAACCCCTTTCTTTCTTGTCACCCCATTTTCTGTGTTGAATGGGTTTCATTTTCTTTTCGTTTCTGCAAGAAAATACTTGAAAATTAATATTTAATGCTAAATTGTTTATTTATTGTACCTAATCGAAAAATTCAATTATTACATATTACACTTGAAGGACACTGTTGTTCAGATGACTCCTCATGCGATGCAATTATGTCCATTTCTTTAACCATCTCCTTAGGAATTTTGGCGTGAACCTCAACTTTGAGGGGAGGGATTTGTAAGGGACCCTTGGGTGTTGATATAGGCTCTGTAGAACTTGATGATGGGGACTCGGAGAAAGGCGAAATGGGAGGTGGGGAATATTTACGAGATCGGGTTTGGAGGTTAAGGTCGACAGTGAGAGGGGGGTCAGAGGCCATCATGAGAATTTGATAATCAGAGCTGCGAGAACGGGAATTTTGAGTTGTGATAGGGGCACAAGGGGATTGAGTAGCTACAAATCCTTGCTGAGGGAAAGGATCGGTGAACACGGCAGGTTGGAGAGGGGTTGGATGGGGAGAGGTGGTTGGGGAGGAGTGTTGACCCCACACGGTGGGTTGGGATTCCCACATTTGTCGCATATAAGCTAAGAGGGGACAATTGTGAGTGTAATGGCCATAAACACTGCAGCATGAACAAGGCTTATTGGTGCGAAGTGGGCGGTCGGGCTTGGTTTGAGAGCCTTGTAGCTGGTTGGCGGTGTTAGGGTCCAGACTAGGAGAAGTGGGTCCACAATTGCCAAGGGTGGATGGGTTTCCATGCCTCTGTCGAGAAGTAGGCGCCCCTTATTGTGCAAATACGTGCCCTGTGGGGGGTAGTAAATGTGGGGGAGGAGGAGGCAAGGGAGTGGGAGATCCGAAAGCAAGAGGAGCAGGGACACGAGGATGAGGATAGGGAGAAGGCTGAGAAGGGGCCACATTGAGGTATGGAGGCAGGTGGGCAAAGGGGGGAGGCATGCCATACCCAGGGTACATGTGGCCGGGAGGGGGAAAGGTGTTAGAGGTGGTGGCCCCTCCGGGGGAAAAACCATAGGGAATAAGAGGCTGGGCAGTGGTGTGGGACAGAGCTCCGACGGCACCATCAGTGGAATGAGAGGTTCCCGAGGTGTTAGGACCACCGGGTTTGGGGAGGTCAGGAAGGACGATATACACATAACCGGATTGAGCATAAATAAGATCATACTTCAAAGCTATTTTAAGGGCGGCTTCTTCGGTTTGGGGAAAATGGGATGTGACATATTTACTGATGGGTGGTAGGTGGGTGCGAAGGAACCAATCCATGTAAACGCGGTCTTCAAAGTGGGGAGCATGGCATAAGCTTCACCATCTTCGCCACTCTTGAACATGACCAGAGAGACGTGTTGAAGAGGATTGCTGAAAGGAGGTCAACAGTTCGGTGCCAGTGTCGTATCGGAGAGGGAGCTGGAAATAAGACAAAAAGGCTTGTGCAATGGTGGCAAAAGTGGTATGAGAAGAAGTGGCTTGGTCAGCATACCATTTGGATGCGTTGCCGGGAAGGGTGTGTTGGAATAAACGAAGACGAATGGAGTCATCGGTGATGGAATTAGAGGAGCACCACATGTGGAAAGATTGGATATGATTGGAGGGATCTTCACTAGCAAGGCCCTCGATCTTTGGAATGTCAGAGGGGAGCTTGGTTGGCATAGTGGGCCAACTGACATCGTGGCGGATAGGGTCATTGATAAGCTTATTGAAGTCGGGGAGACTAAAGCCGACCATATACGGTAGTATTGGGGCAGTCGAGGTAGGTCCCCAGTGATTCCACTGGAGGTGGACCCGACAGTAGAACTGGGGTTAGGGCTAGGTCAAGAACTAGACATGGTGAAGGTGAAAGGGGAAGAACTAGAAGGATGGGGAGAACCCGAACAGTCTGAGGACGAGTTGTAGGGCAGACTCAGGGGAGGACTTACTTGATGATGATGGGCGGGAGGAAGTCGACCAACCGGAAACTGAGGTTGAAGGCGTGAACCCTTAGGAATTTTGGCGTGAACCTCAACTTTGAGGGGAGGGATTTGTAAGGGACCCTTGGTGCGAAGTGGGTGGTTGGGCTTGGTTTGAGAGCCTTGTGGCTAGTTGGCGGTGTTAGGGTCCAGACTAGGAGAAGTTGACCCAAAATTCCTAAGGGTCCCTTGGCGTCAACCTCAACTTTGAGGGGAGGGATTTGTAACGGACCCTTGGGTGTTGATATAGGATCTGTAGAACTTGATGATGGGGACTCGGAGAAAGGCTAAATGGGAGGTGGGGAATATTGACGAGATCGGGTTTGGAGGTTAAGGTCGACAGTGAGAGGGGGGTCAGAGGCCATCATGAGAATTTGATAATCAGAGCTACCAGAAGGGGAATTTTGAGTTGTGCTAGGTGCACAAGGGGATTGAGTAGCTACAAATCCTTGCTGAGGGAAAGGATCGGTGAACACGGCAGGTTGGAGAGGGGTTGGATGGGGAGAGGTGGTTGGGGAGGAGTGTTGACCCCACACGGTGGGTTGGGATTCCCACATTTGTCGCATATAAGCTAAGAGGGGACAATTGTGAGTGTAATGGCCATAAACACTGCAGCATGAACAAGGCTTATTGGTGCGAAGTGGGCGGTCGGGCTTGGTTTGAGATCCTTGTGGCTGGTTGGCGGTGTTAGGGTCCAGACTAGGAGAAGTGGGTCCACGATTGCCAAGGGTGGATGGGTTTCCACGCATCTGTCGAGAAGTAGGCGCCTGCCAGTGCAAATACGTGCCCCCGTGGGGGGAAGTAAATGCGGGGGGGGGGGGGGAGGAGGCAAGGGAGTGGGAGATCCGAAAGCAGGAAGAGCAGGGACACCAGGCTGAGGATAGGGATAAGGGTGAGAAGGGGCCACATTGAGGTATGGAGGCATGTGGGAAAAGGGGGGAGGCATGCCATACCCAGGGTACATGTTGTCGAGAGGGGGAAAGGCGCTAGAGTTGTTGGCCCCTCCCGGAGAAAAACCATAGGGAGTAAGAGGCTGGGCAGTGGTATGGGAAAAAGCTCCGACGATACCATCAGTGGAATGAGAGGATCCCGAGGCGTTAGGGCCACCGGGTTTGGGGAGGTCAGGAAGGACGGTATACACATAACCGGATTGAGCATAAATAAGATCATACTTCAAAGCTATTTGAAGGGCGGCTTCTTCGGTTTGGGGAAAATGGGATGCGACATCTTTGCCAATGGGTGGTAGGAGGGTGCGAAGGAACCAATCCATGTAAACGCGATCTTCAAAGGGGGGAGCACGGCATAAGCTTCGTCGTCTTTGCCACTCTTGAACATGAGCGGAGAGACGTATTGAAGAGGATTGCTGAAAGGAGGTCAACAGTTCAGTGCCAGTGTCGTATCGAAGAGGGAGCTGGAAATAAGACAAAAAGGCTTAGGCAATGGTGGGAAAAGTGGTATGGGAAGAGGTGGCTTGATCGACATACCATTTGGATGCGTCGCCGGTAAGGGTGCATTGGAATAAACGAAGACGAATGGAGTCGTCGGTGATGGAATTAGAGGAGCACCACATATGGAAAGATTGGATATGATTGGAGGGATATTCACTAGCAAGGCCCTCGAACTTGGGAATGTCAGAGGGGAGCTTGGTTGGCATAGCAGGCCAACTGACATCGTGGCGGATAGGGTCATTGATAAGCTTATTGAAGTCGGGGAGACTAAAGCCGACCATATACGGTAGTATTCGAGCGGTCGAGGTAGGTCCCCAGTGGTTCCACTGAAGGTGGACCCAGCAGTAGAACTGGGGTTAGGGCTAGGTCAAGAACTAGACATGGTGAAGGTGAAAGGGGAAGAACTAGAAGGATGGGGAGAACCCGAACAGTCAGAGGACGAGTTGTAGGGTAGACTCAGGGGAGGACTTACTCGATGATGATGGGAGGGAGGAAGTCGACCAACCAGAAACTGAGGTTGAAGGCTAAGAAGTCACTGGGAGAAACACCTTGGAGGTGCAATGATGAGGGGTAGAAGAAAGACTGACAAGGGAAGCAAGGTGCAAACGCAAGACACAACAAGGGCAAGGAGTTGCAGTGTCGATTAATTTTAGAGTCTTGGCTAGGCGGTGTTAACTAGGCTCTTCTTCACTTAGGGTTAGTGTGTGGCGTGCGTTAATTTTAATTGATTAAACCCAGATGTTTTGAGATTAAAAGAAAAAGTTTGCTGCGTAATGGAAAAGAAATCTGCAGTAAATAAAACTGAAAGAACATAAAATTAACAACTAAAAAGGCATCAAACGAACCCAAGAAGGTGGGTCTCTCAAAACTAGTCTAAAAGGGGGAGAGCATGCTGACAAGATACCAAGATATCGAAGGTCCAGAGGGACTGGGATCTAATGGAGAAATCTGCTGGAAAGGTGTGTAGAAAGCAGCAAAGAGGCAGGGGCAAGGTTGCTGCTAAAAAATAAGAGATCAGCTAAGAAGAGAGGGTTAAAGGGGGTGACCCTAGAGCAGAACCCAAACAAAGCGAAGGGCAGTGTATAGAAAGGGAAGAGAAGATGACCTGTGCGGATCTGAACAAGAGGTATCAGATTTGAAAGAAGGCTGAAACTTCTGGAAATGCAGACGTCTGAAAACATCAGCAAACTTTCCCACAAAAAGTGGAGTGAACTAGAGCCCTAAGGGGCAAGAGTCCCACTTAGGTGAGCGAAATAGATCAGAAACAGGTTTGAACAGGTGGAGACAGAGGCTGGAACACCATAACAGAAGCTTCAATGAAACCCAGAAAAAGCGCTGACAGATTGCAGAAAAAATTGTAGGTCGCAGGTTTGGGCCTGTTGTCAGGCCAGGTCGCAGATTTAGGGCAGAAAAGTGCGACCTCAAGGCCAAGTCGCACTTTTTGGGCAGATAAGTGTGACCTACAAATCTATGGTTGCGTGATTTCGGAAAACATGTCGTCTCAGTTGCGGCTGATGTCGGTCACCTGCGCAATAACGCCAGAAACACACGAAAGTGAGAAATTTGAAAGTTTGAGGGTTTTAGAGGAAAAAAATAGCATAAAAATAGGAAAAAAAGAAAAATGAAGAGAAACCCTAGGGTCTGAAACAGCTGGATATGCAGGAAAATACAAAACGACAGTGGTCGCAAAAGAAAACCCGTGTGGAGTCGCCAATTGTTAGCATGAATTTTTCGTCGTAAAAACTCACTTTAGCTACCCATATCAAGTAGCCCTAACATAAGTTATGGCTGCAAAACATCTTAATATCTGTAATAAGCTGCATACATCTAGATCTATATATGGAAGATATTAAGCAGGTAAATTAAAGTACAAGCACCAATGGACAAGACAAAAACACATATGTTTAAAAGAATCTTTTTTATTACATCAAAGAATGGGGCACCTGAGAGGAAAACAAGAAAGGTGTTTTCCAGTTCTCCTCAGTGGGATGGGTTCTTGGAAGTCCTCAGTGTTTCAGATTAATTTTCTCTCTCTCTAACTATTGTGGAAAACAAAACATGGAACTCAATGGGAGTTCATAAAATAGAAATGCAAAATGGTGACCAAAAGCAGATCTAGTGTGATCCAATGCAATGAAGGTGACTAATGAATGGGAAAGACCCTCCTATTTACAACAAAATATTGGGGTGTTCTAGAACCTGGTGCATGAATAAATTATTATTAAACATCTTCGAGAATCACCCTTTAGGAATATTTTATTATATTTGTTGGAGGGAAAAGGGTTTTTGACTTGGGTCAATTCCTTTATTTATGAATAACAAATAAATAAATGATTTATTTGTTATTTAAGGGAAATGAGGGGAATATAATTAAATAAATAATGGTTTATTTAATAATTTATATTTGATTTATGCAAATTTAACTAAGAATATGATTTAAATAGTGATTTACATAAATTATTCTTAGGAAACAATTAAATAAATAATGATTTATGTAATTGATATCCTTATTTTGGATTAAACATGACCATGAAACATAAATAAATGTGGTGAAAGCAATTTTACTTTAGGTAAAATTGGTCTTACATGGTGTACTTGGGTTCATCTAATAATAATATGTTAGATGACCAAAAAATGGTGTAACAGTGAGCCCTTCCCCGTGTGTAAAGGAAATTTGGGTATATTTGTATCTCCTGTACTATATTATTATTGTATATGTCCTAATGATTATTCCATGCATAGCATGTATATGGGAGTCATAATTCTATTTTTTCTGGCTCATATTTTGGCCAGTACCTCTTTCACTATTGCGTTTCGTGGTTTTCCAGGTGGCTTATTTTTTGTACTATTGTCTCGGCAGGCATATGTATGCCTTCCCCGCCGCCTCTCGCATTGGTACCACTTCATACATTTGAGACTTGTTGCACCTGTAAGTCTCGTCTCCTCAGGGTCTGGTCCTTCACATACTTTAGATTAACATTACACTTCTCTCTCTCACTTCCCTTTTGATATCTAGTGATTGAGTTCTTACAACGTACTTCGGTCATACGATTTGCTCCTAACACTTGTACGTTGGGGGGCAATCTGTTACACCATTTTTTGGTCATCTAACCTATTATTATTAGATGAACCCAAGTACACCATGTAAGACCAATTTTACCTAAAGTAAAATTGCTTTCACCACATCTATTTATGTTTCATGGTCATGTTTAACCCAAAATAAGGATATCAATTAAGTAAATCATTATTTATTTAATTGTTTCCTAAAAATAAGTTATTTAAATCACTATTTAAATCATATTCTTAGTTAAATTTGACTAAATCAAATATAAATAATTAAATAAACCATTATTTATTTAATTATATTCCCCTCATTTCCCTTAAATAAATAATAAATCATGTATTTATTTGTTATTTATAAATAAAAGAATTGACCCAAGTCAAAACCATACCTCCAACAAATATAATAAAATATTCCTAAAGGGTGGTTCTAGAATTTGATTAATAATATTTTATTCATGCAACAAGTTCTAGATAACCCTAATATTTTGTTATAAATAGGAGGGTTTTCCCCATTCATTAGTCACCTTCATTACATTAGATCACACTAGATCTACTCTTGGTCACCATTTTGAGTATTTATGAATACGATGAATTGCATGTTTTATTTTCACAATAGTTAGAGAGACCATTAATACGAAACGCGAGGACTCAAGAATTTGACCTTTGAGAAATTGGCTACCTTTCTTGAGTCTTGTTCTTGATATAATAAAGATTCCTTTAAATATATGTGTTTCTTATTATTCCATTGAATGCTTGTCACTACCTTATCTTCCATTCTACAATCTAGATGTACGGCTGTGCAGCATTGATGTATTTGCGACCATAGCCATGTTAGAACTTACTTGATATGCATTAGCTAAAGGTGGTTTTTACAACAAAAATTCATGCTAACAATACCCATTCTTCCAAACCATCCTACATAGCTTCCACGCAATCCATCTTAGCTTCCATTCTTTTCTTCGAAACATCAATTTCATTTTGTGTTGCTCTTTGAGACAGAGAAATTTGGTGCACTTGTTCTTGTAATTTTGATATATCATGTTGTATTTCTTCATATCCATGAGCCATAGTAGAGCCTTTTGAAGACTTAATGGTTGTTTAATTCTTTTTAGGAGGCATCTTAGAACCCAATACTGATATACATTCTACAATATGCCCTTCGAATCAATTCAAATTGATTCTTCAAACAAGAATGATGCAATTTGGAAAAAAAATGCACATATTTTTCTTTCTTTTGAGGAGCTCGATATTGAAATCTAATTATCTATGTGATTTAGGATCTTCAAGATCTAAAATTTAGCCCTATAGTATCACTCTGAATCTTCTTTTGAATTCCATAGTTCTGACCTGATTTGGATTCTTTAAGGAAAACTTAATCCCAATCTCCCACAATGACATAATTATGGACTAGTTCAGTAGAGTGAAGTTGTACGACGTGCCACGTGTCAGATTTTCCTCCTTCAACTGTGAAATTGATAAACATGAAACTACAGTCCATTTTCTTGTGGAAATTTTTTACAGAATGCCAATCCAACATTCAGAGAAAGAGAGTTATGATAATTTTCCCACGGTCACCTCTTTGAGATAAATTCAGGAGCATGAAAAAAACCTAACTTCCATAGATCATATCTCCTAAAATATAGTGAAACAAGATTTGAAATTTGTACACGAGGTTCCAAAGGATGCTAGATTTTCTATGTAACAATTTCAACTTCTGAACCTTCATAGAAAAACATTTATAGTGCAAATTCCATGATGACCTATTTTAGGTGAAATTCTGGAGCCTAAAAAAAGCTTAACTTCCACATATCATATCTCCAAAACTATTTTGGACCAAGCTCTAAACTTTTTACATGACCTTCCTCGGGATTTTAGCTTCGCTCTATATAAATTTCAGGTTCTGAACCTTCGTAGAAAAACATTTATCATGAAAATTCCCTGATGACCTGTTTTGGAGCAGTGAAACCCTAGAATCCAAAGCTCTGATACCAAACATTATGAAACTAGCTCCAAAAATAGAATAAAAGAAAGGTAAACACCTTCCAAATAAGCCACTCTGAGGGGGAAACCTCCAATACATTACATAAATTAACAATCCTTAGACGACACAAATGAAAAAACCTCCTTTCTATATATAGGAGTCGATGGGGCCACAATGTAATCCTAGCAAAGCTAACAATAATAATGTAAGGTTACAATAATAATAATATGGGGGTTACATGGGTACAACAATAAAAATAATGGGGTTACAATAACAAAAATAAGGGACTATGCTAGTAATATAGGGACCTAACATAGTGGCCCTTATGTTAGTGGGTATGGTAACCTACAATAGCCCCATCCACCTCATGTTGGCAACCCTTCTCTTGGGGATATTTCTCTCCATGAGCCTCTCCTCTTTTGCCAAGGGGGACAACTGTTTTCGGTATATCATAAGATGGTTCTCAACCTGATTCATGTCTTCTATAGCAGGGAATTTTCATCGATATTTTGAAACCTACATTTCATTTACAACAATTTAAATATGTATCCATCTTTAATTTCTACTTGTTGCATCTACATCTCAAATTCATGTTTATCAAATTGTACCCCAACATGTTTACGCACAACTCAATATAATTCAACCTTTCCAAGACTATCCTTTGACTCAATCTATTCATCCAATATATCATTCTCTCGATGCCCCACTTACCCATCCTATTCAAAATGTCTTGCACTCTCAATCACTTGGAAAAGGTATTCCCTAAATTAGAGTACGATAGACTGCATCTAGTATAAAAAAACCACAACTGAATCCAAATTATGTTTGGATAAGGGACACTAATACAAAATGGCTAATTAGTTACTAAATAAGACAAAAATTTTCATATAAACGTATAATTTTTGGTCGACAACGAATAGTAGCTACTTTACAGTATCTTATAACGTGACCAATTGTTAGTCACTTTTAGCTGAGTCATTAATTGGTTGTCTCCATTTATTGTCTAGTAGTATAATTAGTCATAAATTTTGTCATTAACTTAGTCATTGATTTAGTCATTAATTTCTACAATTAATGACCAAATATAGACCAAAATATATTACTAAATGATAACCAAAGAAAAAAAATTAATGACCAAATAAATATGAACAAAATGTTGGTGGTGTTATAAGATATTGTAAATTAAATACTAATAATTATATATATGACAATTCTAGTCATCATTTGAAACTAATTAACAACCAAAGAAATATCACTAAATTCTTGTGGTGTTATAAGATATTGTAAATTAAATACTAGTAATCGTATATATGGAAAATTTAGTCGTCGTTTTTAATCACAAATATATCATTTGCAGTGGTCATTTATTTTTTTTTGGTAGTTTCATATTCATTATATAAATTAATATTTTAGTAGTTTATATTTATTTCATTTACTTTCATTAAAAATCATTATAAGCAACTAATTTAGTTGTATATTCATTTTATTTGTGTTAATCATTAATCAACATAAACTATTAATTTACTAGTTTTAGATTGATTTTGTGTTCATTATTTATCAAGATAAATTAATTAGTATGATTTTGCAATTAAACTAAAAAAAAAGTGTCATACAATGTAAATGTTCATCTAATATGTAAACAAAAAGTTACATATGTTAAGTACAATAATAAATAATATCAAGTGCAGCTATAAATAATTTCAACCACATAAATTATATTATACAAAATGTCAAGTATTACAATTATATGAGTTTCCAAATTAATAATGGTTGAAGTAAAATTTACACATTAAATATTGTTTCATCACATCAAAACATTATGATTGTTTTTCCAAGGCATTGCAGGTGAATTCACCAACTCTGAAGGCTTAACCATTAGTCTCTATGTGTGTGTCTTAAACGGGATATTGGATCTATGTGTACCACTAGACCAGTTCTCCTCTATCTCTTTAATTTGCATTTTTACCCCAGTGTTATTTCTCTCCTCTTTCTTCAATTCCTACTTCTTTCTATCAATATCGAGTTCCTTTTCTGAAAAATAAAGAAGATACAATGCAGAGTATAAGAAATGAAAGATGATGAAAATTGGAATATAAAATAAATTAGACTATAAAGGATATATATAATATATACCCCAACATCAACAATATTTTTAATGTCATTTTCCCTCACAAAAGTAAGAAACACGAACAAGTTTTCTTCAATTGGGAAATAGTGGCCACTATTAGGTCCCTATATTACTAGTGTAGTCCTTTATTGTTGTTAGTGTAGCTCCCTTATTGTTAATTTTGTACCCTTATAACACCCATATTGTTGTTATTGTGCCCTTACATTATTATTGTTAGGTCAGCTAGGATTGTATTGTGAGCCCATTGACTCCTATATATAGAAAGGAGGTTTTTTCATTTCTATCATTCAAGAATTGTTCATTTATGTAATGTAAAGGAGTTTTCCCACTCGAAGTGGCTTATTTATAATGAATTTATCTCTCTTTTCTTCTATTTTGCAGTTGGTTTCATAACATTTAGTATCAGGGCTTTGGATTCTAGGGTTTCCCTGCATCAAACAGGTCATCTTGGAATTTTCAATATAATGTTTCTTCTAAGAGGGTTCGGACACAAAAAAAAAAAACATTCTGAATAAATCCTTAGGAACTTTTTATAAAAATTTCAGATCTTGGTTCGCAATATTTTCGGAGATATGATCTCTGGAAGTTAGGGTTTTTGTAGGATCTCGAATTTCATCTAAAAGAGGTTACCTTGGGAAAATTGTCATAACTCTGTCTTTGAGCATCAGATTGAAATTTTGTAAAAAGTGGTTGGAGGTACACAGACTTTAGTTTCATTACAAGGATAAGACTCTCTAGCGGAGGTTACAACATAGATTTTCAGTGTTATAAAATTGGCCAAAATTGTCAAAAAAGAATTTGCTAGAACATCCATTTTTGGTAACAGAGGTTTTGGCAGAGCTTCTAATGGTATTTCAAAACAACTAAAAAGAAATTGGGTGGTCAGAGGTTGTTATGGATGTTTTTCTCATTAGTGTGCTAATCAGGTGTCAACGCACTGATGCGTTGTATAGTGAACGAATCGGTACTGCAAACCTACCAAGCACCAAGACAGAAAACAAATTTAGGACTCCGTAGGGAGTTTAGCAACGTCACGGTGAATGTCAGTTAGACAGTCACATGGGGGCAGTCAAAGGTAAATGCACCAAGTCGTTAAGGTATAAAACCACATTGATCACACTATAGATGATATAACGCACGAGGCCATTTTGATTGGTATTGGTATTTGTGTGGTGCCCATAGGTTGTATAAATGCATTAGTGGAAATTATTATACAAATGCATAAACGTGCAGTATCATACAAACACACCGAGTGTTCTAATTGGTATTGGTATTTTTGCGGTGCCCGTAGGTTGTAGAAATGTGTTGGTGCACATTATCATACAAACGCATCGGTGCACAGTAAGTAATATGTACCAGTGTTCATTTCATATTTTTTAGAAACATCGACATACGATAGTGCAATTATTGTGATTTTTTAGAATTCATTGTTCATCAAAAGTAGAAACATATCTTATAATAGTATTCATATCAATGAAATTTTTATTAGTGCATTTGAATGTGATGTTTGGATTAATTTGTTATATAATGTCATCAGATTTCACATCTATTCATTATAGTATTTAATCATCCATATATTTAATCAATGGTGTTACCTTTCACAACACCAATGGAAAATACAATAGAATAAATTAAAACGTATATATATATATATAATATATATATATATATATATATGACACTCTTGTAATAGAAAATGGGATAGTTATTGGTATCCTGTCTTTGAATTGGGACACCATGTCTAATTTCCTAGAAAAATATTCGAAGAATACACCATTTCTTTGATATCCAAACATAATGGTTATTGGTTACTATCATTTCTTGCTGGCTCTCGTTGTCACTACTCGAGCTACTTCCACGACATATAGGTAAATTTGTAGGAATATTCTCTTCAATTTGATTTTTTCTTCTTATTCACCCTCCATCTACATGAATAACAATAAACCTGTAATGAGTGTCTATACATTGGTGAGAATAATGAAAATTGAAATATTAAATAACATACATTAATTGAAATTGAAAAGAAATGATGTACCATAGAAATAATTGACTCATGAACTATACACATTATTTCAAAACCAAAATTCATGCCATATTTCAACATTTCATTTTTTGGCGCAGTTCCATACTTTGTTTCCTGCAATTTTTATACCCCATAGCAAATCATATATTTAATATAAAATATATTTTTTTTTCTATTAATTATAGACAGAGCTAAGTAAAACAAGATCAATAGATGCTTACAAATTCCATAATTAATTTATGATATGCCAACATATACTGACAACCCATATTTAACCTAATGTCAATCAATTCGTCTGATGGTTCTTCTTTGTAAGTTAGCATATGTTTGAATACATTAAATGACGGTTGTTGTAAAAACAACTTAAAATATACAAAAATGAAATATATTTAATTTTTTATAAGGAAGTAACAATTACTGACAAACTTAGATATCAACCCCTTGCTTTCTTGTCACCCCATTTTCTGTGTTGAATGGGTTTCATTTTCTTTTCGTTTCTGCAAGAAAATACTTGAAAATTAATATTTAATGCTAAATTGTTTATTTATTGTACCTAATCGAAAAATTCAATTATTACATATTACACTTGAAGGACATTGTTGTTGAGATGACTCCTCATGCGATGCAATTATGTCCATTTCTTTAACCATCTCCTTAGGAATTTTAGCGTGAAACTCAACTTTGAGGGGAGGGATTTGTAAGGGACCCTTGGGTGTTGATATAGGCTCTGTAGAACTTGATGATGGGGACTCGGAGAAAGGCGAAATGGGAGGTGGGGAATATTGACGAGATCGGGTTTGGAGGTTAAGGTCGACAGTGAGAGGGGGGTCAGAGGCCATCCTGAGAATTTGATAATCAGAGCTGCCAGAAGGGGAATTTTGAGTTGTGCTAGGGGCACAAGGGGATTGAGTAGCTACAAATCCTTGCTGAGGGAAAGGATCGGTGAACACGGCAGGTTGGAGAGGGGTTGGATGGGGAGAGGTGGTTGGGGAGGAGTGTTTACCCCACACGGTGGGTTGGGATTCCCACATTTGTCGCATATAAGCTAAGAGGGGACAATTGTGAGTGTAATGGCCATAAACACTGTAGCATGACCAAGGCTTATTGGTGCGAAGTGGGCGGTTGGGCTTGGTTTGAGAGCCTTGTGGCTGGTTGGCGGTGTTAGGGTCCAGAGTAGGAGAAGTGGGTCCACGATTGCCAAGGGTGGATGGGTTTCCACGCCTCTATCGAGAAGTAGGCACCCCTTTTTGTGCAAATACGTGCCCTATGGGGGGTAGTAAATGTGGGGGAGGAGGAGGCAAGGGAGTGGGAGATCCGGAAGCAAGAGGAGCAGGGACACGAGGATGAGGATAGGGAGAACGCTGAGAAGGGGCCACATTGAGGTATGGAGGCAGGTGGGCAAAGGGGGGAGGCATGCCATACCCAGGGTACATGTGGCCGGGAGGGGGAAAGGTGTCAGAGGTGGTGGCCCCTCCGGGGGAAAAACCATAGGGAATAAGAGGCTGGGCAGTGGTGTGGGACAGAGCTCCGACGACACCATCAGCGGAATGAGAGGTTCCCGAGGTGTTAGGACCACCAGGTTTGGGGAGGTCAGGAAGGAAAGTATACACATAACCGGATTGAGCATAAATAAGATCATACTTCAAAGCTATTTGAAGGGTGGCTTCTTTGGTTTGGGGAAAATGGGATGTGACATATTTACCGATGGGTGGTAGGAGGGTGAGAAGGAACCAATCCATGTAAACGCGGTCTTCAAAGTGGGGAGCACGGCATAAGCTTCGCCATCTTCGCCACTCTTGAACATGAGCAGAGAGACGTGTTGAAGAGGATTGCTGAAAGGAGGTCAACAGTTCGGTGCCAGTGTCGTATCGGAGAGGGAGCTGGAAATAAGACAAAAAGGCTTGTGCAATGGTGGCAAAAGTGGTATGGGAAGAAGTGGCTTGGTCAGCATACCATTTGGATGCGTTGCCGGGAAGGGTGTGTTGGAATAAACGAAGACGAATGGAGTCATCGGTGATGGAATTAGAGGAGCACCACATGTGGAAATAGTGGATATGATTGGAGGGATCTTCACTAGCAAGGCCCTCGAACTTGGGAATGTCAGAGGGGAGCTTGGTTGGCATAGCGGGCCAACTGACATGGTGGCGGATAGGGTCATTAATAAGCTTATTGAAGTCGAGGAGACTAAAGCCGACCATATACGGTAGTATTGGGGAAGTCGAGGTAGGTCCCCAGTGGTTCCACTGGAGGTGGACCCGGCAGTAGAACTGGGGTTAGGGCTAGGTCAAGAACTAGACATGGTGAAGGTGAAAGGGGAAGAACTAGAAGGATGGGGAGAACCTGAACAGTCAGAGGATGAGTTGTAGGGCAGACTCAGGGGAGGACTTACTCGATGATGATGGGAGGGAGGAAGTCGACCAACCGGAAACTGAGGTTGAAGGCGTGAACCCTTAGGAATTTTGGCGTGAACCTAAACTTTGAGGGGAGGGATTTGTAAGGGACCCTTGGTGCGAAGTGGGCGGTCGGGCTTGGTTTGAGAGCCTTGTGGCTGGTTAGCGGTGTTAGTGTCCAGACTAGGAGAAGTTGACCCAAAATTCCTAAGGGTCCCTTGGCATGAACGTCAACTTTGAGGGGAGGGATTTGTAAGGGACCCTTGGGTGTTGATATAGGCTCTGTAGAACTTGATAATGGGGACTCGGAGAAAGGCGAAATGGGAGGTGGGGAATATTGACGAGATCGGGTTTGGAGGTTAAGGTCGACAGTGAGAGGGGGGTCAGAGGCCATCATAAGAATTTGATAATCAGAGCAGCCAGAAGGGGAATTTTGAGTTGTGCTAGGGGCACAAGGGGATTGAGTAGCTACAAATCCTTGCTGAGGGAAAGGATCGGTGAACACGGCAGGTTGGAGAGGGGTTGGATGGGGAGAGGTGGTTGGGGAGGAGTGTTGACCGCACACGGTGGGTTGGGATTCCCACATTTGTCGCATATAAGCTAAGAGGGGACAATTGTGAGTGTAATGGCCATAAACACTGCAGCATGAACAAGGCTTATTCGTGCGAAGTGGGCGGTCGGGCTTGGTTTTAGAGCCTTGTTGCTGGTTGGCGGTGTTAGGGTCCAGACTAGGAGAAGTGGGTCCACGATTGCCAGGGGTGGATGGGTTTCCACGCCTCTGTCGAGAATTAGGCACCCCTTGTTGTGTAAATACGTGCCCTGTGGGGGGTAGTAAATGTGGGGGAGGATGGGAGATACGAAAGCAAGAGGAGCAGGGAGACGAGGATGAGGATAGGGAGAAGGCTGAGAAGGGGCCACATTGAGGTATGGAGGTGCGTGGGCAAAGGGGGCAAGCATGCCATACCCAGGGTACATGTGGCCGGGAGGGGGAAAGGTGTTAGAGGTGGTGGCCCCTCTGGGGGAAAAACCATAGGGAATAAGAGGCTGGGCAGTGGTGTGGGGCAGAGCTCCGACGACACCATCAGCGGAATGAGAGGTTCCCGAGGTGTTAGGACCACCGGGTTTGGGGAGGTCAGGAAGGACGGTATACACATAACCGGATTGAGCATAAATAAGATCATACTTCAAAGCTATTTGAAGGGCGGCTTCTTCGGTTTGGGGAAAATGGGATGTGACATATTTACCGATGGGTGGTAGGAGGGTGCGAAGGAACCAATCCATGTAAACGCGGTCTTCAAAGTGGGGAGCACGGCATAACCTTCGCCATCTTCGCCACTCTTGAACATGAGCAGAGAGACGCGTTGAAGAGGATTGTTGAAAGGAGGTCAACAGTTCGGTGCCAGTGTCGTATCGGAGAGGGAGCTGGAAATAAGACAAAAATGCTTGTGCAATGGTGGCAAAAGTGGTATGGGAAGAAGTGGCTTGGTCAGCATACCATTTGGATGCGTTGCCGGGAAGGGTTTGTTGGAATCAACGAAGACAAATGGAGTCATCGGTGATGGAATTAGAGGAGCACCACATGTGGAAAGATTGGATATGATTGGAGGGATCTTCACTAGCAAGGCCCTCGAACATGGGAATGTCAGAGGGGAGGTTGGTTCGCATAGCGGACCAACTGACATCGTGGCAGATAGGGTCATTGATAAGCTTATTGAAGTCAGAGAGACTAAAGCCGACCATATACGGTAGTATTGGGGCAGTCGAGGTAGGTCCCCAGTGGTTCCACTGGAGGTGGACCCGGCAGTAGAACTGGGGTTAGGGCTAGGTCAAGAACTAGACATGGTGAAGGTGAAAGGGGAAGAACTAGAAGGATGGGGAGAACCTGAACAGTCAGAGGACGAGTTGTAGGGCAGACTCAGGGGAGGACTTACTCGATGATGATGGGAGGGAGGAAGTCAACCAACCGAAAACTGAGGTTGAAGGCTAAGAAGTCACTGGGAGAAACACCTTGGAGGTGCAATGATGACGGGAATAAGAAAGACTGACAAGGGAAGCAAGGTGCAAACGCAAGACACAACAAGGGCAAGGAGTTGCAGTGTCGATTAATTTTAGAGTCTTGGCTAGGCGGTGTTAACTAGGCTCTTCTTCACTTAGGGTTAGTGTGTGGCGTGCGCTAATTTTAATTGATTAAACCCAGATGTTTTGAGATTAAAAGAAAACGTTTGCTGTGTAATGGAAAAGAAATCTGCAGTAAATAAAACTGAAAGAACATAAAATTAACAACTAAAAAGGCATCAAACGAACCCAAGAAGGTGGGTCTCTCAAAACTAGTTTAAAAGGGGCAGAGCATGCTGACAAGATACCAAGAGATCGAAGGTCCAGAGGGACTGGGATCTAATGGAGAAATCTGCTGGAAAGGTGTGTAGAAAGTAGCAAAGAGGCAGGGGCAAGGTTGCTGCTAAAAAATAAGAGATCAGCTAAGAAGAGGGGGTTAAAGGGTGTGACCGTAGAGCAGAACCCAAAAAAAGCGAAGGGCAGTGTATAGAAAGGGAAGAAAAGATGACCTGTGCGGATCTGAACAAGAGGTATCAGATCTGAAAGAAGGCTGAAACTTCTGGAAATGGAGACGTCTGAAAACATCAGCAAACTTTCCCACAAAAAGTGGAGTGAAATAGAGCCCTAAGGGGCAAGAGTCCCACTTAGGTGAGCGAAATAGATCAGAAATAGGTCTGAACAGGTGGAGACAGAGGCTGGAACACCCTAACAGAAGCTTCAATGAAACCCAGAAAAAGCGCTAACAGATTGCAGAAAAAATTGTAGGTCACAGGTTTGGGCTTGTTGTCAGGCCAGGTCGCAGATTTAGGGCAAAAAAGTGCAACCTCAAGGCCAAGTCACACTTTTTGGGCAGATAAGTGTGACCTACAAATCTATGGCTGGTTGTGACAGATTTCAGAAAAATGTGTCGTCTCAGTTGCGGCTGATGTCGGTCACCTGCGCAATAACGCCAGAAACACACGAAAGTGAGAAATTTGAAAGTTTGAGGGTTTTAGAGGAAAAAATTAGCATAAAAATAGGAAAAAAAGAAAAATGAAGAGAAACCCTAGGGTCTGAAACAGCTGGATATGTAGGAAAATAGAAAACGACAGTGGTCGCAAAAGAAAAGCCGTGTGGAGTCGCCAATTGTTAGCATGAAATTTTCGTCGTAAAAACTCACTTTAGCTACGCATATCAAGTAGCCCTAACATAAGTTATGGCTGCAAAAAATCTTAAGATCTGTAATAAGCTGCATACATCTAGATCTATATATGGAAGATATTAAGCAGGTAAAGTAAAGTACCACCAATGGACAAGTCAAAAACACATATGTTTAAAAGAATCATTTTTATTACATCAAAGAATGGGGCACCTGAGAGGAAAACAAGAAAGGTGTTTTCCAGTTCTCCTCAGTGGGATGGGTTCTTGGAAGTCCTCAGTGTTTCAGATTAATGGTCTCTCTCTCTAACTATTATGGAAAACAAAAACATGGAACTCAATGGGAGTTCATAAAATAGAAATGCAAAATGGTGACCAAAAGCAGATCTAGTGTTATCCAATGCAATGAAGGTGACTAATGAATGGGAAAAACCCTCCTATTTATAACAAAATATTGGGGTGTTCTAGAACCTGGTGCATGAATAAAATATTATTAAACATCTTCTAGAATCACCCTTTAGGAATATTTTATTATATTTGTTGGAGGGAAAAGGGTTTTTGACTTGGGTAAATTCCTTTATTTATGAATAACAAATAAATAAATGATTTATTTGTTATTTAAGGGAAATGAGGGGAATATAATTAAATAAATAATGGTTTATTTAATTATTTATATTTTATTTATTCAAATTTAACTAAGAATATGATTTAAATAGTGATTTACATAAATTATTCTTAGGAAACAATTAAATAAGTAATGATTTACTTAATTGATATCCATATTTTGGATTAAACATGACCATGAAACATAAATAAATGTGGTGAAAGCAATTTTACTTTAGGTAAAATTGGTCTTACATGGTGTACTTGGGTTCATCTAATAATAATATGTTAGAAGACCAAAAAATGGTGTAACAGTGAGCCCTTCCCCGTGTGTAGGGGAAATCTGGGTATATTTGTATCTCCTCTACTATATTATTATTGTATATGTCCTAATGATTATTCCAGGCATAGCATGTATATGGGAGTCATCATTCTATTTTTTCTGGCTCATATTTTGGCCAGTACCTCTTTCACTATTGTGTTTCGTGGTTTTCCAGGTGCCTTATCTTTTGTACTATTGTCTCGGCAGGCATATGTATGCCTTCCCAGCCGCCTCTCGCATTGGTACCACTTCATACATTTGAGACTTGTTGCACCTGTAAGTCTCGTCTCCTCAGGGTCTGGTCCTTCACACACTTTAGATTACCATACAATCCTCTCTCTCACTTCCATTTCATCACCTAGTGATTGAGTTCTTACAACGTACTTCGGTCATACGATTTGCTCCTAACACTTGTACGTTCGGGGACAATCTGTTACAACATTTTTTGGTCATCTAACCTATTATTATTAGATGAACCCAAGTACACCATGTAAGACCAATTTTACCTAAAGTAAAATTGCTTTCACCACATCTATTTATGTTTCATGGTCATGTTTAACCCAAAATAAGCATATCAATTAAGTAAATCATTATTTATTTAATTGTTTCCTAAGAATAATTTATTTAAACCACTTTTTAAATCATATTCTTAGTTAAATTTGACTAAATCAAATATAAATAATTAAATAAACCATTATTTATTTAATTATATTCCCCTCATTTCCCTTAAATAACAAACAAATCTTTTATTTATTTGTTATTTATAAATAAAGGAATTGACCCAAGTCAAAAACCCTTTTCCCTCCAACAAATATAATAAAATATTCCTAAAGGGTGATTCTAGAATATATTTAATAATATTTTATTCATGCACCAGGTTCTAGAACACCCCAATGTTTTGTTATAAATAGGAGGGTTTTTCCCCTTCATTAGTCACCTTCATTGCATTGGATCACACTAGATCTGCTTTTGGTCACCATTTTGCATTTCTATTTTATGAACTCCCATTGAGTTTCATGTTTTGTTTTTCACAATAGTTAGAGAGAGAGACCATTAATCCGAAACACTGAGGACTTCCAAGAACCCAGCCCACTGAGGAGAACCGGAAAACACCTTTCTTGTTTTCCTCTCAGGTGCCCCATTCTTTGATATAATAAAAAAGATTCCTTTAAATATATGTGTTCTTGTCTTCTCCATTGGTGCTTGTAATTTACTTTACCTGCTTAATATCTTCCATATATAGATCTAGATTTGTGCAACTTATTATAGATTTTAAGATATTTTGCAGCCATAACTTATGTTAGGGCTACTTGATATGCATAGCTAAAGTGAGTTTTTACAAAAAAAAAATTCATGCTAACAATACCATTCTTCAAACCATCCTACATAGCTTCCACGCAATCCATCTTAGCTTCCATTCTTTTCTTCGAAACATCAATTTCATTTTGTGTTGCTCTTTGAGACAGAGAAATTTGGTGCACTTGTTCTTGTAATTTTGATATATCATGTTGTATTTCTTCATATCCATGAGCCATAGTAGAGCCTTTTGAAGACTTAATGGTTGTTGAATTCTTTTTAGGAGGCATCTTAGAACCCAATACTGATATACATTCTACAATATGCCCTTCGAATCAATTCAAATTGATTCTTCAAACAAGAATTATGCAATTTGGAAAAAAAATGCACATATTTTTCTTTCTTTTGAGGAGCTCGATATTGAAATCTAATTATCTATGTGATTTAAAATCTTCAAGATCTAAAATTCAGCCCTATAGTATCACTCTGAATCTTCTTTCTAATGCCATAGTTCTGACCTGATTTGGATTCTTTAAGGAAAACTTATTCCCAATCTCCCACAATGACATAATTATGGACTAGTTCAGTAGAGTGAAGTTGTACGACGTGCCACGTGTCAGATTTTCCTCCTTCAACTGTGAAATTGATAAACATGAAACTACAGTCCATTTTCTTGTGGAAATTTTTTACAGAATGCCAATCCAACATTCAGAGAAAGAGAGTTATGATAATTTTCCCACGGTCACCTCTTTGAGATAAATTCAGGAGCATGAAAAAAACCTAACTTCCATAGATCATATCTCCTAAAATATAGTGAAACAAGATTTGAAATTTGTACACGAGGTTCCAAAGGATGCTAGATTTTCTATGTAACAATTTCAACTTCTGAACCTTCATAGAAAAACATTTATAGTGCAAATTCCATGATGACCTATTTTAGGTGAAATTCTGGAGCCTAAAAAAAGCTTAACTTCCACATATCATATCTCCAAAACTATTTTGGACCAAGCTCTAAACTTTTTACATGACCTTCCTCGGGATTTTAGCTTCGCTCTATATAAATTTCAGGTTCTGAACCTTCGTAGAAAAACATTTATCATGAAAATTCCCTGATGACCTGTTTTGGAGCAGTGAAACCCTAGAATCCAAAGCTCTGATACCAAACATTATGAAACTAGCTCCAAAAATAGAATAAAAGAAAGGTAAACACCTTCCAAATAAGCCACTCTGAGGGGGAAACCTCCAATACATTACATAAATTAACAATCCTTAGACGACACAAATGAAAAAACCTCCTTTCTATATATAGGAGTCGATGGGGCCACAATGTAATCCTAGCGAAGCTAACAATAATAATGTAAGGTTACAATAATAATAATATGGGGGTTACATGGGTACAACAATAACAATAATGGGGTTACAATAACAAAAATAAGGGACTATGCTAGTAATATAGGGACCTAACATAGTGGCCCTTATGTTAGTGGGTATGGTAACCTACAATAGCCCCATCCACCTCATGTTGGCAACCCTTCTCTTGGGGATATTTCTCTCCATGAGCCTCTCCTCTTTTGCCAAGGGGGAAAATTGTTGTCGGTATACCATAAGATGGTTCTCAACCTGATTCATGTCTTCTATAGCGGGGAATTTTCATCGATATTTTGAAACCTACATTTCATTTACAACAATTTAAATATGGATCCATCTTTAATTTCTACTTGTTCCATCTACATCTCAAATTCATGTTTATCAATTTGTACCCCAACATGTTTAGGCACAACTCAATATAATTCAACCTTTCCAAGACTATCCTTTGACTCAATCTATTCATCCAATATATCATTCTCTTGATGCCCCACTTACCCATCCTCTTCAAAATGTCTTGCACTCTCAATCACTTGGACAAGGTATTCCCTAAATTAGAGTACGATATACTGCGTCTAGTATAAAAAAACCACAACTGAATCCAAATTATGTTTGGATAAGGGACACTAATACAAAATGGCTAATTAGGTACTAAATAAGACAAAAATTTTCATATAAACGTATAATTTTTGGTCGACAACGAATAGTAGCTAATTTACAGTATCTTATAACGTGACCAATTGTTAGTCACTTTTAGCTGAGTCATTAATTGGTTGTCTCCATTTATTGTCTAGTAGTATAATTAGTCATAAATTTTGTCATTAACTTAGTCATTGATTTAGTCATTAATTTCTACAATTAATGACCAAATATAGACCAAAATATATTACTAAATGATAACCAAAGAAAAAAAATTAATGACCAAATAAATATGAACAAAATGTTGGTCGTGTTATAAGATATTGTAAATTAAATACTAATAATTATATATATGACAATTCTAGTCATCATTTGAAACTAATTAACAACCAAAGAAATATCACTAAATTCTTGTGGTGTTATAAGATATTGTAAATTAAATACTAGTAATCGTATATATGGAAAATTTAGTCGTCGTTTTTAATCACAAATATATCATTTGCAGTAGTCATTTATCTTTTTTTGGTAGTTTCATATTCATTATATAAATTAATATTTTAGTAGTTTATATTTATTTCATTTACTTTCATTAACAATCATTATAAGCAACTAATTTAGTTGTATATTCATTTTATTTGTGTTAATCATTAATCAACATAAACTATTAATTTACTAGTTTTAGATTGATTTTGTGTTCATTATTTATCAAGATAAATTAATTAGTATGATTTTGCAATTAAACTAAAAAAAAAGTGTCATACAATGTAAATGTTCATCTAATATGAAAACAAAAAGTTACATATGTTAACTACAATAATAAATAATATCAAGTGCAGCTATAAATAATTTCAACCACATAAATTATATTATACAAAATGTCAAGTGTTACAATTATATGAGTTTCCAAATTAATAATGGTTGAAGTAAAATTTACACATCAAATATTGTTTCATCACATCAAAACATTATGATTGTTTTTCCAAGGCATTGCAGGTTAATTCACCAACTCTGAAGGCTTAACCATTAGTCTCTATGTGTGTGTCTTAAACGGGATATTGGATCTATGTGTACCACTAGACCAGTTCTCCTCTCTCTCTTTAATTTGCATTTTTGCCCCAGTGTTATTTCTCTCCTCTTTCTTCAATTCCTACTTCTTTCTATCAATATCGAGTTCCTTTTCTGAAAAAAAATAAAGAAGATACCATGCAGAGTATAAGAAATGAAAGATGATGAAAATTGGAATATAAAATAAATTAGACTATAAAGGATATATATAATATATACCCCAACATCAACAATATTTTTAATGTCATTTTCCCTCACAAAAGTAAGAAACACGAACAAGTTTTCTTCAATTGGGAAATAGCCACTATTAGGTCCCTATATTACTAGTGTAGTCCTTTATTGTTGTTATGTAGCTCCCTTATTGTTAATGGTGTACCCTTATAACACCCATATTGTTATTATTGTGCCTCACATTATTATTGCTAGGTCAGCTAGGATTGTATTATGAGCCCATTGACTCCTATATAGAAAGGAGGTTTTTTCATTTCTATCATTCAAGAATTGTTCATTTATGTAATGTAAAGGAGTTTTCCCACTCGAAATGGCTTATCTATATGGCATTGGAGTCTCTTTTCTTCTATTTTTGGAGTTGGTTTCATAACATTTAGTATTAAAGCTTTGGATTCTAGGGTTTCACTACATCAAATAGGTCATCGTGGCATTTTCGCCATAATTTTTTTTCTAAGAGGTTTCAAACACAAAAAAAAAACATTCTAAATAAATCCTTAGGAACTTTGTATAAAAAATTTAGATTTTGGTTTGAAATATTTTCAGAGATATGATTTGTGGAAGTTAGGGTTTTTGACGGCTCTCGAATTTCATCTAAAAGAGGTTACCTTGGGAAAATTTTCATAACTCTCTCTCTGAGAATCAGATTGGAATTCTGTAAAATGTGGTTGGACATACACAGAATTTAGTTTCATTACAAGGATAAGACCATCTAGCAGAGGTTATAACAAAGGTTTCTAGTGTTATAAAATTGGCCAAAATTGTCAAAAAAACATTTTCTACAACATCCATTTTTGGTAACAGAGGTTTTGCGTAGCTTCTAATGGTATTTCAACACAACTAAAAGAAATTGGGTGGTCAGAGGTTGTTACGGATGTTTTTCTCATTAGTGGTGATAATCGTGTCAACGCACCGACGCGTTGTATAGTAAATCTAATTCCGTACCGCAAACCTACCACACCAAGACAAAACAAATGTAGGACTCGTAGGGAGTTTAGTAACGTCACCGTGAATGTCGCTTAGACAACACATGGGGGCAACAAATGTGCATGCACCAAGTCGTTAAGGTATAAAACCACATTGATCACACTATAGATGATATAACGCACGAGGCCATTATGATTGGTATTGGTATTTGTGTGGTGCCCATAGGTTGTATAAATGCATTAGTGGAAATTATTATACAAATGCATAAACGTGCAGTATCATACAAACACACCGAGTGTTCTAATTGGTATTGGTATTTTTGCGGTGCCCGTAGGTTATAGAAATGTGTTGGTGCACATTATCATACAAATGCATCGGTGCACAGTAAGTAATATGTACCAGTGTTCATTTCATATTTTTTAGAAACATCGACATACGATAGTGCAATTATTGTGATTTTTTAGAATTCATTGTTCATCAAAAGTAGAAACATATCTTATAATAGTATTCATATCAATCAAATTTTTATTAGTGCATTTGAATGTGATGTTTGGATTAATTTGTTATATAATGTCATCAGATTTCATATCTATTCATTATAGTATTTAATAATCCATATATTTAATCAATGGTGTTACCTTTCACAACACCAATGGGAAATACAATAGAATAAATTAAAACGTATATATATATATATATATATATATATATATATATGACACTCTTTGTAATAGAAAATGGGATAGTTATTGGTATCCCTCTCTTTTTGAATTGGGACACTATGTCTAATTTCATAGAAAAATATTTGAAATAATACAATTGATTTCTTTGATATCAAAACATAATGGTTATCATTCTTTGCTTGAACTGTTGTCACTACTCGAGCTACTTCCATGACATAGGTAACTTTGTAGGAATGTTCTCTTCACAATTTTGATTTTTTTCTTCTTATTCACCTTCCATCTACATGAATAACAATAAACTGTAATGAGTGTCTATACATTGGTGAGAATAATGAAAATTGAAATATTAAATAACATACATTAATTTAAATTGAAAAGAAATGATGTACCATAGAAATAATTGACTCATGAACTATACACATTATTTCAAAACCAAAATTCATGCCATATTTCAACATTTCATTTTTTGGCGCAGTTCCATACTTTGTTTCCTGCAATTTTTATACCCCATAGCAAATCATATATTTAATATAAAATATTTTTTTTTCTATTAATTATAGACAGAGCTAAGTAAAACAAGATCAATAGATGCTTACAAATTCCATAATTAATTTATGATATGCCAACATATACTGAAAACCCATATTTAACCTAATGTCAATCAATTCGTCTGATGGTTCTTCTTTGTAAGTTAGCATATGTTTGAATACATTAAATTATGGTTGTTGTAAAAACAACTTAAAATATACAAAAATGAAATATATTTAATTTGTTATAAGGAAGTAACAATTACTGACAAACTTAGATATCAACCCCTTGCTTTCTTGTCACCCCATTTTCTGTGTTGAATGGGTTTCATTTTCTTTTCATTTCTGCAAGAAAATACTTGAAAATTAATATTTAATGCTAAATTGTTTATTTATTGTACCTAATCGAAAAATTCAATGATTACATATTACACTTGAAGGACATTGTTGTTGAGATGACTCCTCATGCGATGCAATTATGTCCATTTCTTTAACCATCTCCTTGTACACCTTTTTGGAAATTCCTACCAGCATATTTCTGACATCAACTTGTTCATCCTTTGAGATTTTCATAATCTTCCTAAAAATGTAACATGACAATAAACTATTTAATTTTTATATTGATATATGAAAAGTAAATACAACAAAAGTGATATTTACAAATGATTGATTTCTAGTAATATATACATATAATTCTAGAAAAAAAATTAAAGGAATATTACTTTTTCATTCCTTTTTCTTTGTGTACATTTTTGCTATTAAAACTCAGACATGTCTGATTGACCAATTCTTTCGAAACACATCCTGTAGTTTAGATAAAATTTGGTTCTCAGAATCATTGGATTGATTTTTGTATTCTAAGTTGAAATAAAATTTATGCATTCGTTCCATAGATCCCTCAAAGTTTTGTAAAAAAATTTCCCCTTTTCGTTAACCTTTAGCACAACTGCAGATGAGCTAAGGAGAAATTCATTCTCATTTGCATGTTCTAGTTTTTTTCTTTTCTTAGAAAAACATTCCTTTTTTGAGTTGCTAGTCCCTATAGAATATTAAACATATGTGAATTAATAGATTGTTTGAAACATGTTTTCTAATATTTTTAAGTATATTATTAATTACAATAAAAAAAAGAAACTCATATTAGATTGATAGTATTTTTTCATTCACCTGATTCATCCTTTTGCAATTTTACCATCAAGATTTTACGCTCTTCTAGTCATAGATCAGAAATAATCTTATTGAGCTTCGTCAAATTGTGGCTCTGCATGATACACAGTAAATAATACATATTAGTTAAACTTACATATAGTTCAAAATTATTAATTTTTGTAAAGAATTTACAAAAAACTTTCCTTTTTTTCTTTTCTTGATGTGCTATCAGTATTTTTGTCTTGATCTCTTGTCAACCATTTCTTTATCAATAGGAAACCTATACCATACCATTCATTAATATATTTTATAAATAAATCATAAAATTTTCAGGTAAAAAAAGAAAAAAATCAAGAAAATGGTGCGCCTTTAATGGCGTATGCACCGACGTCGGTGCGACATTTTCTTATAAATGCACCACCAAAACAGTAAAAACATCATACAGTGATCTCTATCAACAAAGAGAACTTGTGCATTATATGTTAACGAGAAGACCTATTAACAAGGAAAAATTAATAATCAGTGTAAAAAATGGATTTCAGTGTGAAGACGGAAGGATGAACCCTAGGTTTCTTGCCTTCAGCTCTCGGTTCTCTGCCACCGCTACCAAGCCTTAGCATAGGCTTGCAGATCATAGAACCCAGAGACATGGCATGACCTCAATTCAACTTGAGCCCAACGAGATACATAGCTACATTCATGAAAATCTAAAGAATCTATGCATTGAGCTCTCTCATGCACGCATAGAAGTCGACTCAATCTCTACACAAGTATACACTTGCAAGGTATAAGGGAGCACACCTGTGAGGATTCCTCACTCCTCTGCCACTGTCAAGAAAACACATAGCAATTTAGATTTGAAATATCAGAGGACTTCTGCTACACAGTCGCTCCAGATCACTACTGCAAACATACTTGCGTGTAGCCAGTCGCCAGCACAAGGGGTATGGTCACGTCTCTCAAGCCTTGCAAAAAAATGCTGATGACAAAGCTTCCCAGGGTAAACCTCCCCTTTTTCCCCTCATCTGCCTTGAAAATGGGGAAAAAATAAGGCCCCCAACAATAGCCCAAGCTCAGATGACTGTGGCAAGATCTCAAAAAAGCACAAGGACTACAGTGATCGGGCAAGGGTTCTCAAGCTGGGCTCTCCAATGCTTCTTGATAGCCCGGGTTCCCTAGATTGATCCTCTCAGACCTTTCAAATCTAGATCTCACTCCTCATGGGAAAATCCTTGATTATATGGGTTTGCTCAATAGAAAATGTACAGAAACTCCTACAAGCCCTGGAGCACAGGTTGGGGATTCCTTCATCTCTTCAAAGGCTTTTATACAGATGTACATGGCTTGATGTCTCTTTCCCCTTTTCATTCCATAACATTGAGAGAGATGCTATTATATTTTTAACCCTTAATTTGATTGGGGGGGGGGGGGGGGGGCTGCAGGGCACTCTTCATCTACACGAGCCTTCTCCGACAAGGATGTTGTCCATGCACAAAAAAAAAAAAAAGATACATTCCCAGAGGCCCCTAAGCCATTTCTGGTTGATAATATGGACGAATTTCCCTCCATAGAGATTTCCCATCCAAATTTGGCAGAGAAGCTTCAAAAATATGTAGAAACTGCCATCATCTACAGATTCAATGGACTTTGGCTGCTCATAAAGGATCTCTACGAATAGATCTATGCCAACTGGACCCACCACTACACGGTTATATTCTGCTAAAAGGGCTTCTTCATTGTAGTGTTTTAACATTGCAAAGATTACCAAAGGGCCATAATAGAAGGTCCATGGTTTTGGTGATGAGCAAGACTATTCCTCAACCTTTGGTTCCCAAATTTAGACCCCTCTATAGTAATCATCACCAAGATTCCAGTATGCTTCAGGCTTCCTAATTTACCTATTAATTAATGACACATGTCAGTCTTCCAAGGCATCATAAACTGCCTGGGCTACTACCTGACATCAGATCCCTTTTGGGAGTACCAAGGGCTATACACATATGGCAGAATATTTGTTTAAATTGACATAAGTAAAGTTCTTCCAAATCAAATCAATCTCAATATTGGTGATTTCTTATGGACACAGTCTATAGAATATGAGAACACTTCCTTCCGTTATCACCACTGTCACCAAACAAGGCACCATCAGAACTTCTATGCCAAGTTCCTAGCCTAGAAAAAGCAAAACAACCCCAAGCCAAAAACCAAAATATGGATACCTTTTCACTCACATTTGGTTGATGACGATGACACCTCAAGCTCAAATGAGGAGGAGATTGACGCAAAAATGGAGCAAGAAAATTAGACGAGAGACTCATCCTCAATTTTCCCTGAGGGATCCCCTGTCATGATGACTTCTCAGTAACACACCCATGAATCCTCCTCTTTTGAATCAAATAAGGAGACTCTTCCAGTAGTCAACAACAATATTTAAGTGGTTCTAGACCATTCGCACCAAGGTGGATGGGTCAAAGTCAACAAAAAAAGGGAAAAAATCTCGTACGAAGGATGTTGTCCACTCTGGGTAGAACCTTGTTTCTCTCTTCTTTTGTTTCCTAGTTATGCTTCACTGCTATTTTGTTTGTTTCATTTTCACCCTTCGAGACCAAGGTTGATTATTTATCATTTCAGGTTAAAGCTTCTTTCCTCTCTTAATTGTAATCTCTACTTGTACCATATGATTGCTTAATAGAATTAGTCTTATTTACCAATAAAAAAAACACAGACAAATTAATAAAAATATTGTAGTGTTAGTTTTTGTAGAATATGATGTCATGGAGGGCGCTGTGTGGCATATTCTTATAAACATACCACGAAAATAGGGGAACACTGTACGATGCTCTCTATCAACAAGGAGTCGGGTGCATTATATGTTAAAGAGTGCACTAATTAACATAGACATAAAATAAAATGAAATTTTTTTTGGGAAACACTACATTCGTGATGTGCTATAATGAAATAGCACACCAGTGACCTATTTTATACGAGGCGCACAGATTTGAAATTATTATTATTTTTTTTTATGAAATAGTATGTGTGCGGTTTTCTGTGATAAAACAATGCACCAATACACTATTTTACACAGGGCACAACAATTAAAAAAAATCTATTTTTTCTAAATTCACGCAAGGGACAACATGAATTGGGATCCAACTCTATAAGTCATTCTTTGGGTTAGATGTAATAGACCTATATATATAGCAATACAAACCCTCTAAATATAAAATGAAAATCTCTAATTCTTAAGTCACGAAAACGGGAAGAAGAAAGGACAAAAACAAAAAGAATCAAGGGCTTCGTGTAAGAACAGTTTATTTATTTATTTATTTTTATTTTTGAAAATGATTAGTAAAATTAAAATTTTTTACTTACCATGTATTAAATAAAACACAAAATGTAAAAAAAACATTTATTACATAAAATTTAATCACTAGATGGTTTTAAATTCTATGCTACAGGGTTTGAATCACTCGAGGTTTGGAATTTTGATTGTCTGAAGAGTTTTGTTTGACAAAATTTCACTACTCGACAAGTCTCTCGTCCTCTCTTGCTCAAGGTATGTCTCTCATGCAAATCTCTCCTTGAATATTTTTGCAAAAATAATGAAATAATGAAAAGTTTTTAATATTTAAAGAATTGTTTTATGAAATTAGATTTACGAGAATATTTTTCCGCCCATTTTTCAATTTCCTCTTTTTTTCACTTTGAAAAAATAAGTATGTGCTTCTTTTCATTGTGTCTATTCGTTGCCTATGTGTCTATTACTAGGATATCACCGGTTCTCCTTAACTAAAACACACAGATGCGGTTAACATTACATTAGCACCGATAACAATAAGTCCATTTTTAAGGTACCGATATTACTTTTAGGTGTGTACACCAAACTTTATTGTTTATTTTCCTCAAATTTAGGAAGAAAATATCATAATTGTATTGAATGGAAAATTCTTAAAAATCTAGCTCATTCCATAATGTTTCTCAAAGTCCATCGCAGAGTTCTCCCTGTCCGTCTCGAAACATAATATTTACTTCATATTTTATTTATATTTTCAGTATCCAATTGAATTTATGATTTTTATCCATGTCAATGAGATTAATAGACTTTATAATATATAAAAAAATTTAGGTTCATGTAAAATAAAAATCACGTTCTAATGCACAAAATATTCAAATAGCTCCAAAACATTAGAAGCCCCTTATCAGGAGTAGCATACCGCAAGGCGCATTTGGTAGATGAAAATGGATAGTTGTTTCACCCTGCCAATTGTAACAATATTGCATCTTCTAGCCACAATCCTGGTACAATGATGGTAATAATAGTGGTTTGGTATAATAATGTAATTATTTCAACGTCAAACCAATTAATCATGCATTTTTTAGGTGCTTACTAATTAATATCAAATATTTTGTACTAATCGTGTTCAAATATATTTTTTAAAATTATTAGGATTCTAGTGATGATGATTTACCTACCTACCATCTTCCATTACACCCCATGACAACGTAAAATCAAGATAATGTTGAATTAAGAGAAAAAATCGAAGAGCAACTATACCAAAAATGGTTTAATCAACCACCTATTCAATTCCCTCTACGTCCAGATTCACTAATTAGGAATGACTACAACAATAGTAGTTCTTCATAAGCTCGCAATGGAGGAAATAAACTAGAGGTTGATATGGATGATTACTTAAGGGATACGAATGCCATGGATACAATGTTGTTCGAATCATTCCAGAAAGATGATCGGCTAGGGGATGATGCTCATATTGTTGACACCATTTCCGAAAGCCTTAAATTTGCTTCCACCACCCCTCTCTTTGGACTTTGTGGCCAGTAAAAGTATACCTAGTTGGAGACAATGATGTTACTATAAAACTTGAAATCAAAGTTTGGCTCCTCGAATGCATGTTTCTCAAAAAATTTGAGGTAATCTAACAGAAATTCCTCCCTTATATTTCGAGAAATATAATCACACAATGAAAATTATAAATTATAAATTTTAAGAATTTTGATAATTATATTGGCATTCATGTATATTTAATATTTTCCATGATCACTAACTATAGGTTATTCAAAGATAAGGTTCTTCCAAGCGATAATGTCCTTCTTGGTAGCTACGAAAAGGCAAAGAAATTGTTGAAAATGTTGGGTGTTGAGTACATACCATATCATGCATGTCCAAATGATTGTATTCTATATAGAGGATAATATGGAGATAATGATATATGTCTGAAATTTGAGCATGACAGGTATGATAAATAAAAAAAGAAGAGTAAATAATGTGGTCCCACTTTTAAGATGTTGAGGCACATGCCTATAATCCCAAGGATTCAAAGGCTCTTTCGTTGCAAAAAATTAGCTATGTTGCAGGGATGGCATTCCTCACACATAAGTGAGTTGGGAGTTATGTGAATCCCAACATATTCAACATCCATGAAGCATATAGAGGATACATGGACTGAAAAAATCAATGATGAAGTACGAACTCTATGACCCAGCATAGCCATGGATGGCGTCAACTCATATTCCCTCTAGAACACCAACTATTTTATTTGGTTTGTAGTAATGATCAGTAACAATATCCCTCCATGGTTTTCCATGAAGAATGAACATCGTATGTTAGCTCTCATAGTCCTGGATAGAAGAAAAGTGAAGAATATGGATGTCTACTAAGAACCACTAGTAGATGAATTAAAGGAATTATGGGATGGGATAAATGTATATGATGTATCAAGACCCATCACAAAACAGAGGAGTTTTACATTATAAGGAATATCGGGTTACACGACACATGATTATCTAGGATTAGGAGTTTGCTCTAGTAAATTACATGTTTATTTATTTGTTTATATACATACCAATATTCTTTCGCATATTAGTTATTTAATTCGTTGTAATTGTTCTGATCTTCATGATATTATTTAACATGTCATGCATATATATTGTATACAATAACCTCACAGGTCTTGTAACAAAAGAGTATTTTGGATGTAAATTTTTTGGACCTTCTCTGAAAGCTAGATGGTCCAACAACCTACGAAAGCCACTATGTGACTACTCGAGGGTATTGCTCCTAGAGGAACACCCTTATAGAAGAGAAACATCAAATTTCAATGGTAAATGGTAGAGAACCCAAAGGCCTCCAATAATGACACTAGTTGAATGGCTTATAGCATATGAGAGAGAGAAGGATAAGGAGTTCATAGAAATTTTCGATTCATATGGGGAGCCTATGTTCGATGATCCATAATTCTTAGAAACCTATGTTGAGAAATTTCCCATTGGGATGAAAATGAAATCTATCTTTTATGACCTCCCATATTGGGATCATCTTAAGATTACCCACTTATTAGATCCCATGCATATATTTAAAAATGTTTCATCTTATTTATCGAGAAACATATCATCGAAAGAAAATGACACATTGGCTATTAGGAAAGATCTTATTACTTCAAAAACTAAAAAGAAACATTGGCCAAGACAATTAGAAAGTAAATGATCAGAGGCAGGTGCTGGTTCTTCTAATTCATGGTATTTCAAAGAAGGTTATGTCCCATGGATTTTAAAAATAGATGATATTTCTTTGGAAAAGGAAGTTATCATGGGTGTGAGGGTTCCATCTTCATACGGGTCTTCACTACAACATTGCTTCTCCATGGATGACCATTTGTTGGGGTTGAAATCACATGAACATTTGAATCTTCTTAGAGTACTATAATGTCAAATGCATGATTTTATTATTTTTTATATTAATAAATTGTATCCCATGCAGGGATATAAAACATAAATAATTTTGTATATTATTTCATGTGTTTATAACTTTTCAGTGGAATTATGCTTTGTTCATACATGTGTGTGTGAAACATGAATTCCCTCAAGACCTAGGTCATGTGATATCTAAATTATATTCATTTGTACATCGGATCACGTCAAAGGAGATTTATGTGGCTAACATTCCACGGTGGCGTCAAGAGATAGTTGAGATTTTTGTATGCTTGATTAGGAATTGCTGACGTGTTTCATCGACTTGCAGGTTCACCTTCTAATGCACCTAGTATATTAGGTTGAATTAGTTGGGTTGGTTTCTTGTCATTGGATATTCTTCTTAGAGAGGTACATGAATAAATTGAAAGGTTTTGTTCGAAAAGGGAAAATCCCAAGAGGGTCTATTGCAGAGGAGTACATATCATATGAGAATTTCTATTATTCTAGTGAGGACATCAAGAATATCGACAAGAGACCATGCGAGTGATTTGGGATGATGAAAGTGATGAAGACAAAAGAGAAGGGGGCCTACTCCAAACGAATGGAAAAAGGCACATGATAAAGACTAAGCGACTTATAGTTTTTCAAATTTACACAAAGTAAATATTCATGTTGAACATCGATATAATTCATACTTTGATCTCTTATATACTATATGTTAGTTTGATTTCGTCAGCGAATGCAGAAATTGAAGCAATTAATAAATTTGTTCTTTATAATAATGAAGCGACACAACCATGGGCCGCATTGTACGAACAAAAGAGGATGAAATGGGATAGTGATAGGAAAGAATTCATATGGTTTAACAGTAGAACTATGCCTTATCTTGATCATTTAAGATAAAATATGCCAAAACTATTCCCCAATAGTTGGGTTGCTAACCAAGCCAGAGAGAAATACGGTACAACCAGTCGTTACCCGTGTGCTTAAGAGGATGTGCTAAACATAGGTATTGGGTGCACCCACTCAATAATAATATATTTATGTAAATTTTAAACTTGATAATGCAAATTTGAAATGCAATTACATTAATATTTTATATTTGAACTGTTGGGTTATTATAATACACATGACAATATGATTTTTAAACTTTTTTATAGGTGCATTTGTTCCCATGTATGTGGGCATATGGTCACCATTTTCACATAGAAAATGACGATGATGGACACATGACAGAATATTGTGGAGTGGAAGTCGAGTACAATCAATCTACTTGATTTAGCCACTATGATAAAAACCTAATACGAGGGACGTTTGGTTACTTCGGAAAGATTCAAGAGATCATTGAAGTGGATTTCTCTTATTTCCAGGGTGTTATTTTTCGGTGAAAGTGGTGGGACACCTTTGCTCAGAATAATGTAAAGGAATATCACGATAGTAGGTTGATATGTATCAACTCTAGGAAGATGTGGGATTAAGCTAAGGACCACTATGTTTTCCCCAAACACTGTAATGAGTTTTTTTTTCCCCAAATGTGTTGGATAGTAATTGGTGGGTTGATTGAGACATGACCGTAGATAAAATAATATTGTTGAGAACAATAGTGTTATCATACCAAGCGATCTGGAATATAGTGAGGGTGATCATGATAACCGAGAGTGATATTGTATATGCATTATTTCATCATTTATACTTTTTTAAGATGGGGTTTTATAAAGAAGAGGAATTAATTACCTTATAACTAAGACTCCTTTTTTGAAACATTATAATATGTATTTTGAATTAATTGGTAACTTTCATTGTGTTAATGTTAAAATCATTTCACTAGATAATTTGAAATTATGTTGATCTCCAAAAAAATGGCATATTGTATAAAGTAATTTTTTTTTCTGTATGTAAGATCATAATAAAATAATAATAATTCTAAATTACATGAATTTATTTGCCTTATTTTCTAAAATTTATTGCGTTACAAAAATTTATATTATTCTAGATTTATTATTTTACAATTATCTATATTCATACAAATTTACAATTTTACAAATTTACAGATTTAAAAATTTTAATAAAATTGAATTATGACAATACATACCATTACAATTACAATTTTACAATTTCATAATACAATTACAATTTTAGAATTTTACATACAATTATGATTAAAATTACAATTACAATAATTTCACATTAATACAATTAAAATTTTACAAATATTCTACATACAATTAGAATTAGAATTGAAATTTTACAATCACATACAATTACAATTACAATTACAAATACAATTTTAGAATTTTACATACAATTACAATTACAATTACAATTACAATTTTAGAATTTTATATGCACTTACAATTGCAATTACAATTACAATTTTACAATTTTATAGACAATTACAATTACAATTACAATTTTACATATATACAATTAAAATTACAATCATTTCACGTTAACACCATTAAAATTTTACAAATATTTTACATACAATTACAATTAAAATTAGAATTACAATCACAATTACAATCATTTCACATTAATACAATTAAAATCTTACAAATATTTTACATACAATTAGAATTACAAATTCAATTAGAATTAGAATTAGAATTACAATTTTACAATTTCACATAGAATTGCAATGAAATTTACAATTACGATATTTAAAATTATAATTTTAGAATTTTACATACAATTACAATTACAATTACAATTACAATTTTACAATTAAAATTACAATTACAATCATTTCACATTAATACAGTTAAAATTAAAATTAGAAACACAATTACAATTTTACAATGTTACATACAAATAAAATTTAAATTTGAATTACAAGCACAACATAATATTTAATAAATATCATGATTTAATATTAAAAATAAACACCACGATCATGAAAACCATCTTACAAACTTCATATTCGACTGAAAAAGGTATTCAAATTCGCTAACATCATTTAACAAAACACAAGCATTGTATAACATCATCACAACACAAACATCAAATATACATTTCATGCCAAATAACTTCTATCACATACACATTTATCTGCAAGCTGCACATTAAATGAACATATCGAACAAGACCTAACAGTATACACATCATGATGAACACTGACATGTAAATTAAGTAAAACTGCAACATGAACCTAATATATATATAGTCTCAAAAATACAAAAATAAAATATAAGTACATATAAATGTCAAATGTCAGCTTCTGGTACATCAATACTAGGACAGGAAAGGCCTCCTCAGTCGATGGTTGAGCCTCGACATCCTCAAATAGATGTCGATCATCATGTGCCTATTGATCTGTATGTGCCTCATGCTAATCAGGATCAACTGGCTGCTCATGATAACTCGACGTGCATGGTCTAGCCTATTGATCTATGGATTGTGAGGTGGTTGGCTCAGCTGATGGACCTTCTGTTGGGCAGTGAAAGAGGTATGAAATTGCTATGCATTTTTTCATTCTTTTACCATAGATATACTTTTGTTTGCCTTGGAAAGGTAATTTATTATAAGAATTGCAATTAAATTGGAAAGATCTATGTTTGGCATAAGAAGATGACTAAAGGTTACTTTTATTGGCAAAATAGGAATTCGAGGAGGTGAGAAATTGTACCAAAGGCATGGCTGAGAACAATCTAATTGCTACTCCACTCATGATGAATCATATCCAGCTGAAACCAAGAAGATCTGAATGAATTGCTAGAAGGGGAAGGGGACAGCTCGGCCTTGAACAAAATGAACAGAACGATGACAAAACAAGAAAGGGGCGAATCCCTTAGGATCAGAAGATCTTGAGGGATGACTGTTCAAACTTATCATAGTCCTTGATTTGTCCATCAAAGAAGTGAATATAAGGCAATAGTCTTTAGTAGCGAAGGACGGTGTGGTTATGTTGTGAAAGACAGTTTCAATTGAAAGACTTTTATATTTCCTCAGCAATCAATGTTTATTGACTCTCAGTCATGAGAGAACTCTATCCGTAATCCTTTTTGATTTAATATAAAACACACATTCCATATATTCTCTAGAATTCTGAGTTAAGCCCAGCGGTACTTCACTCGCGCTAAGGGCCCGGCTCTGGTGGATTACTATGTTGTTGTATTATTAATCTTTGTTTGATGATACGTGAAGTGTGTTTAGTATTTATTTCCATTATAGAGTTATTTCATTGATTGTTAAAGCAAGTGCAGAGCCATTGATGTTTCGTTCTTTACCGCAATTACATTTATTGATCAATTATTTCGTTATTATCTTTTGGCTTTGCTGTTCCGTAACTATATTGAGTTTCTATTCCATTTATATACAGTTTGTTATTGGATTATGATTGACTGTCGACAGGCTTGAGTGTGGAGATTTACTTATTTCAATTACATTTGTAAACGTTGTTCATTTCATACTTCTATTCCTTTTCTAGATTTCATTTCTTTAAGTTGTTCTAATTGAGTCTGCTTTTGTTTTAATTTCTCTAAGATATCCAAACTATAGAGGGTAGAGGTATTTTCTCCAAGTCCCCAGATTTGGTCATCTTACATTGATTTCTAAGGGAAAGAGTTATTGCTACTACATCCCTGATCGATTTCCAACAAGATTGATGTAGTTTAGTGTTTCCATTTCTGTCATCGTAGTTAGATTTCTTTCTGAGCATTCATTACTTTTGTGTTTGATATTTTATGCTACATCTTCACAAGCATTGTTCTTAGATAATTGTAGCCTCAGACAAAGTACACTCTTGGAATAAAAAGACGCTCCCGAATTGATGATTAATGTAGGCTAATTAGGTGTTTAAAAGATACATTTTTATGGTCCAACATTTTGGCACCGTTACCGGGGAGAGTGTATGCCATTTTAAAGGAGTAATGCACAACTGATTTACTTTTGCTTGCGGAGAATTGGGTATTAAAGACGGAAGGTAAGAACTTGCACACTGGGCAAGAAACACACTTGCTCGCAACTCGCTTCACAGCAGAATTAAGTAAGCTTTTCTTTTGGGTAGGAATGAAGGATTGTTTCTTTGAATGAATAAACCAATTAAGCGACACAAAATTCCTCCTAAAACTGAAAAACTTAAGGGACCGGTGACCCTTGGGCACACGACCTTTATTGATGAAATCCTTAAGAAAACATAATATTAGCCATCTGTAGGATTTAAAAGAACTACTTCTAGACAGCCTAATAGTTCCCTTCAGGCTACAGAGTCACCATCTGAAGCCTTTGCTGAGATACATAGTCAAACAGAGGGAATTAAGAAAGATTCCCAAGAAATTGAGAATCCTTGCATAATTCTCCTTCACGAAGGGAACTCCAGCAATCTCCAAGAGGGAGAAGCGGAAACATGAGAAACTACGAACTCAAAATCACCTATTAAAATCACCAAAACAATAAACAACCCAAATAGGGGAAGTGTTGCTCAACCTATTCAGAACCGAGGTCCTGTATCACCTCAAACAGTAGGACAATAGGGAATACTTATTCCAGACAGAGGGAGTGCTATCAAAGCTATTTCTACCCCTGTTTGTCAACCTAGAAATTCCCTGGAGATCCCAGTATTGGCATATCTTCGATCAAATGGCCTAGAATCAAAATTAGAACCAGCGGCAAACCTCTACGCTGCAATATCCTATAGTAGATACTGCAGTTACCACACCCATGAAAGCCATTCCTCTTCAACATATTCCCACATTTCATGGTTTGACATTAGAAGACCCAGATGCATTTCTGTCTGAATTTGATATGCTATGTAGAGGATATGATTACACCACTAACGCCCAAAAAATGAAATTGTTCCCTTCTACATTAAAAGGAGCAGCCCTACGATGGTTTATGGGAATAGGTGGGGGTGTCATAACTGATTGGGATCATATGAAGGCTACATTTTTAAAGAAATATCAAGATTATTGTAGGTCTCGGGAATTAAAAGATGAGATATTCCAGATGACAGCAAAACCAAGTGAGACCTTCGAAGAGTATGTGGAATGGTTTCAATATAATTTGCAGAGATCCCCTTATGCATCTTCACCTTTACCTAATAATGTTTTGAAAACCGCATTAACTAGGGGAATGAAAGACCAATGGGTTGAAACATTGAATCTCATGGGAAAAGGTTATATATATCAAGAAAGCTATCCTGACATCGTTGATTTGTGTATCAGGTGCTCGAGAGGTAATACAAGGTTGAAATCAGTAGAACGTGACATAATTACAAGGGAAAATAAGACCTCTAATGAGGATGTGACTCATGCAGAGATTGGAAATCTGCTAGAAGACTTTAAGACAGACATACTGGTGACTCTAACAACGCAATTTAACATCATGCAAGCCAAGCAGAAGAAGGCAAAAGTAGAGCAAAACTTGGCAATATTCTGCCCCAGATGTAGAAAGAAACACATCCACAAAGAATGCCCATTGGATGTGGTTAAAGTCTGCACCATTTGCAGGAAAGACCACCCTACAAAATGATTCCCGTCGCTTCCTAGCTTAAGAGAAAAATATAAGGAGGTAGAAGAAGAATCAAAAGTGGTATGCCTGCTTAACCAGCGCTGACAATGGTAGCCATGACCATCAGGTATGCAAAATGGTCCATTTTCTTTTCAACCTCCTCAATATAATGCTCAACAGTATAGTGGGCTATGTCAGAATTAATCACCCTTCCCTAATTGGTCACAACAACAATTTCCTCCCACATCTTGGCCCAGCCAAACAAATAAAAATAACTAGCCTAGCTTTCCCTTTTATCCACCATTTTGGCCCACACAATGGTCCCCTTCTACTTCTCAGAACCAGCCCTGGCAGTCAAACTGGAAAAAACCTCCAAATCAGCCAGCTGGATCAATTCCTCTCTCTCAACCTACACTGCCAGCTCCTTACCCAAATCTCCAGACTAATTCGAGACCGCAACTCCCAGCCCAACCCAACCCAAACCCAAACAATAGGCCAGTTTAGTCTGTCCAAATAACAGAACCTCTAGAAATAGAAACTGAACTAACGGAGTGCAATGATATTCAATTAAGGTCTAGGGGTATAGTCGAAATAGAGAGAAATAATGATGATCATATTGAAGATCCATTACCTATAGAACAAATAGAAAAAAATGAGAAGGAAGTTCAACAACACAATCAACACCAAAATCAATAACAAAATAAACAACAACATGTAATAACTTTTTCTCCACCATTCCCAAAACGATTAATTATCCCCCGTCCATTAGAACAACCTAACTTTGATCTTCTGGGAGAATTAAAAAATTAATGTATCAAAATCCCTCTCCTCTAAGCTATTCAAGATATTCCTATATATGCAAAAACCATTAAGGAATTATGCATAAAGAGGAAAACAACAACCAATCCTACTGTCCAAATAGTTGGTACCTTATCTGATTTATTATCAGGAATGGAAACACCTATCAAATATGAAGACCCAGGAAACCCTATAGTAACAGTTCAGATCAATGGCCAATCATTTCCAAATGCCTTAGTTGATTTTGGGGCAGCAATTAATATTTTAACAACTACCACCTGTCAAAAACTCGGCATTACATCATTAGAACCAACAAAAACTTTGCTAGAATTATCTGACCGATCAGTAGTTAAACCAGAAGGTACACTACAAGATGTAATGGTATCTATAGATTCCTGGGAATACCCTTCTGACTTCCTGGTTATCAATCCAAAGAACCGACTAGATGGACATCCATTAATTTTAGGTAGACCTTGGTTGGCAACTGCTGATGCTTATATTGGATGCAGAGAAGACAACATGACCATAACAAGAGGAAATTATGTCAAGAATTTAGCCTTATATCCCCCAGCCCAGCCAAGTCCATCAATAATCAAAACAACAAGACCACCTGCATCATATTTTGTGGAAAAAATGAGGTCACCTCTAACTATAGAAGAAGCTCTGGATTTTAAAGATCAAATAGAGGATGATATCATTAATAATTTTTCACAAATTGAATCTCATTTGCAATGTCACATGATTAAGGCAGCATTCGACAATAAAGAAGAAGAATATCATTTCAAATATATTCATGATCAAGCAATACCTACCACCTCTATAAATAATAGCAAGACTGTAGAAATTGAGCCGGGTAAAAATTTGAACATCAACAAGAATCTTACTGCTGAACAAGAAGAAAAATTGATCCAATTACTACGAAAATTCAAAGCAGCTTTTGCATGGGATTACCCCGATATGAAAGGAATTGACCCACAATTATGTACTCACCACATTTACATTTAAAAAGATGCAAGACCCATTTGGAAACCTCAAAGGAGACTAAATCCTCATCTTAAAGACATTGTGAAAGATGAATTAAAAAAAATATTAGATGTTAATTTCATCTACCCAATATCTGATAGCAAGTGGGTCTCCCCATTAGTGGTGGTACCAAAAAAGAATGGGATGTGGAGGATATGTGTAGATTATCGAGAACTTAACAAAGAAACACAAAAATACCACTTTCCCCTTCCTTTCATTGACCAGGTATTAGACACATTGGCACGGAAGAAATTCTTTTCATTCCTGGATGGCTTCAATGGGTATAACCAAATAAAAATTTCCCCTAAAGACAAGGACAAAACTACCTTTACCTGCCCATGGGGCACATTTTCCTACTGAATCTTACCTTTTGGCCTATGCAATGCCCCTGCTACATTCCAAAGAGCAATTCTCAGCATCTTTGCAGACCTAATAAATGAAGGCCTCGAAGTATATATGGATGATTTCACCCCTTATGGGGATGACTTTGAGCCTACATTAAGAAACCTAGAAAAAGTATTTCAAATATGTATTGACACTAGGCTTTGTCTAAGCAACGAAAAATGTCTTATGATAATGACCGAAGGAGTTAACTTAGGCCATTATATTTCAGCAGAAGGAATTCAAGTAGACCCAGCCAAAATTCAAATACTCTTGTTAATTCCTACACCTACTACACAAATAGAGGTACGTAGCTTTCTTGGATTTTCTGGTTACTATAGAAGATTTATTGAACATTATTCTCGAATAGCTGCACCTTTATACACACTGACTGGAAATATTGATTTCGTTTGGACAGATAAATGTGACAACGCCTTTAATGCTTTGAAGAAGCTCGTTTCAACAGCCCCAGTGCTCAGGGGCCCAAATTGGAATTTTCCATTCCAAATTTCATCTGATGCCTCAGACACAGAAATTGGAGTAGTACTTGGGCAGGAGGAAGACAAGAAGCCATATGCCATTTACTACATTAGCAAAAATCTATCCCCTGCTGAATTAAATTATACTATGACTGAGAAAGAATTTTTAGCTGTAGTTCATGCTATAAACAAATTTAGACATTACATAACTGGGTATCCTATAGTACTTTATATACATCATTCTACCATTAAGTTTGTTAAACACCATGTTAAGGACACACATGGTGTGTGAGAAGATGAACACACATAAGAGACTCAACACACAATGAAAGATAAGCGTGAGGCTTTCTTATTTTCCATTATACAAAGATGTACATTTATAGTACAATGGTGTGACTCTTGGTTTCATATTCCAAGGTCACTTGGACTCCATTGTGACTTTTCACATTCCACACCTACCCATGTAGGATTATGTGTTCCAACATCCCCCCTTAATCCGAAGGGGTATGTGTGAGTCCAAGAAAAGAGTTGTAATACAAATATGCAAAGTATGCATGGCAGCACTTGGGCTGAATCAACTCTCTGAAATGTTGGAAAAAAGAGGTGGTTTAAGGATGACAACGAACACTGGAACACAAAACTTGTTGCAATTCCTAGAACTCCTCCAAAACTAGCAAGAAGCTGAAAGCTTCTGCTAGAGGAATTGTCCCTCATAAAAAAGGGAGACCTTCAACCTAAAAGAAGGGAGGTCTACTACCTGTGATGGTTTTAGGATGACCAACAACTCTGGAATGCTTTGAAGCATTTCCTGGAACTCAACCAAAGCTAGCAAGAAGCTGAAGGCTGCTAAGCTAAAGGCTTTTGCTAGAGGAAGTGTTCCTCATATATGAAAGGGAGACCTTTGACTTAAAAGAAGGGAGGTCTACTACCTGTGATGGTTTTAGGTTTTCCAAAAACCAAAAATGATGGTTTTACGTTATCCACCAACCGAAGGCATGCTCATGGGCATCCATGTCTCTGGTTACATCTCTGAATCTGGAATGATGAATTGTGGCTTAGGCTCGCTTGATCTGTCGTCGAAGCTTGTACATGACCACCATTTTCCCCCCTGTCAGGGACAAGGTGAGATGATGGTGAAAACTCAACTGCAAGTTTGCTCAATATCCATGAACAAGTTCTAACATGTGTTGTAAACATCTTCTTGGCTGCTGATGCCCATTGCCAAGAAGCGATCCATCCAATATGAATCTTTGTTCTTGCAGGAGGCTTGTTTCTGAAGCATCTGTCTAAATAATGGGTGTGCCGATCACAGTGCTTGCATGGGTGAAGATCAAAATAGTGATCTTTCATATGGCCAACTCGATCACAGTGTTGGCATTTCTCAATCTGTTGTGGAAGTGGAACATAATATGGAACTACTCCAGGTGAACTGTCATACAGGAATATAGCACTCTAAAATATGATGGGCTTTGTGTAGTCTGGAATATGAAAGGTCACATCCTTGTCATATTCAAGACCAGTTCTGTGCTTGTTGTGGACAAGATCTTCCCAAGGTCTGATGATGGGCTTGAGAAGTGCAGGCTGAGCTATTGCATCTGCATGTACATCTACTCTAGTACAAGGAACTAAATGTGGATCAACTGCAACTTTATCTTCTTTCCTCTGATGAGAGTCCTTCTCAATCTTCTGAACAGAAACAGGTTCAGAATGGTGACTCCTTTGCTAAATTTCATCTTGTTGGAACTAAGATTCCAATTGCAAAAACTCAATATTTTCTTGTGCATCTAGCAAACAACTTTGAATATTACAAAGAGCATTCTTGCTCATTTTTATCATGTCATCAACATTGGAATGAATGAGGCTATTCAAAAACTCTAATGCCTCATTGATTTTAGCCATTTCAACAACTTAGGCTAAAAAATGAAAGGGTGTTGGCTTCAACCGAAAATGCACCAGTTTATAATGTCATTCAACAACAAATACAAACGACTCCAAAGAATTTCCAACTATGGAAATCTCAAGTACAAAATTTTCTCCTCAAATGATGGAGGGCAATCAACAATATTTTTTCAACAACTCAAGTACTGATTGCAACTGTGAATGAAGAGGAAAATTCCACTCACAATACAATGTCAATATCTCTGCAAAAATATTTGTTTGAATGTGCAGCTGAAAACACTTGTGCAAAAGGCCTTTAAGACATCTGAATTTTCCTTCAAAGGACAGAAATTGCAGGAAGACTGAGCAGTGAGAAAACCTTCAGATGCACAAGGCTACTCTTCTTCAAAACCACTGTTGTTCTTCTTCAAAACAAATTCTGAATGCTATCAATTTTTGAATGCTACTCCTTCTTCAAAACACTTGTGAATGGCGGAAAAAACACTGCTACAAAAATTCTCTAAAAACTACAAAAATGTCAAGAATTTTGTAGATATGCATAGGCCATAAACACAAATGGTTCATTCAAAGTGGAGCAGGGCTAGCAATCACCCACTTTGATACCATGTTAAACACCATGTTAAGGACACGCATGGTGTATGAGAAGATGAAGACACAGAAGAGACTCAACACAAAATGAAAGATAAGCGTGAGGCTTTCTTATTTTCCATTATACAAAGATGTACATTTATAGTACAATGGTGTGACTCTTGGTTTCATATCCAAGGTCACTTGGACTCCATTGTGACTTTTCACATTCCACACCTACCCATGTAGGATTAGGTGTTCCAACAAAGTTTTTAGCAAATAAACTTGTTACAAATGGAAGAGTGACAATATGGTTGATTTTACTACAGGAATTTGATATCATGATCAAAGATCGACCGAGCAAAGAGAACCCTATAACTGACTTTCTGTCAAGAATGCCAAAGCCAACAGATGAATAAGTAGTTCAAGATTACTTTCCGGATGAAAATATCTTCGTTGTTACTACTAGAACACCATGGTATGCTGATATAGCGAACTATTTGGAAATAGGTAAATTACCCAAACATATATCCCTTAATGAAAGAAAGCAAATAATACATCGTAGTACTCGTTTTTCCTGGATTGGGGGCTACTTATTTCATACAGGTGCAGATATGCAAATAAGATGATGTGTTAGGGAGGATGAGGTATATGACATTTTGAAAGCATGCCATGATGGACAGTGTGGCAGACATTTTACAGAACGCAGAACTGCCCATAAATTTTTATGAACAGGCTACTATTTGGCCTACTATTTTTAAAGATGCTAAAATTTTTTTGCAAGCTTGTGATAGTTATCAAAGGGCAGGTCGCCCTGGGCAGTCTGATGAAATTCCCTTAAAAACTCAAATAGTGATTGAACCCTTTGAACGTTGGGCCCTTGACTTTTTTGGTCCCATTAGCCCTCCATCAAACCAGAAAACATATATCCTAGTTGCAACTGAATACGTTACCAAATGGGTTGAAGCAGAGCCCCTTTCAAAAGCTACAGAGGATTCTATAATTCGGTTTCTTTTCCAAATCTTTGTCCGCTATGGCCTCCCAAGAGACATAATCACTGATGGTGGACCACAGTTTGTAGGTAACAAATTAGCTGAAACATTGCAGAATTACCATATTCAGCATAGGATTATAACTCCATATCACCCGCAGGCCAATGGCCAAGTCGAGAGAACAAACAAGGTAATCGAATATATATTAACAAAAACTGTTGCTTCACATAGATGATATTGGGCCTACAGATTGCTAGAAGCATTGTGGGCATATCGAACAACATGGAGACCTACAATAGGCTATTCGCCATATCAACTGGTATTTGGAAAAGAACCCATATTTCCCATCGAATTTGAAATTCAAACACTAAGAACAGCTCAAAAGGTGGGTCTGAATTTAGATGAAGCCTAGGATAAAAGACTGCAGCAACTTAACGAATTAGATGAAATTAGAGTCTCTACTCTTCAGCATACAGCATTAATTCAGCAACAGAGAGCCAAATGTCATGACGCCCATATCAAAGAAAAGATCTTCCGTGAAGGAGATTGGGCACTCCTATATGATTCTTGGTTTCAGGATTTCCCTGGAAATCTCTAGACAAGATGGCTTGGACCCTACGAAATACAGAAAGTGCATAATAATGGCACTCTCACATTAGTAACCATTGACGGATCTAGACATTCCTTTAAGATAAACGGTCATCGTGTCTGATTGTATCACAAGCCGCTTACCTGGGAATCCTTTTACCATATGCTACAGGAATATTCGACCATGGAAATTCTTGCTGAAGGGGAGAATTCCTCCTCGACACCAGTCTGATAAATCGTTCCTTTTTAATTTTTTACATAAAGCATTTTTTTCTATTTCTGATTGTTATTTTATGAAATTCATTTTTTTTTTGTTAATATTTCTTTACTTCTTGAATTTGGTTTCTTTAAAATGAAAAAAATGAAAAAAATTCTATTTTTTTCGCGTTGCTGTTCCTTTCTAAAGGAACAACACTTCTGCTATTCCTTTTGAAAGGAACGACAGTTTCGCAGAGTGCTTTTGTTGTTCCTTTCCAAAGGAGCAACACTTTTGCCAAATATTTTTTCTGTTGTTCCTTTCAAAAGGAACAACAGTTTCGCACAGTGTTTTTGTTGTTCCTTTCCAAAGGAACAACATTTCCGCAGAGTATCTTCTTTTTGTTCCTTTCGAAAGGAACAATAGTTTTGCAGATTGTTTTTGATGTTCCTTTTAAAAGGAACAACACTTTTGAGTGATTGTGTTTTTTTTTGTTTTAAGCTACCATTTTGATTTCTTTTCACTTTTCTAAGGGAGAATATATCATTTATATACAATAATACAAATCTAAGCTTACTGTGATCACTACATCAAAACAAATCGTCCTTTTTAAGGAAATTGTCTAGCAATGAAAAAAAGGAGGAAAAATGGATATGATTAATAACATAACATTGCTACTTTACCATTAAATTAATCTGATCGGTTATTTTTATCATGATTGGTTCTTTCCCATATGTTATACCTTTCTTTGATATTTATCTCCGAAATGGAAATAAGGGTATATTTTTTTTTTCTATTGAGATGTTCATACTTCTTCCACCATTCCTACTCTTAAGGAGTGTTGAGCCATCCCTTATGAATAACTGAGGAAAAATGTTGTTTGAAAAAGAAAAATACTTACATATTTCAATGATTTTGCAGATGGAGGATAGGGGGTCTCATTAAGAGCTAGCCTACCGTGATCATAGAGAAGAAACTGAAGTGGCATTCCCATTATGGCCACAAAACCAGGAAAATGGTCCAAAAGACAATTGAAAATCAAGAAGTCCTTAGAACAGGAGGTCTCATCATGAGCCGACCTACCCACCTTTCACTTCTTCCTGGTGAACGACATTGTAATTTATCTAGTCACCAAGCCAGCACAATGGCCTCCGTCTTGCTACTCAATAAGAATATAAAGAAACAAAAAGAAGCACTTCCTCAGTATGAATAAAGGACAATGGTTCCGTGGGTAAGAAAACAACTCTGTCAAGGTTATGGACACCTGTGGGCAACATATCTTTGTTGATGGTATTGAAGTCATATTTATACACATCAATAGTTATTCAACCCTTTTTCCTATATCTTTATTTAATATCAAATGAAAAGCATGAATTTCTTATTTCTATTTCCGAACCTATTATACATGAAAATTATTATAAATCGATCATATTAGTTTAATATGGTAAATAATGCAATTCTATTTATGTCAACCTTATGTTGTCCCTTCCCCTCATATTTTAATCATTACAACGTGATTTCCTATCTATTACTGATTTATCATAATGCATTGATCTCAGTAATTCCGATGATTTGATTGTATGTATTATAATCACGCCTGTTTTTACTGTTGTCCTATTGCTGTGCCACACATGCCACCCTCAATTGACGGTCGAGGACGACCTACCATTCATTTTGGGGGCGCAGATGTCTACATGCAGATCAAACTCCAAGATCTTTTTATCTATATTTGGACCAAATATCTGAAGATTTCTTTACCTGTATCCCCGCATTAGACTCCTTTACCGTATATGGATTAAATCCCCCACATTTTTGGGAAATAGTAAGTTTCAACAAACTGTGTTGTGCTGTTCCATTGAGATTACTGTGTTTTGTGAAGAATTAACAAGAACGCAGAGATGGGAGGATGCCCAATCTACAGTGAACCACAGGTGTTGATCGTTTCTGATGTTGCACGAGCAATTTTAGAAAGACTAGGATGGACCACATATTTTATGAGAATGCAGCAACCCCATGAAGCAGTGGCTACCGAATTCTTATTAAACCTGCAGGAAGGATCCTCCACAGTCAGAGGAAGACAGATAGCTGTGTCCGATGAGATAATTGTAGAAGTGTCCAGCATTCCCATGGAAGGGACTATTTGGACTCAGAAAAAGATTAGGATTCAAGAAGCCATGAAAATTTTCCAAGATGACGGACAGACGTTAGTTGTCAAAGGAAGGGGAGTCCAGCCAATGTCATTAGGAGAAGCATGGATAGAGTTGTCCAGGATCGTGCAGGCTTACATAACGTGAGACGGAAGAAAGGATGTGGTAAGGCCTAGCCACCTTAACCTACTAGCTGTGTTAAAACATAAGTGCACCATTAATTTGCCTGCATTCTTAAATTCTTTGTTGCATGATATTGCTCGTGGTATAAGAAAAGCCCAACATGCAGACATGGTGGTCAGCCACCATTCTTTAATTTGACTAATAGTAAGTCATAGCCTCGCCCAACAACAGACCAGCTGGGATGAACTAATATTTCACATTGAAGGAGGGTTAGCTCTGCCTACTCCAAGACGGAAAAGGATGACCGGCTCAATAGATGGGCCCTCTACTCATGGAGAATCCCTCCGATCGAAATGAAGTAGGAGAATGGAGGAAGAACTTTTGGGTAGTAGTAGCCAGCCCCTGGAATTGCACAACTCAGAAGAGGAACAACCCCCACAATTGGAGGGAGTTAGTCCTCGTACTGAGGAAGAAGAGGAGTTGGAAGGAGAAATTGATTACTCGGACGAAGATGAAGTATTTTTTCATACGAGTACGTTGGAAAGAGAAATTCGTTACTCGGACGAAGAAGAGTTGGAAGGAGAAATTCGTTATTCGGATAACGAAGAGATTGAGGGAAATTCAGAGGAAGAATAATTTGAGGGGGAAATTCAGTATTCAGATGAGGAGGAAGGAAGTTATCACACCTGTGATGAGGAAGAGGATAATCATAGCAGCAATGGGCATGAAACAGAACCTACCAAAAATATCAATGTAAGCCCTTCACAAGAAGACCAATTGGCCCAGATATTAGCTAATATGACTGATTATGTGTGCCGTCATAGCCCTTTGAACCTTAATATCGATATCAATCAATCACTAGAAGACTCTGCTATCGATAGAGAAATAACTGGAGAAAAACTCAATGAAACAGCAAACCCTAGTGAAGCTAGGGTTGCTTCTTCTGAGAGGTATGAACAGGAGGAAGAGAATATTGAATCAATACCTCAATTGGGAGCCCCCCAGGGCATTGCAGAGTCGATTGAGAAGATTATTCCTGAGGAATCTATCCAAGAGCATGAGAGCATGGAAAAAGAACCCCAAGAAGAGGAACAAGAGGAGGATTTCACTGAAAGCATGGCTGATGTAAATCAAAACCCTGTTGAGCAAACGGTTTTGGATTAACAAACCATTGTTCCTTTCAGAAAGAAGAAGAAAATGACTGAGGTTGAGAAGCTTCGCAGGGAAAGGATAAAGCTTCATAAACTGATAGAACAGCTTAGGAAAACCATTAGGGTTCTGAGAATGAAACAGACATCTAAGCGAGCCCCTAAAAGGAGACACATTGTTGTCAAAAGAAGATCGAAAAAGATAAGGGTAACTACCAATAGGAACCCCCAAGTAATAGAAGAAGCCATGCCTGAGCCTAACTATGAGGATGTGGAGCAGGAAACGGCTGTCCCAACACAATTTATTCTAGAAGAACCTATTCCAAGCGAAAATTTGCAATCTAGTAGCCAGCACACGTTCTGTGACCCAGCACTAGTCATACTTCAAGAAGAATTGACACAAGACCGAATCGAAAGACAAAAATTGGAAGAAGATACTATGCCAAGGAAGAAATATCAAGAACTGCAACAACATATGAAAATTACTCATTAGGCAGAAGCTGAAGCTCATGAAAAATGTTGGGAAGCAGAGATAAAATTTGACAAGGTAAGAAACCAATTGAAATTATCACACAATCAAATGGACACTCTCTGCTCCTAATATACTGATGACTTAGCCTGTAGATGCCATGCCAAAAACTATTCTTTATTTTTAATAGAAAGGTATTTACAATTAAAGATCGAGGCAGTTAGGGCTGGGAAATCAATAGAGCTAAGAACCTTAAACGACCTGGTATCATGCTGCAAGCTTTATGGGGACAAATTACAACACATATTATGTGAGTTTTATTTGCATAATTTAATACTTGAAAATGACTGTGAATCAAACCCTAGCCTTTTTATTGGGGATGTTCAGTTTCAGGCATTCATTTCCTTTGCTGTAAATCAACTGAAGTGGCTTAAAGCCTACAATGCCTTTCAAAGGCAGGGAAATGAGTTGGATCTATGGGTTAGAGGTGAACCTTAGGACCCACTTCAATTATGGGCTAGGCAGAAAATTCTAATGAAAAAGGAAGGCATTATCCAAACTCTGGGGCCTATCCATAAGTAAATCATTTTGAAAGGGACATATTATTTTTCATCTATTAGAAACCAAGCTTATGTAGCAGCCAAGATCCGGTGAAGAACCTCGAATCAGAATGTACAAAATAGGGAGCCATTTAATTATAAAAATTTTGGGCTAGTTGTAGACCGTTTCATTTCCTATAGCCATTTTGTTTTAAAACAAGGAAAATTCTGGTTAGGGTGTAGATTTCACAACCCCATTGCATGGTACCCTACTTTGGACTATAAAGCTATCTATGAGCTTCCCGAAGGGCAGTCAGAACACATTTTTGAAGAGTTAGCTGCACATCATGGTTTTAGACCTTTCAATGAAAAACCTTATCTCGCTTATTCTTTGACTGCTCTCCATGTGAACTATAGTTTTCATGAGGACATGAAAAAGGTTAAGCAGGGGGGTATGTTGGGTAGTGAAAGAGGTATGAAATTTCTATGCATTTTTTCATTCTTTTACCATAGATATACTTTTGTTTGCCTTGGAAAGGTAATTTATTATAAGAATTGCAATTAAATTGGAAAGATCTATGTTTGGCATAAGAATATGACTAAAGGTTATTTTTATTGTCAAAATAGGAATTCGAGGAGGTGAGCAACTGTACCAAAGGCGTGGCTGAGAACAATGTAACTGCTACTCCACTCGTGATGAATCATATCTAGCTGAAACTAAGAATGTTTGAACGAATCACCAGAAGGGGCAAGGGACAGATTGGCCTTGAACAAAGTGAACAGAACGATGACAAAACAAGAAAGGAGAAAATCCCTCAGGATCGGAAGATCCTGAGGGATCACTATTCAAAGTTATCATAGTCCTTGATTTGTCCGTCAAAGAAGTGAATATAAGGCAATAGTCTTTAGTAGAGAAGGATGGTGTGGTTATGTTGTGAAAGACAATTTCGATTGAAAGAATTTTATATTTCCTCTGCAATCAATGTTTATTGACTCTCGGTCATGAGATAACTCTATCTGTAATGCTTTTTTATTTAATATAAAACACAGGTTCCATCTATTCTCTAGAATTCTGAGTTAAGCCCAGCGGTACTTCACTGGCACTAAGGCCCCAGCTCTGGTGGATTATTATGTTGTTGTATTATTAATATTTGTTTGATGATGTGTGAAGTTTGTTTAGTATTTATTTCCATTACAGAGTTATTTCATTGATTGTTAAAGCAAGTGCAGAGCCATTTTTGTTTCGTTCTTTACCGCAATTACATTTATTGATCAATTATCTTGTTATTATCTTTTGGCTTTGCTGTTCTGTAACTATATTGATTTTTTGTTCCATTTATCTACAGTTTGTTATTGGATTATGATTGACTGTCGACAGGCTTGACTGTGGAGATTTACTTCTTTCAATTACATTTGTAAACGTTGTTCATTTCATACTGTTGTTCCTTTTCTAGATTTCATTTCTTTAAGTTGTTCTAATTGAGTCTGCTTTTGTTTTAATTGCTCTATGATCTTCAAAATATAGAGGGTAGAGTTATTTTCTCCAAGTCCCCAGATTTTGTCATCTTACATCGATTTCTAAGGGAAAGAGTTACTGCTACTGCATCCCTGATCGATGTCCAACAAGATTGATGTAGTTTAGTGTTTCCATTTATGTCATCGTAGTTATATTTCTTTCTGAGCATTCATTACTTTTGTGTTTGATATTGTATGCTACATCTTCACAAGCATTGCTCTTAGATAATTGCAACCTCAGATAGAGTACACTCTTGGAATAAAAAGACGCTCCCAGATTGATGATTAATGTAGGCTAATTAGGTGTTCAAAAGATACCTTTTTATGGTCCAACACCTGCATCCTCAGATGGACCTATTCCATCCTTAGGATCAAGTGCCTGCTCATCATCATGATTGTTGGATGTTTTAGGGTTCTCATCTCTGACGCGAGGTGGAGGAGGAGGTGGAGTACTAGCTGAACGATGATCACTCCCCTGATCATGATCATCACATGATGCATTTCTTGACTATCGACATACTGTATCTCCAACATGCTTACATCAACTGACCCTCCTCAATCGTTGCACTAATCTCGTAGCTCCGATGACACACTGCATTAGGGTCAATATATAACATGGCATGCCTATCCATATTGTTGTCAGCCTATCATCAGCCTGTATCTCTCACTTAGTGACTAGCCTCACTCCCTCCTCCACTCGGAGTTGACAGAGTTGGTCGCGCAACTCCATCCTAAATCTAGTTTTAGGCCTACACCTCACACCCGCAGGTACTTGTGCATGATCATGAGGACCAGGTCTATCACCAACCTAATTCTCCACATCTTTCATCTCCTGATCATTAGTGGGATCTACACCTACATCATTTGGTGTCAGTGGCATCTCGTTGCCAACAAATGACCTAATATATAGAAAATATATATAATTACACAACAATAATTATACAATTTTATTAAACGGTTTAATAAAAACAAGTTAAAGTATGTGTTAGAGTAAATTTAAATAAAACACTAATATTGATGATTTCCTTTTGATAGCAACTTATTTGTTAAAGATGTAAAAATGATGTTTCTACAAGTCAGTTCAAATGTGACAGATAAAGGAATTCCAGTAAGTGCCATAGAAATGAACGTGAAATATTTCTCAATGTATATGAAATTTTGATGAAGGAAACCCATGCACATATGCTACTTGGTATACAGAAAACCTGCGTATACATCTAGAAATAGTATATATGTAGTTTTTATGAAGAGAAGTCGTGTATACATGTGGATATGAAGAGCCAATTCACCTGCACCTTTTTCTCTCTAAAATTATGATACCAGGGGGCTTTACCATGGTATTAGACCACAATATTGAGCGTTGTACTGTCTGTTTGATTCCATCCAAGAATACCGTCAACGGCTGTGTCATTTTAGCTCATGTTATTGGTAAAGATTAAATATATATAATGAGAAGAAGATCATAGTGAAAGGGTGTGCCAGTGTAAGGGATGTTAGTGAATACTTCTCTCTGAAGTATATCTGCATGGAGTGAACTATGTTTTATTGGTAGATCTAAATCTATGATGCACCCTTGGATACAATGATGCACCCTTGGATACAATGATGCATCAGGAGCTTTAGACCTGATATGACTATATACTTCCATGATGTAATTATGAGATGTTTGGATATGTGATTTGGTGCATGTTTACTGAAGTGAAGTAAAGAAATTTAGGTAAGTTTATAGATCGAAATCTTTCTGCAGTAATAACATTACAAATCTATATGCTAGTTCGTCAAAGTGAAAGCACATATACACATGGCTTTGTCTCAGCTAAAGCATGTATGGAATTTTGGGTTTTCTGAAGCTTTTTGGAGAGGTTATTTGATTATTACTACTATATTCCTATTATTTTTCAGTTAAGTCTTCATATAGATCTAGGTTGCTTGAACATTGTATATTCTACTAAGTTTAAATGTACAAATCTGATCAATGAGTAAGTAAATATGTTTAATGATGACTGACTGATTAAGGGTTCTACAATACTGAAAAGACATATGGCTAAAAGCCTCAGATATGTCTCTAAGACTAATCATATTATGTAAATTTAGTATTCTCATATCTATACACAGGTTCACGTGAAGGAAAGCGCATATACATGTAGGATCAGTAAAGCGAATTAGCGTATGTACTTTAAGATAATGAATGATCGGGGTTGAAAATGATTCTACATACTCATTCTAAAATCTGGGTTTATTACTGTGTTCTGGTTATAGTGATATCACTGTTCTAATTGAAGTTTGGGTTAATTTTATTATTGATGATCTTTATGATGAGCTGTGTTGAATCTCTTGGATCGAGTGTGAAAATTTATGAAACATGGTCTACAGTGGTTTTGACGGTTGAAGCCTTCTGTGTGGAAGTATAAGCTTCCTACTCGTAAAAGTTGGTGTTCTGATCAGGGGGTTGAAGCTCCCTTCCAGTAGTGGCTGGTAAATGATATCAGTGGGTTGGAGCTCCCTTCCAGTAGTATCTAGAGAATGAGAGAAGGTTGCAGCCTTCTACAGCTAGATTCCTGCGTACTAATATGAGTCTACATAAGTACAATATTGTAAGCAATTTTCCATGTAATAAATATTGAAGACATAAACGACATCAAAAATGGTTTTCTCCCAAATTGGGTTTCCACCTGAAACCTTGGTGTTCATGTCTGATTATCTTTTGTGACAATTTATTTTGTTATTACTGCACATATTTACTGCTTAAATATTTGATGCATAACTGATAAGGTGGGTTAAAGAATGTTTATGAAAGTTTATCTAAAAGTAAAATTATCTCAATATATGCAAGTTTCTGTTAGTGTGTCCATTTATATACAATATTTGGGTTAATCAAAGTCACATATAGAAATCAGTAAGAGAAATGTAAAATATTATGATTATTAAAAATACTAATTCACCCCCCCCCCCCCCCGCTTAGTATTTTTTCCAACAATTGGTATCATAGCAAGTCCTTCTGAAGAAGCTTAATCGCTAGAAGGAAGATTAGCTAAGATGAGCAATCAAGGTGGGGAAGGATCTATTAGGCCTCCTCCCTTCAATGGAAACAATTTAATATTATGGAAGATAAGGAGAAGATCCTATCTTTAGTATCTTGGAGCAGATGTATGGGCTATAGTTGTAGGAGGTTATCAATATACAACTTCAGTTCTAGCAGATCCAACAGCAAGAAAGAAATATGAAACCAATGCAAAGATGTTCAATGCATTATTGGGAAGTTTGACTAAATCAAAATTTTTCAAAGTCACGCAGTTGAATACAAAAAAGGAGATATGAGACAAAATCATTCTGATCTATGAAGGTGATGCCGAGGTAAAAAGTGATAAACTCCAAACTACCAGAATTCAATATGAAAAAGTTAGAATGCATAATGAGGAAAGCATTGCTACTTTATTTTTATGTCTAGATGACATTCTAAATTGTATGATAAATTTGAGTGAAAGCATAACTGGCACTGCTCTAGTACAAAAGGTTTTAAGATCTTTAACTTCCAAATTTGAGTCAAAAGTGTGTGTTATTAAAGGGAAGCAGGATCTACAAACTCTTGTTGTTGTTCAACTTCATGGGATTTTGACTACATGTGAAATGAGGAAAGGAGGTCCATCTGAAGTCAAAGAAGTTTTCTTTAGAGCTGCCACAAAAGGAAAGGAAGTATAAGAAAAAGAAGGATCAGGGAATGTTTTAGAATAAGATGAGATAAATTTTGTAAAGAAGCTACAACTTAGCACTGGAAGGTTAAGAGGTAAGCTTCCTTTTAAAAAATTTTCTTATGGACGAGTTGGTTATTATTTTTCTAAATGTCCCCATAAAGATAATCATGAAAAGGGAAAGGAAGTGGAAAAAGGTAATAAGAAACTATTTATCAATAGAAAAAGGTAGTGTACTCATGAAGATAGTGATGGTCTATCAAATAGTGAAGAAGGAGAATCTATTCAAGATATTAGACTACTCATGGCTTTTGAAAAATACTCTAGTGAGGCTAAAGATACTTTTATGGATGCATTAGAATAAAATGATTTTATTGAAGAAATAAATCATCTCAAAATATGTTTATAAGAAAAAAAAATCTCCATAGATACTCTAAAGAATTAGCTTATAGAAAACGAGAAGCACAAGGAGAAATTAGAATGCGAAATAGTAAGTCTAAGAAAGGAAATTGAGAAAGTGGAAACTTTAAATCTTAGATTTGCTAAAGGATATTAAACCTTAGATGAAATTATCAAGGTACAAGAGTCCCCTTTTTTAAAGATAGGTATTGGATATATCATATAATCTTCTCAGTCTTCAACACCAATCTATCTAAATGGAGCTAAATCTAGCCAACAACATTTTGTCACTCACCAAAAGAAAAAAGAGACTACCTAGGTAAAGCATGACCACTTCAAATCAAGGAAGAACAATAAAAAAAATATAAACTAGTAGGTAAACATATATAGAAGGTTTCATGATTGCAAAAATTTATTATTTAAAGGACAATGTTTCTCATGTCATAATTTTTTTCATAAGGTTCTGTTAGGAATCTGTAATTTTAGTAGATTCGTGAGACTAAAACTACATAAGCCACATTATTTCAACCACTTTGGGATTCTAGGATCTAGCCCTCCTAAATCTAGAGAGGGATCTCTCCAATAAGTGCAAATATGGATTTGTCTTTGATGTTTTTGGTAATTATATTATGCCAGTGATGAAGGCCAAGAGTTTTGTTTGTTTTTTGGATCATTGAGCATGATTACTGCTTGAGGTGGAAAGTTATAAATTTAAAGAGTTTCAAAGGTGAGAAGTCGCAAGAAGACAGAAAAAGCTTTGGCCAAGAAGATAGATAATTATAGGTTTTACTCCATTGGGCTATGGAGTGATAATAGGGTTTAATTGGAATATCAAGAGGCAAGAGTGGTCCATGGGGCAAGTCATCTATGTCTAAGGATCCATTTGAAGTTTGATTTATGGAAAGAAATGGTACAATAAGAAGGAGAATTAAACAGATGAGGAAGAAAGAGCAGCCTCGGATCTGGTAAGTACTTCTAAACTAACCAGCATTTGACATAGAATCAAGAAGAACATAAAAGAAAACTAGGATATGGTAAGTACTTTTAAACTAGCCAGCCTTTGATACACTTTCGACAGAAAACGTTTAAAAAGAAAGCGGAAACTTGAAGGCAACTGTTGGAGTGAAAACTAGCGGGCCGGGCTCACCACAAATCCTCTCCTATCTTTGCTTTACTTGGTTACTTTCAAGACAAACACAAAGATAACATAGAGTGGCCTAAGATCTGGTAAGTACTTCTAAACTAGCGAGCTTTTAACACATTCCAAGGGAAACATTCAGACAGTTGTGGAGATAAAACTGGGACCAGGGCTCACCATATATTCCTCAGTTCATCTTCACTCAACATATACTGAAAACAACATTTAAGAATAACATTCAACTAAGACAATAAGACGAGGGAACGCCATCATTCCTATGCTTAAACTGAATTAAATCATTCTCAAATAACACATATTGGAAGAAAACCTTCAGAAAATATTTTCAGTCAGAGAAGGTTACTGATATACAGTAGGTCCTAACTCTATGCATGTTTTTCTTTGTAAGAGAAGATGAAACACAGTGAAAATAGAAACAAAATTACAAGTTACAATGAGAAAAAACATCATCGTCAGCATAGACCAGGATCCCATAAATCAGCTTGTTTTGATGCTCCAAACCAGTTACAGCTTTAAGTCCTATGCTTTAGTTTAACAATCATCCACACCTCTCGGCCTAACTTGTTTATCACAAGTAGAGCTCCAAGGGCCAGCGAACACTATTTACAATCAGAAGTTTAAGCTCAAATGTATTTCAAAGTTCTACAACCAACCTCTCACTCATCTTCTGCAGTAGTGTATATAGAAGAATGAGGAGGTGAGATCTGATAAAAGATATCTAATTACAATTAATACAGAATTAGTGGCTTCTTGGCCTTTGGGGGGCTCAATGAAGAACTTTCATAGATGTCCTCTGTATTAAATTATTTACATAAATATTTAAGCTTGGTGGGAGCTCTTTTTGACCTTTGAGGCTTTGTGTGATGTTGAGGTTACTCTGCTGATATTTTGTCATCAGTTTGCCTGCAGAATTTATCCTCTCGCTATGTTGTGAGGTAGATATATGGTCTTGATCAATAACTGCAGCCTCTGATTGAATACTTTGAGGCACAGGTGGCATTTTAGTAGCTAGGAGGAATCAATTTGCCACAGATGTGGCGGTGGAGGCTTTGTGTTAATAAAACACTTAATATTTTCCTTCAAACTGTGTTTTAATTGGGGATTAGGATTTCGATAAACCATATTTTCCCCACAGATCTATATTTAATCTTCTGTTCTCATATATTTTGTCTTCGGAACTGACACTCTCTAACTGTCCCTGCTTTCTTGTGTTTTTCTGGTATGCAGGGCTGCGCAGGGTTATGTGGCATCAATGCTTCATGAATGATTGATGAAACATGGAGCTTCTTTCTGCGAATGGTTTCCTCTAGTGAATCGAAGGCAGGAGTATTGTCACCCTCTGCCTTTGAATTTTCTTTAGACATAGCAGAAAAAACCTTTAAACCCTGCAAAATACAAAAAAAATTAGGAAATCCTGCATGTATAGGTTAACTGCTTCAGAAGGCAAGTGGAGAGAGAATGGTCGTTGGATGGCATCATCCAACAGTCGAGATTGATTGGAAGGGGTCAAAGGGAGGGCGGTAGAAGACTTTAAATCAGGGCCTTTGATCGTGCAGAGATCGATGGTCAGGAACAGAGGTGAATAAACACGTACAAGGGTTACAATACTCGAAAAAATAATAAAAAAGGGGAGAAAAAGGTTTAAAACCTTCCCTTTGCAGAAAAATGGTTGAAAATCAATATCGGGAGTTGGGACGATCATGGGCCATCAGATGAGAGCGGCCCAAGCGATCAACGGTGGGGATCATATGTCAAAAACCTTATGAAAACACACCCGAACTTCAAAACTTTTTAATAAAACTATGATGAATAAAGTTCCCAGGACCGGTTTTGCTGACTAGATGAGGAACCATGGAGACCCGCCCAAATAGAGATCTGTTGTGTGGATGCTTATGTAGCGTTGGGACCACTGGCATTGATGTGGATGAGGGGACTGGGTGATGGAATGTGGGCCGTCGATCTGCAGATCAGATCGATGGCAGCGATCCTTTAAATGTTGCGTCGTATCCTGGTTAACTGTCAGGCATCTTCGTAGAGCGACTAGCGTCTGATGAGAGGCCTCAGATCAGATGGCGCCAATCAATATCACGTCAAGTCCACATCCAAACTTTAATGCACGATGAACGGTGGTTTTGTGAACAGTGCCCAGGCCACGTGTCAACCGGTGTATGGAATCGCTGTCGATCGAGAAAAAACCGCCCTCCACTTGAAGGCGGTGCAATGGATACCGCGTGGTTCTGGAATGATGAGTGGTTGGTGGGGACCATTGGGTTGATAGGTCACACACCGTCCGATATTCAGATAAAATCGACGGTGCGGAGCAACTGAAATTTTGGACCGGAAGAAAATTTATAATATAATAAAAGCCAACGGATTTAATATATAACCAAAGGTTTTAAACTTTGGGCAGACATAATTAATATTCAAAATGGCTTGGTGCCCGATTGTGGGGCCAACGGTTATATGAAGGGTAATATGACTAGGGGGTTAAAGAGGAGGGGCTAATCGCACTTGGGCAACGCGATAAGCACCTGGAGGGCTGGCGCTCAGTTCTGGTGCCTGGGCGTATGGAGGGAAAGAGTTAAAGACTTAGCCTAAGGGGGCTTAAGTCTAAAATACATAAAAAACATGATTTTCATGGATTCTCAATGATTTCAAAAGGTTTTGAGGGTTTCGATAAGGCAAAAAAGGAGTATTTAAACCTTATCAAAGGGGTTTTGATGAAGGGGGAAGGGGAAAGACATGAAAATGAGGGATCTTATGGGGAAAGAGGAGAGAAGAAGAGGTTAGCTTTTGGTAAAGGGGAAAAGGGGAAAATGGTCTTTGTACCAATATTCTTTCTTGGGAATCAGCAGGATTTCTGAGTGTGGAAATGGGCACAGCAATGAAATTGGGACAAAGGCATGAGGCCTTCAAGAGTCTTCAAGAGAAAACACTTTTTAGCAATAAAATTTGTTCCTTGAAGGCTCAAAAAATTTTTAGCCACTTTTTTCTATGACAAATTTATAGGTGGCTAATACTGGCTCCACTTGGGGATGGTGCCTTTTTTAAGGCATGAAGAACTTCAGACTTGCACTCTCTGGGGGCTGATTAGTTGCCTCATCCATTGTGATTCTCTGGGAGGCTGACCTATGCCATATCCATTGGGTTTCCCTTCCTTTGCTAAGATGATCTTTCTCTGAAAACATATTACCAACCATAAAAGCAATGGATATTTCATCTACAAGCTTTCTACCTACCCAATCCAACTGATCTAACATTTCTTATTCATTAGAGTGCACTTGGATTGGCAAAATATTTTACAAAATTTTATTCTTTTGAAAGCAGGAAGCCTAATATATTTCTACTCCTTATTTCTCCATGGACCCAGATTAAATAGTTGAGCCCATATGATTATCTACCTAATCTATTATCTGTTGGGATTAAACTGTCCAACAGACTTTCATTCTCTAAATTCTACAACAGAAATTTAAAAGCACTGAAGTCAGGATTGAGCAGTCTAACTTGATGCTGGTCTATGGCATAAGAACAAACTGCACATAGACATTATTTTGCACAAAATTTAAAACAAAAATGGAAGGTTTGAGATCTGGAATTTGAAAACATTTCCTTCCTCTTTTCTACAGCTCTATTTTGACTCTTGTTTGAGTTGTCTTGTCTTTATCAATTGGTTCGGATTTTGAGCTGATTGGAACCAGAAGTTTACATCTTTTGACTCAGAATTTGAAATAGATTTGAGTCATCTTCACTTTGAAACATTAGGTTCAGATTTTGAGCATGTTTGAACCTCTAATTTCTATCTTAAACTATCTACTAATAAGCCAAGATTAAACAATTTGGAAAATTGAATTCACTATCCTATCAGTAGAAAATTTAAAACTAATTAGTCAAGATTAGGTTGTTTGACTAACTACAAGTGTGTTCTTTAGGAGTGGCATTTGAGCTTGCACACTTTCATAATTTGTTTCTTTTTTTTGGTATGGGGCTATACCTTTCTTGTTTTCATAGTCTGCCCTCTTTTATTTCCTTCCTTTGTTTTTGTATTTTGTGTTTTGATTTTTCTTTGGAGACAAAAATCAAGAACTATCTAAGTGCTCAAAACTGAGCTTTATTGACATTCCTATCTAACCTATTCTAAACATGGAGTATTTACATATTCATATGATACAAAAGTGCCAGTGCAGCCAGTTGATTAATTTTAAGAAGAAGAAGAAACTCTGGCTGCTTGTTCGGGGTATCCATACTATATTTTGAAGATTAATCTTCAAAATAAAAACTGTCACAGAAGGTGACAGCTTTTCATGTCTCTGGCTCTTGCAAAGGATCACTTTTTGATAATTTGATCCAGTTGGAATTTCCACACGCTCTTCCATAGGATTAACAAAGAAAAGATGAAGATTCTCTTCTTCTTGGTCCTCCATGTCTGGTAGTTTTCCTGCTTCCAAGACTTCAGTTTTGAGGAGCATATCTTCATAAAGTTGTTTGGAAGCTTCATCACTCTTAATAGAAAAGGAAGAAGATTCTTCTTGAGAAGATGATATATCCTCATTAAGATAGACTTCTATCTGTTTCTCTCCCTCTTCTTTATCATCATCTGAACTGGAGGACTCATCATATTTGGCAGTGTTGTCCTCTTGTATTCCTGACAGGCTCTAGTTCAGTGGACTGTACTCTATGATGAGGTTATTATATTATTGAGAAGGGGTATGTTCAATTGTTTCATTTTTTTCAAGAGAAGGTTCATTGATTTCAACCTGCTCAAAAATTTCTTTGTTTCTTTCCTCCTAATCCTTTGAGCTGAAACTCTGTTGGTTCCCAATCACATGGAAACTATTACTGATGACCTGAAATGAAGCGGGGAAAAGATACAATGGATCTTTACTCACTTCTAGGCTTTCATACCTTTCTTCAATAGTATCATAAATATTCTGCAATGGCTCATTACTTCTTTGAAGGAACTGACCTTCCTCGCATAAATCTGCTAATGATGATCCTGCAAAATTAACTTCTATTTGGGAAGCATCATCACTAAATATATCAAAGTTAGGAGAATTAGGAATATAAGTAATACTACCAATCAAACATACTTGGTTATTAGCAGGTCCTTCTTCATTCTGATCTACAAAAGAACTTTCTAAATCTCTACAACAAAGTTCTCTGTGTGAATGCGAAAGAGTGTTTGTTTTGCAGAAAGTTTCAGAGACTGGTTGTTTATTAATAGTCTGATCTATCTCTCTTTCTATCAAAGGGGAAGATGTTTCTATGTTCCTTTGAAGCGGATTACAACAGTTCTCTGTCTCTTGCAAAGACTGATTTTGAGGCTGGATGTCTTCTTGAGCCTCAGCCATAAGGGATGATGGATCAATGTTTGAGTTTTCAGGGATATCTTGAGGAATGTCCAGTATTTCTTGGTTGTTTTCTTCCTCAAGTGATTCATCTATATTCTTAACATTTTTCAATAATATATTAAACTCATGAATGGTTGTTAAAAGATCTTTAGGATGCATTTCTTCCAAATCTTCCTCATTATATATAATGTGTTGGGTGATGTTATGTGATGGATCATAATATTTTGCACCCAATGATAATGATGTAGTGTTTTCTTTATAGTTCTCATAGAACACATATTCAAGATCTCTTAAAGAAAACAAACTACTAGATCTTAAGCATTCATACCAATCCATAGCTTTTCCTTCTAATGTTAACATGAACATTTTCATTAGGCAGTCTTCATGCCATTCAACTTTCAACCTCCATACATGTATATGAAATTTGATGAGATGTAATAGAGGGTCATCAAAATTTTCACCTTGAAAAACAAGTAGGTTTTCATCCCAATTCACCTGGGGCATCTTATGTGGAAACCCTGGGATATGATCTCTACCCATTGGGGCATATCTTTGTTGTATTCTTGGAATCATTTTTTTAAATAAGGAAAGAGGTCACTGTGTCTAGTCAATCAGTTCAGAGTCGTCTACGAGTGGAGTCATTTGGTCTTCTACGAGTTTCAGAGTGTGGAGTCACCAGGTGGAAAATTTTTAGCTCGTAAGGAGGTAAAATGTTTTATGGTTCCACCACCATGTGTTTCTTGTGGAGCTGCAAGATTTTCAGGAATCAAATTAGCTCTCAAGGGTGATCTGAAAATAGCTGATAATTTTATCTCAGGAGACTTCCTAAGGGTAATTTTTGGGTTATCTACCATCTCAGGTGGGTTAGGGTCAGGATGGGCTCTAGTGTGAATCTTTCTAGGAGCCACTATGCTATGTTTTTCAGACCCAAATAAATAGGAAAAGTTCAACCAGGTATGACAGTCTTTGAGAGGTTAACTATTTTTTTTACACAAATTTTAAATCCTACAGTCCTCTAACTAAGTTTGAATGATATTATGATGATAAGGGTTCTTCCTAGTGGAGTCTTAAGGTCTGTTCAGGATTTTGGAGTGTGGAGTCACTAGGTGGAAGATGTTTAACTCCTAAGGAGGTAAAATGTTTAATTTTCCACCACCATATACCAATCTAAAGAGATCATGGGTACTCTGAGTCTTAGCAATATTAAAAATGAAAAAGACTCCAATTCCCTAGTGGAGTCACCAGAAATGTTAGGAATCTGTAATTTTAGTAGATTGGTGAGACTAAAACTGCAGAAGAAACATTATTTCAACCACTTTGGGATTCTAGGATCTAGCCCTCCTAAATCCAAAGAGGGATCTTTCTAATAAGTGCAAAGATGGATTTGTCTTTCAAGTTTTGGGTAATGATATTAGGCTAGTTATGAAGGCCAAGGGTTTTGTTTTTTTTTTTTATGGTTGAGCATGATTACTATTTGAGGTGGAAAGTTCTAAATGTGAAGAGTTTGAAAGTTGAGAAGTTGCAAGCAAACAGAACAAGCTTTGGCCAGGAAGATAGATAACTGTAGGTTTTATTCCATTGGGCTATAGAGTCATAATAGGGTTTAATTGGAACAACAAGAGGAAAGAGTGGTCCATGGGGCAAGTCATCTATGTCTAAGGATCTCTTTGAAGTTTGATTTATGGAATGAAATGGTACAATAAGAAGGAGAATTAAACAGATGAGGAACAAAGAATAGCCCCAGATCTGGTAAGTACTTCTAAACTAACTAGCCTTTGACATAGACTCAAGAAGAAAATAAAATAAAACTAGGATCTGGTAAGTAATTTTAAACTAGCCAGCCTTTGATACACTTTCGACAGAAAACATTTTCAAACAAAGGGGAAACTTGAACGCAATTGTTGGAGTAGAAACTAGCGGGACGAGCTCACCACAAATCCTCTCCTATCTCTGCTTTACTTGGTTACTTTCAAGACAAACACAAAGATAACATAGAATGGCCTAAGATCTGGTAATTACTTCTAAACTAGAAATATTTTAACACATTCGAAGGGAAACATTCAGACAGTTGTGGAGATAAAAATGGGACTAGGGCTCACCATATCTTCCTCAGTTCATCTTCACTTAACATATACTAAAAATAACATTTAAGAATAACATTCAACTAAGACAATAAGACGAGGGAATGCCAACATTCCTATGCTTAAACTGAATTAAATCATTCTCAAATAACACAGATTGGAAGAAAACATTCAGATAAATATTTTTAGTTGGAGAAGGTTACTGATATACAGTAGGTCCTAACTCTATGCATGTTGTTCTTTATAAGAAAAGATGAAACATAGTGAAAATAGGAACAAAAAGACAAGTTATAATGAGAAAAAACATCACCATCAACATAGACCAGGATCCCTTAAATCAGCTTGTATTGATGCTCCAAACCAGTTACCGCTTTAATTCCAATGCTTTAGTTTAAAAATCATCGACACCTCTCAGCCTAACTTGTCTATCACAAGCAGAACTCCAAGGGCCAGTGAACAATATTTACAATCAGAAGTTTAAGCTCAAATGTATTTCAAAGTTCTGCAACCAACCCCTCACTCATCTTCCACAGTAGTATATAGAGAAGAATGAGGAGGTGAGATCTGATAAAAGATCTCCAATTACAATTAATACAGACTTAATGGCTTCTTGGCTTTTGGGGGGCTCAATGAAGAACTTTCATAGGTGTCCTCTGTATTAAATGGTTTGCATAAATATTTAAGCTCGGTGGGAGCTCTTTTTGTCCTTTGAGGCTCTGTTTGATGTCAAGGTACTCTGCTAATATTTTGTCATCAGTTTGCCTACAGAATTTATCCTCTGGCTGTGTTGTGAGGCAGATATTTGGTCTTGATTAATAACTTCAGACTCTGATTGAATACTTTGAGGCACATGTGGCATTTTAGTAGCTGGGAGAAATCAATTTGCCTCAGATGTGGCGGTGGAGGCTTTCTGTTGATAAAGCACTTAATATTTTCCTTCAAACTGTGTTTTAATTGGGGATTAGGCTTTTGATAAACCATATTAGACGTAAGCCCCACAGATCTGTCTTTAATCTTATGTTCTGATATATTTTGTCTTCGACTCTGATACTCTCTGACTATGCCTGCTTTCTTGTGTTTTGCTGGTATGCAGGGCTGCGTAGGGTTATGTGGCGTCAATGCTTCATGAATGATTAATGAAACGTGGAGCTTCCTTCTGTGAAGGGTTTTCTCTGGTGAATCGAAGGTAGGAGGATCGTTACCCTCTACCTTTGAATTTTCTTCGGACATAGCTGAAAAAAGCTTTGAACCCTGCAAAACACAAAAAACATTAGAAAATCCTGCATGTATAGGTTAACTGCGTTAGAAGGCAAGTCGAGAGAGCATGGCCGTTGGATGGCATCATCCAATGGTCAAGATTGATTAGAAGGCGTCAAAGGGAGGGCGGTAGAAGACTTTGAATCAAGGCTGTCGATCACGTAGAGATCGATGGTCAGGAACAGAGGTGAATAAACACGTACAGGGGTTACATTATTCGAAAAAATAATAAACAAGGGGAGACAAAGGTTTAAAACCTTCGCTTTGGAGAAAAATGTTCAAAAATCAATATCGGGAATCAAGACGATCGTGGGCCATCGGATGAGAGCAGCCCAAGTGATCAATGGCGGGGATCATATGTCAAAAACCTTAGAAAAACACATCTGTAATTCAAAACTTTTTAATAAAACTATAATGAATAAAGTTCCCGGGTCCGGTTTTGCTGACTGGACAAGGAACCATGGAGACCCGCCCAAATAGAGATCTATCGTGTGGATGTTGATGTGGCGTTGGGTCCACCAGCACTGCTGTGGATGAGGGGACCGGGCGATGGAATGTGGGTCATCAATCTACAGATTAGATCGATGACAAAGATCCTTTAAATGCCGTGTCGTAGCTTGGTTAACTGTCGAGCATCTTCGTAGAGCAACTACCATCCGATGAGCGGCCTCAGATCAGATGGTACACATTAATATCGCGTCGGGTCCACATCTGATCTTTAACACGCGATGAACAATAGTTTTGAGAATAGTGCCCAGGCCACGCGTCAACCGATGTATCGAATCGCTGCCGATCAGGAAAAAACCGCCCTCCGCTTGAAGGCGATGCGATGGATACTGCATGGTTTTGGAATGGTGAGTGGTTGGCAGGGACCACCGGGTTGATAGGTCGCACGCCGTTTGATCTTCAGATCAGATTGATGGTGTGGAGCAACTGAAATTTTGGACCGGCGGAAAATTTATAATATAATAAAAGCCAACGAATTTAATATATAACCAAAGGTTTTAAACTTTGGGTAGACATAATTAATATTCAAAATGGCTTGGCATCTGATTGCGGGGCCAAGGGTTATATGAAGGGTAATATGACCAGGGGGTTAAAAAGGAGGGGCTAATCTCACTTGGGCAATGCAATAAGCGCATGGAGGGCTGGTGCTCGGTTCTGGCACCTGGGCATATGGAGGGAAATAGTTAAATACTTATCCCAAGGGGGATTAAGCCTACAATACATAAAAAACATGTTTTTCATGGATTTTCAATGATTTTCAAAGGTTTTGAGGGTTTCGATAAGGCAAAGAAGGAGTCTTTAAACCTTATCAAGGGGGTTTTGATGGAGGGGGAAGGGGAAAGACATGAAAATGAGGGATCTTATGGGGAAAGAGGAGAGAACAAGAGGTTATTTCTTGGAAAAGGGGAAAAGGGGAAAATGTTATTTGCAACGGTATTCTTTCTTGGGAATCAGTAGGATTTCTGAGTGTGGAAATGGGCACAATAGTGAAATTTGGATAGAGGCATGAGGCCTTCAAGAGTCTTCAAGAGCCAACACTTTTTAGCAATAAAATTTGTTCCATGAAGGCTCAAAAAAGTTTTAGCCACCTTTTGCTATAACAAATTTATAGGTGGCTAACATTGGCTCCACTTAGGGATGGTGGCTTCTTGAAGGCATCAAGAACTTCAAACTTGCACTCTCTAGGAGGTTGATCAGTTGCCTCATCCATTGTGATTCTCTGGGAGGCTGACCTGTGCCACATCCATTGGGCTGCCCTTCCTTTGTCGAGATGATATTGCTCTGAAAACATATTAGCAGCCATAAAAACAATGGATGTTTCATCTACAAGCTTTCTACCTACCCAATCCTAATGATCTAATATTTTTTCTTCATTAGAGTGCACTTGGATTGGCAAACTCTTTTACAAAATTTTATTATTTTGAAAGCAGGAAACCTAATCTATTTCTACTCCTTATTTCTCCATGGACTCAGATTAAACAGTTGAGCCCATATGATTCTCTACCTAATCTACTGTCTGTTGGGATTAAACTATCCAATAGACTTTCATTCTCTAAATTCTACAACAGAAATTTAAAAGCACTCAAGTCAGGATTGAATAGTCTAACTTGATGCTGGTCTATGGCATAAGAACAAACTACACATAGAATTTATTTTGCACAAAATTTAAAACAAAAATGGAAGGCTTGAGATTTTTAATTTGAAAAAATTTCCTTCCACTTTTCTACAGCTTTGTTTTGACTCTTGTTTGAGCTGTCTTGTCTTTATCAACTGGTTCGGATTTTGAGCTAGTTGGAACCAGATTTTTACATCTTTTGACTTAGAATTTGAAACAGATTTGAGTCATCTTCACTTTGAAACTTTAGGTTCAGATTTTGAGCATGTTTGAACCTCTAATTTTTATCCTAAACTATATACTGATAAGCCAATATTAAAAAATTTGGCAAATGGAATTCACTATCCTATCGGCAGAAAATTTAAAACTAATTAGACAAGATTAGGTTGTTTGACTAACTAGAAGTGTGTTGTTTAGGAGTGGCATTTGAGCTTGCACACTTTCAGAATTTGTTTCTCTCTTTTGGTATGGGGCTATACCTTTCTTTTTTTCAGTCTACCCTCTTTTCTTTCCTTCCTTTGTTTTTGTATTTTTGTGTTTTGATTTTTCTTTGGAGACAAAAATCAAAAACTATCTAAGTTCTAAAAACTAAGCTTTATTGACATTCCTATCTAACCTATTCTAAACATGGAGTATTTACATATTCATATGATACAAAAGTTCCAGTGCAGCCAGCTAAGTAATGTCAAGAAGAAGAAGAAACTCTGGCTGCTTGTCAGGGGTATCCATAGTATATTTTGAAGATTAATATTCAAAATAAAAATGTCACAGAAGGTGACAATTTTTCATGTCTCTGGCTCTTGCGAAGGATCACTATTTGATAATTTGAGCCATTTGGGATTTCCACACACTCTTCCATAGGATTAACAAAGAAAAGATGAAGATTCTCTTCTTCTTGGTCCTCCATGTCTGGTAGTTTTCCTGCTTCCAAGACTTCAGTTTTGAGGAGCATATCTTCAGAAAGTTTCTTGGAAGCTTCATCACTCTTAACAGAAAAGGAGGAAGATTCTTCTTGAGAACATGGTATATCCTCAGTAGCACAATCTTATATATGTTTCTCTCCCTCTTATTTATCATCATCTGAACTGGAGGACTCATCATATTTTGCAGTGTTGTCCTCTTGTAGTCCTGATAGTCTCTGGTTCAGTGGACTGTACTCTATGAGGAGGTTATTATATTCTTGAGCAGGGGTATGTTCAATTGTTTCCTTTTTTTCAAGAGAAGGCTCATTGATTTCAACCTGCTCAAAAATTTCTTTGTTTCTTTCCTCCTCATCCTTTGAGCTGAAAGTCTATTGGTTCCCAATCACATGGAAAATATTACTCATGACCTAACATGGAGAAGGGAAAAGATGCAATGGATCTTTACTCACTTCTAGGATTTCATAACTTTATTCATCATTATAATAAATAGCCTGCACTGGCTCGTTACTTCTTTGAATGAACTGACCTTCCTCGCATAAATCTGCTAATGATGATGCTACAAAATTAGCTTCTATTTGGGAAGCATCATCACAAAATAGATCAAAGTTAGGAGAATCACGAATATAAGTAATAATACCAATCAAACATACTAGGTTATCAGCAGTTCCTTCTTCATTTTGATCTACAAAAGAACTTTCTAAATTTGTACAACAAAGTTCTCTGTATGAATGGGCAAGAGTGTTTGTTTTGCAGAAAGTTTCAGAGATTGGTTCTTTATTAATAGTCTGATCTATCTCTCTTTTTGTCAAAGGGGAAGTTGTTTCTATGTTCCTTTTAATAGGACTATAGCAATTCTCTGTCTCTTGCGAAGACTGATTTTGAGGCTAGATGTCTTCTTGAGCCTTAGCAATAAGGGATGATGAATCAATGTTTGAGTTTTCAGGGATATCTTGAGGAATGTCCAATATTTCTTGGTTGTTTTATTCCTGAAGTGATTCATCTATATTCTTAAAAATTTTCAATAACATATTAAACTCATGAAAGGTTGTTAAAATATCTTCAGGATGCATTTCTTCCAAATCTTCCTCATTATCTATAATGTGTTGGGTGATTTTTTGTGATGGATCATAATATATTGCACCCAATGATAATGATGTACTGTTTTCTTTATAGTTTTCATGGAACACATATTGAAGGTCTCTTAAAGAAAACAAACTACTAGATCTTAAGCATTCATAGAAATCCCTAGCTTTTCCTTCTAATGTTAACATGAACATTTTCATTAGGCAGTCTTCATGCCATTCAAATTTCAGCCTCCATACATGTATATGAAATTTGATGAGATGTAATAAAGGGTCATCAAACTTTTCACCTTGAAAAACAGGCAGGTTGTCATCCCAATTCACCTGGGGCATCTTATGTGGAAACCCAGGGATATGATCTCTACTCATTGGGTCATATCTTCATTGTATTCTTGGAATAATTTTTGTAAATAAGGAAAGAGATCACTGTGTTTGGTCAAAAAGTTCAGAGTCTTCTACCAGTAGAGTCATTTGGTCTTCTGGGAGTTTCATAGTCTGAAGTCGCTAGGTGGAAAAATTTTTGCTCGTAAGGAGGTAAAATGTTTTATGGTTCCACCACCATGTGTTTCTTGTGGAGCTGCAAGATTTTCAGGAACCGAATTATCTCTCAAGGGTGATCTGAAAATAGCTGATAATTTTATTTTAGGATATTTCCTAAGGATACATTCTGGGTTATCTACCGTCTCAGGTGGGTTAGGGTTAGGATGGGCTCTAGTGTGAATCTTTCTAGGAGCCACTATGCTGTGTTTTTTAGACCCAAATAAATACGAAAAGTTCAACCAGGTATGACAGTCTTTGAGAGGTTAAATAGTCTGTTTACACAAATTTTAAATCCTACAGTCCTCTAATTGAGTTTGAATGATATTATGATGATAAGGATTCTTCCCAGTGAAGTCTTAAGGTATGTTCAGGATTGTGGAGTGCGGAGTCACCAGGTGGAAGATGTTTAACTCCTAAGGAGGTAAAATGGTTAATTTTACACCACCATATACCAATATAAAGAGATCATGGGTACTCTGAGTCTTAGCAGTATTAAAAATGAAAAAGACTCAAATTCCCAAGTGGAGTCAACAGAAATGTTAGGAATCTGTAATTTTAGCAGATTGGTGAGACTAAAACTGCAGAAGCAACATTATTTCAACCACTTTGGGATTCTAGGATCTAGCGCTCCTAAATTCAGAGAGGGATCTCTCCAATAAGTGCAAAGATGGATTTTTCTTTGAAGATTTGGGTAATGATATTAGGCTAGTTATGAAGGCCAAGGGTTTTTTTTTTGTTTTAGATGGTTGAGCATGATTACTGTTTGAGGTGGAAAGTTCTAAATGTAAAGAGTTTCAAAGGTGAGAAGTTGCAAGCAGACAGAACAAGCTTTGGCCAGGAAGATAGATAATTGCAGGTTTTATTCCATTGGGCTATGGAGTCGTAATAGGGTTTAATTAGAACATCAAGAGGCAATAGTGGTCCATGGGGCAAGTCATCTATGTCTAAGGATCTCTTTGAAGTTTTATTTATCGAATGAAATAGTACAATAAGAAGGAGAATTAAACAGATGAGGAACAAAGAGTAGCCTCGGATCTGGTAAGTACTTCTAAACTAGCCAGCCTTTGACATAGAGTCAAGAAGAACATAAAAGCAAACTAGGATCTGGTAAGTAATTTTAAACTAGCCAGCCTTTGATACACTTTCAACAGAAAACATTTTAAAACAAAGGGGAAACTTGAAGGAAACCATTGGAGTAGAAAATATCGGGTCGAGCTCACCACAAATCCTCTCCTAGCTCTGATTTACTTGGTTACTTTCAAGAAAAACACAAAGATAACACAGAATGGCCTAAGATCTAGTAAGTACTTCTAAACTAGCCAGCTTTTAAAACATTCCAAGGGAAACATTCAGACAGTTGTGTAGATAAAACTGGAACCAAGGCTCACCATATCTTCCTCAGTTCATCTTCACTTAACATATACTGAAAAAAAAAATTAAGAATCACATTCAACTAAGACAATAAGATGAGGGAACACCAGCATTCCAATGCTTAAACTAAATTAAATCATTCTCAAATAACACAGATTGGAAGAAAACATTCAGATAAATATTTTCAGTCAAAGAAGGTTACTGATATACAGTAGGTCCTAATTCTATGCATGTTGTTCTTTATAAGAGAAGATGGAACATAGTGAAAACAGAAACAAAAATACAAGTTACAATGAGAAAAAACATCACTGTCAACATAGACCAGGATCCCATAAATCAGCTTGTATTGATGCTTCAAACCAGTTACAGCTTTAAGTCCAATTCTTTAGTTTAACAATCATCCACACCTCTCAGCCTAACTTGTCTATCACAAGCAGAGCTCCAAGGGCCAGTGAACACTATTTACAATCAAAAGTTTAAGCTCAAATGTATTTCGAAGTTCTGCAACCAACCCCTCACTCATCTTCTGCAGTAGTATATATAGAAGAATGAGGAGGTGAGATCTAATAAAAGATCTCCAATTACAATTAATACATACTTAATGGCTTCTTGGCCTTTTGGGGGCTCAATGAAGAACTTTCATAGGTGTCCTCTGTGTTAAATGATTTACATAAATATTTAAGCTCAGTGGGAGCTCTTCTTAACCTTTGAGGCTTTGTGTGATGTCGAGGTTACTCTGCTGATATTTTATCATGATTTTTCCTACAGAATTTATCCTCTGGCTGTGTTGTGAGGCAGATATTTGGTCTTGATCAATAACTTCGGCCTTTGATTGAATACTTTGATGCACAGGTGGCATTTCAGTAGCTGGGAGGAATCAATTTGCCTTAGATGTGGTGGTGGAGGCTTTCTGTTGATAAAACACTTAAGATTTTCCTTCAAAATGTGTTTTAATTGGGGATTAGGCTTTTGATAAACCATCTTAGATGTAATCCCCATAGATCTGTCTTCAATCTTCTGTTCCGATATATTTTGTTTTCGACACTCATACTCTCTGACTGTGCCTATTTTCTTTTGTTTTGCTGGTATGGAGGGTTGTGTAGGGTTACATGGCATCAATGCTTCAAGAATGATTGAGGAAACATGGAGCTTCTTTCTGCGAATGGTTTCCTCTGGTGAATCGAAGGCGAGAGGATCATCACCCTCTGCCTTTGAATTTTCTTCGGACATAGGGGAAAAAACCTTTAAACCCTGCAAAATACAAAAAAAATTAGGAAATCCTACATGTATAGGTTAATTGCTTCAGAAGGCAAGTGGAGAGAGCATGGTCGTTGGATGGCATCATCCAACTATCGAGATTGATTAGAAGGGGTCAAAGGGAGGGTAGTAGAAGACTTTGAATCGGGGTCGTCGATCGCGCAGAGATCGATAGTCAGGAACAAAGGTGAATAAACATGTACAGGGGTTACATTATTCGAAAAAATAATAAAAAAGGGGAGACAAAGGTTTAAAACCCTCACTTTAGAGAAAAATGGTCGAAAATCAAAATCGGGAGTTGGGACAATCGTGGGCCATCGGATGAGAGCGGCCCAAGCGATCAACGACGGGGATCATATGTCAAAAACCTTATAAAAACACACCCGATCTTCAAAACTTTTTAATAAAAATATGATGAATAAAGTTCCCGGGTTTAGTTTCACTGACTCGATGAGGAACCATGGAGATCCGCCCAAATAGAGATCTGCTGCGTGGATGCTCATGTGGCGTTGCGACCACCAGCACTGTTGTGGACGAGGGGACCGGGCGATGGAATGTGGGTTGTTGATATGTAGATAAGATCGATGGCGGAGATCCTTTAAATGTCGTGTCGTAGCCTAGTTAATTGTCGAGCATCTTCGTAGAGCGACTACCGTCCTATGAGTAGCCTCAGATCGAACGACGCGCATCAATATCGCGTCGTGTCCACGTCCGATCTTTAACGCACGATGAACGATGGTTTTGTGAACAGTGCCCGGGCCATGCATCAGCCAGTGTATGGAATCGTTGTCGATCGGGAAAAAACCACCCTTCGCTTGCAGGCGATGCGATGGATACCGCATGGTTTTGGAATGGTGAGTGGTTGGTGGGGACCACCAGGTTGATAGGTCGTGCACTGTCCGATCTTCAGATCAGATCGATGGTGCGGAGTGACTGAAACTTTGGACCAGCGGAAAATTTATAATATAATAAAAGCCGACAGATTTAATATATAACCAAAGGTTTTAAACTTTGGGCAGACATAATTAATATTCAAAATGGCTTGGTGCCTGATTGCGGGGACAAGGGTTATATGAAGGGTAATATGACCGGGGGGTTAAAAAGGAGGGGCTAATCGCACTTGGGCAATGCAATATGTGCTTGGAGGGCTGGCGCTCAGTTCTGGTGCCTGGGCGTATGGAGGGAAAGAGTTAAAGACTTAGCCCAAGGGGGCTTAAGTCTACAATACATAAAAAACATGATTTTCATGGATTTTCAATTATTTTCAAAGGTTTTGAAGATTTCGATAAGGCAAAGAAGGAGTCTTTAAACCTTATAAAAGGGGTTTCAATGAAGGGGGAAGGGGAAAGACATGAAAATGAGGGATCCTATGGGGAAAGACGAGAGAACAAGAGGTTAGTTTTTGGAAAAGGGGAAAAGGGGAAAAGGGTCTTTGCAGTAGTATTCTTTCTTGGGAATCAGTAGGATTTCTGAGTGTGGAAATGGGCATAGCAGTGAAATTGGGATAGAGGAATGAGGCCTTCAAGAGTCTTCAAGAGCCAACACTTTTTAGCAATAAAATTTGTTCCTTGAAGGCTCAAAAAAATTTTAGCCACCTTTTGCTATAACAAATTTATAGGTGGCTAACAGTGGCTCCACTTGGGGATGGTGCCTTCTTGAAGGCATCAAGAACTTCAAACTTTCACTCTCTGGGAGGCTGATCAGTTGCCTCATCCATTGTGATTCTCAGGGAGGCTGACCTGTGCCGCATCCATTGGGCTGCCCTTCCTTTGCCGAGATGATCTTTCTCTGAAAACATATTAGCAGCCATAAAAACAATGGATCTTTCATCTACAAGCTTTCTACCTACCTAATCCTACTGATCTAACATTTTTTCTTCATTAGAGTGCGCTTGGATTGGAAAACTCTTTTACAACATTTTATTCTTTTGAAAGAAGGAAACCTAATCTATTTCTACTCCTTCCTTCTGCATGGACCCAGATTAAACAGTTGAGCGCATATGATTCTCTACCTAATCTACTGTCTGTTGGGATTAAACTATGCAACAGATTTTCATTCTCTAAATTCTACAACAGAAATTTAAAAGCACTCAAGTTAGGATTGAACAGTCTAACTTGATGCTAGTCTATGGCATAAGAACAAACTACACATAGACATTATTTTGCACAAAATTTAAAACAAAAATGGAAGCCTTGAGATCTGGAATTTGAAAACATCTCCTTCCTCTTTTCTACAGCTCTATTTTGACTCTTATTTGCGCTGTCTTGTCTTTATCAACTGGTTCGGATTTTGAGCTGATTGGAACCAAATTTTTACATATTTTGACTCAGAATTTGAAACAGATTTGAGTCATCTTCACTCTGAAACTTTAGGTTCAGATTTTGAGCATGTTTGAACCTCTAATTTCTATCCTAAACTATCTACTGATAATCCAAGATTAAAAATTTTGGCAAATCGAATTCACTATCCTATCAGCAGAAAGTTTAAAACTAATTAGTCAAGATTACGCTGTTTGACTAACTAGAAGTGTGCTCTTTAGGAGTGGCATTTGAGCTTGCACACTTTCAGAATTTTCTTCTTTTTTTTGGTATGGAGCGATACCTTACTTATTTTCACAATCTGCCCTCTTTTATTTCTTTCCTTTGTTCTTGTATTTTTGTGTTTTGATTTTTCTTTGGAGAAAAAAATCAACAACTATCTAAGTGCTCAAAACTAAGCTTTATTGACATTCCTATCTAACCTATTATAAACATGGATTATCTACATATTCATATGATGCAAAAGTGCCAATGCAGCCAGCTAAGTAATGTCAAGAAGAAGAAGAAACTCTGGCTGCTTGTCAGGGGTATCCATAGTATATTTTGAAGATTAATCTTCAAAATAAAAACTATCATAGAAGGTGACAGCTTTTCATGTCTTTGGCTCTTGCAAACGATCATTGTTTGATAATTTGAGCCAGTTGGGATTTCCACACACTCTTTCATAGGATTAACAAAGAAAATATAAAGATTCTCTTCTTCTTGGTCCTCCTTGTCTGGTAGTTTGCCTGCTTCCAAGACTTCAGTTTTGAGGAGCATATCTTCAGAAAATTGCTTCGAACCTTCATCACTCTTAAAAGAAAAGGAAGAAGATTCTTCTTGAGAAGATGGTATATCCTCAGTAGGACAGTCTTCTATCTGTTTCTCACCCTCTACTTTATCATCATCTGAAATGGAGGACTCATCATATTTGTCAGTGTTGTCCTCTTGTAGTCCTGATAGGCGCTGGTTCAGTGGACTGTACTCTATGAGGAGGTTATTATATTCTTGAGTAGGGGTATATCCAATTGTTTCCTTTTTTTCAAGAGGAGGCTCATTGATTTCAACCTGCTCAGAAATTTCTTTGTTTCTTTCCTCCTCATCCTTTGAGCTGAAAGTCTGCTAGTTCCCAATCACATGGAAACTATTACTGATGACCTGAAATGAAGCGGGGCAAAGATCCAATGGATCTTTACTCACTTCTATGATTTCGTAACTTTCTTCATCAGTGTCATAAATATTCTGCACTAGCTCATTAATTCTTGGAAGGAACTGACCTTCCTCGCATAAATCTGCTAATTATGTTCATGCAAAATTAACTTCTGTTTAGGAAGCATCATTACTAAATAGATCAAAGTTAGCAGAATCACAAATATAAGTAATACTACCAATCAAACATACTGGGTTATCAGCAATTCCTTCTTCATTCTTATCTACAAAAGAACTTTCTAAATCTGTACAACAAAGTTCTCTATGTGAATGGGAAAGAGTGTTTGTTTTGCAGAAATTTTCAGAGACTGGTTGTTTATTAATAGTCTGATCTATCTCTCTTTCTGTCAAATTGGAAGATGTTTCTATGTTCCTTTGAACAGGAGTACAACAGTTCTATATCTCTTGCGAAGACTAATTTTGATGCTGGATGTCTTCTTGAGCCTTAGCCATAAGGGATGATGAATCAATGTTTGAGTTTTCAGGGATATCTTGAGGAATGTCCAGTATTTCTTGGTTGTTTTCTTCCTCAAGTGATTCATCTATATTCTTAAAATTTTTCAATAATATATTAAACTCATGAATGGCCATTAAAAGATCTTTAGGATGCATTTCTTCCAAATGTTCCTCATTATCTATAATGTGTTGGGTGATGTTTTGTGATTGATCATAATATATTGCACCCAATGATAATGATGTAGTGTTTTCTTTATAGTTATCATAGAACACATACTCAAGGTCTCTTAAAGAAAACAAACTACTAGATCTTAAGCATTCATACCAATCCCTAGCTTTTCCTTCTAGTGTTAACATGAACATTTTCATTAGGCAGTCTTCATGCCATTCAACTTTCAACCTCCATACATGTATATGAAATTTGATGAGATGTAATAGAGGGTCATCAAACTTTTCACCTTGAAAAATGACGAGTTTGTCATCTGAATTCCACTGGGGCATATGTTGAAGGCTCGAGATGTAGTCTCTACTCATTGGGCCATATCTTTGTTGTATTCTTCGAATCATTTTTGTAAATAAGGAAAGAGGTCACTGTGTCTGGTCAATCAGTTCAGAGTCTTCTACCAGTGGAGTCATTTGGTCTTCTGGGAGTTTCAGGGTCTGGAGTCACTAGGTGGAAAAATTTTAGCTCGTAAGGGGGTAAAATTTTTTATGGTTCCACCACCATGTGTTTCTTGTGGAGCTGCAAGATTTTCAGGAACTGAATTAGCTCTCAAGGGTGATCTGAAAACAACTAATAATTTTATCCTAGGAGACTTTCTAAGGATACTTTCTCGGTTATCCACCATCTTAGGTGGGTTAGGGTCAGGATGGGCTCTAGTGTGAATATTTCTAGAAGCCACTATGTTGTGTTTTTTAGACCCAAATAAACAGGAAAATTTCAACCAGGTATGACAGTATTTGAGAGGTTAACTAGTCTGTTTACACAAATTTTAAATCCTACAGTCCTCTAATTGAGTTTGAATTATATTATGATGATAAGGGTTCTTCTGAGTGGAGTCTTAAGGTATTTTCAGTATTGTGGAGTGTGGAGTTTCCAGGTGGAAGATGTTTAACTCCCAAGGAGGTAAAATTTTTAATGGTCCTCCACCATATACCAATCTAAAGAGATCATGGGTACTCTGAGTCTTAGCAATATTAAAAATGAAAAAGACTCAAATTCGCCAATGGAGTCACCAGAAATGTTAGGAATCTGTAATTTTAGCAGATTGGTGAGACTAAAACTATAGAAGCAACATTATTTCAACCACTTTGGGATTCTAGGATCTAGCCCTCCTAAATCTGGAGAGGGATCTCTCCAATAAGTGAAAAGATGGATTTGTCTTTGAAGTTTTGGGTAATGATATTAGGCTAGTTATGAAAGCCAAGGGTTTTTTTTGTTTTTTGGATGGTTGAGCATGATTACTGTTTGAGGTGGAAAGTTCTAAATGTAAAGAGTTTCAAAGGTGAGAATTTGCAAGCAGACATAACAAGCTTTGGCCAGGAAGATAGATAATTGCAGGTTTCAGTCCATTGGACTATGGAGTCATAATAGGGTTTAATTGGAATAACAAGAGGCAAGAGTGGTCCATGGGGAAAGTCATCTATGTCTAACGATCTCTTTGAAGTTTTATTTATGGGATGAAATGGTACAATAAGAAGTAGAATTAAAAAAATGAGGAACAAAGAGCAGCCCCGGATCTGGTAAGTACTTCTAAACTAGCCACCCTTTGAAATAGACTCAAGAAGAACATAAAAGCAAACTAGGATCTGGTAAATACTTTTAAACTAGCCAGCCTTTGATACACTTTCGACAAAAAACATTTTAAAACAAAGGGGAAACTTGAGGGAAACTATTGGAGTAGAAACTAGCGGGCCGGGCTCACCACAAATCCTCTCCTAGCTCTACTTTACTTGGTTACTTTCAAGACAAACACAAGGATAACACAGAATGGCCTAAGATCTGGTAAGTACTTCTAAACTAGCCAGCTTTTAAAACATTCCAAGGGAAACATTTAGACAGTTGTGGAGATAAAACTGGGACCAGGGCTCACCATATCTTCCTCAGTTCATCTTCACTTAACATATACTGAAAAATAAAATTTAAGAATAAAATTTAGCTAAGAAAATAAGACGAGGGAATGCCAGCATTCCTATGCTTAAACTGAATTAAATCATTCCCAAATAACACAAATTGGAAGAAAACATTCAAATAAAGATTTTCAGTCAGAGAAGGTTACTGCTACACAGTAGGTCCTAACTCTATGCATGTTGCTCTTTATAAGAGAAGATGGAACACAGTGAAAACAGAAGAAAAAAAAATACAGCTTACAATGAGAAAAAACATCACTGTCAGCACAAACCAGGATCCCATAAATCATCTTGTATTGATGCTCCAAAGGAGTTACAACTTTATGTCCAATGCTTTAGTTTAACAATCATCCACACCTCTTAGCCTAACTTATCTATCACAAGCAGAGCTCCAAGGGCCAGTGAACACTATTTAGAATCAGAAGTTTAAGCTCAAATGTATTTGAAATTTTTGCAACCAACCCATCACTCATATTCTGCAGTAGTATATATAGAAGAATGAGGAGGTGAGATCTGATAAAATATCTCCAATTACAATTAATACAGACTTAATGACTTCTTGGCCTTTTAGGGGCTCAATGAAGAACTTTCATAGGTGTCCTCTGTATTAAATGATTTACATAAATATTTAGGCTCGGTGGGAGCTCTTTTTGACCTTTGAGGCTCTGTGTGATGTCGAGGTTACTCTGCTAATATTTTGTCATCAGTTTGCCTGCAGAATTTATCCTGTGGCTGTGTTTTGAGGCAGATATTTGGTCCTGATCAATAAGTTTGGCCTCTGATTGAATACTTTGAGGCACAAGTGGCGTTTTAGTAGCTAGGAGGAATCAATTTTCCTCAGATGTGGTAGTGGAGGCTTTCTGTTGATAAAACACTTAAAATTTTCCTTCAACTGTGTTTTAAGTAGGGATTAGGCTTTTGATAAACCATCCTAGAAGTAATCCCCACGGATCTGTCTTCAATGTTCTGTTCTGATATATTTTGTCTTCGGCACTGATACTCTCTGACTGTGCCTGCTTTCTTATGTTTTGCTGTCATGCAGGGCTGTGCAGGGTTATGTGGCATCAATGCTTCATGAATGATTGCTGAAATGTGGAGCTTCTTTCTGCGAATGGTTTCCTTTGGTGAATCGAATACTGGAGGATCATCACCCTCTGCCTTTGAATTTTCTTCGAACATAGCGGAAAAAACCTTTAAACCCTGCAAAATAAAAAAAAACATTAGGAAATCCTACATGTATAGGTTAACTACTTCAGAAGGCAAGTGGAGAGAGCATGGCCGTTGGATGGCATCATCCAATGGTCGATATTGATTAGAAGGGGTCAAAGGGAGGGAGGTAGAAGAATTTGAATCGGGGCTGTCGATCGCGTAGAGATCGACGGTGAGGAATAGAGGTCAATAAACACGTATAGGGGTTACATTATTCGAAAAAATAATAAAAAAGAGGAGACAAAGGTTTAAAACCTTCGCTTTGGAGAAATATGGTCGAAAATCAATATCGGGATTCAGAATGATCGTGGGCCGTTGGATGAGAGCAGCCCAAGTGATCAACGATGGGGATCATATGTCAAAAACCAATAAAAACACACACGGACTTCAAAAATTTGTAATAAAACTAGGATGAATAAAGTTCCCAGGTCCAGTTTTGCTAACTGGAGGAGGAACCATGGAGACCCACCCAAACAGAGATCTGCCACGTGGATGCTGATGTGGTGTTGGGACCACCGGCACTGCTGTGGACGAGGGGACCGGGCGATGGAATGTGGGCCGTCGATCTGTAGATTAGATCAACAGTGGAGATCCTTTAAATTTTGTGCCGTAGCCTGGTTAACTATCGGGCATCTTCGTAGAGTGACTACCGTCCGATGAGTGGCCTCAGATCAGACGACACACATCAATATCATGTCAGGTCCACGTTCGATCTTTAACGCGCGATGAACGGCAGTTTGGTGAACAGTTCCCAGGCCACGCGTCAACCGGTGTATGGAATCGTTGCCGATCAGGAAAAAATCTCTCGCCGCTTGAAGGCGGTGTGATGGATACCATGTGGTTTTGGAATGGTGAGTGGTTGGTGGGGACCACCGGGTTGATAGGTCGTGCGTCGTCTGATCTTCAGATCAGACCGATGGTGCGGAGCGACCAAAATTTTGTACCGGCGAAAAATTTATAATATAATAAAAGCCGACAGATTTAATATATAACCAAAGGTTTTAAACTTTGGGTGGACATAATTAATATTCAAAATGGCTTGGCGCCCGATTGCGAGGCCAAGGGTTATATGAAGAGTAATATGACCAGGGGGTTAAAAAGGAGGGGCTAATCGCACTTGGGCAACGCGATAAGTGCTTGGAGGGCTGGCGCTCCGTTATAGCACCTGGGCGTATGGAGGGAAAGAGTTGAAGACTTAGCCCAAGGGGGCTTAAGTCTACAATACATAAAAAACATGATTTTCATGGATTTTCAATGATTTCAAAGGTTTTGAGGGTTTCGATAAGGCAAATAAAGAGTCTTTAAACATTATCAATGGGGTTTTGATGAAGGGGGAAGGGGAAAGACATGAAAGTGAGGGATCTTATGGGGAAAGAGGAGAGAACAAGAGGTTATTTTTTGGAAAAGGGGAAAAGGGGAAAAGGGTCTTTGTAGCAATATTCTTTCTTGGGAATCAACAGGATTTCTGAGTGTGGAAATGGGCACAGCAGTGAAATTGGGACAGAGGCATGAGGCCTTCAAGAGTTTTCAAGAGCCAACACTTTTTAGCAATAAAATTTGTTCCTTGAAGGCTCAAAAAAGTTTTAGCCACTTTTTGTTATAACAAATTTATAGGTGGCTAACAAGCTGTACAATATGTTGCATATAAACCATCATGATCACAGAAGCTAGAAAGATAAGAAATGAGACTGGAGTAAATAAGAATACTTACAACCACTTTTCTCCTCTTTAAAGAAAAAAATAATGTTTTTATTTCAATAACTTTGAACATGAAGAATATGAATTCATGAGCAAGCTTCATCCAAAAGAACATATACCAACAAATTCCAAGGTATGGAGAAACAAGGACAAGGAATCACAGGTTGAAAGCTGTGGCATAGCGTTATTTGCAGAAGGAGAATAAAATCAATGGTACAATTATAGCGGATGCTCAAAACACATGACATGTGATAAAAATAAACTTCTTTCATATAATGCATTAGAGACAGAAAATAATGTTACTTTTGGAAATGACTGTCATGCTATAATTAAGGGAAAAGGTTATGTGTTTCTAAAAGGAAAAGTTAAAGCTAACAATTTTATGTATGTGGATGGTTTAAAGCATAACTTTTTGAGTGTAAGCCAGATGTGTGATCAAGGAAATGAATTTGTCTTCAGTTTAAAGGAATGTGTAGTACGTGAACTTGACATAGGAAAAATAGTAATAAAAGTAACTAGAACACCAAGAAATTTGTATATATTCAAAGGTTCCCAAGAGCAATGCTAATTAGGTAAATCCACAAAAAATTGGTTATGGCACATAATATTGGGACATTTGAGCTTCTCTCAAATAAGAAAATCTAGCAGACTCAACGTTGTTCGTCATCTTTCAAGCATCACTGTGCCTGAAAGGACCATATGCAAATCATGCCAATTTTGTAAGCAAACCAAGGTGCAATTCAATGCCAAAGAAGCTTCAACAAGTAAGCCTCTTGAACTTATACATTCTGATCTATGTGGTCCTGTAAGGAAAAATTCACCTCATGGTGAACAATACTATACTTTATTTATTACTAATTTCTTTAGAATGTGCTCGATCAGTTTATTAAAACATAAACATGAATCATTTGAGAAAATTAAGATCTTAAAATCTTTGGTTGGAAATGAATTAGATCTAAAAATAAAATGTCTTAGATTTGACTGAGGAGGAGAATATATATCAAATGAATTATTTTATTTTTGTGAACATCATGGCATAAAAAGATACTTTTCTGTAGCTGGAACCCCACAACAAAATGGCATGGTAGGCAGAATGAATAGAACAGTTCAATAGATGGCCCATGCTATGCTTCATGAATCTGGAACTCCCGATAACTTATACATACTAATATATGTGGTCCTATAAGGAAAAATTCAGCTCATGGAGAAAAATACTATATTTTATTTATTGATGACTTCTGTAGAATGTGTTGGATGGGTTTAATAAAACATAAAGATGAAGCATTTGAAAAATTTAAGATCTTCAAAGCTTTGGTTGAAAACGAATTAGATATAAAAATCAAATTTCTTATATCTGACCAAGGAGGATAATATATATCAAATGAATTCTTTTATTTCTGTGAACATCATGGCATAAAAAGAAATTTTTCTGTAGCTAGAACCCCACAAAAAAAAAGGCATGGAAGAAAGAATGAATAGAATAGTTCAACAGATGGCATGTGCTATGCTTGATGAATATGGAACTCCTGATACCTTTTGGGGAGAAGCCTCACATATTGTAGTAAATATTCTTAACAAGGCTTATGTTTGTGTGAAAAATGATAAAACTCCTTATGAGTTATGGTATGGTAATCCTCCCACTGTAAAGCATTTTAGAATTTTTGGAAGGAAATGTTTTATCAAGAAGAATGATGATAAACTTGGTAAGTTTGAGCCTAGAGCAGATGAAGGAATATTTCTTGGTTACTCTTCCAGAAGTAAAGCATATAAATGTTACAATAAAAGACTTTGGAATATTTTTGAATGTATTGATGTTGTAATTGATGAATCTCTGACAGCTCATAAAAATTAAATAAAAACAAAAAATGAAGATGATGATGATGTATATTTTCCCTCATCAAATAGAAAAAATATAGAAAGATAATCCAATGAATAACTAGAAGAATATATATCTGAAAAGGCTTCATCCAGGTATGTTCCAAAGAATCATCTAGGATTTCATATTTTGGGAGAAAAGGGATTAGGTGTCCAAACAAGAAGAACTCTTGTAGGATCCCCTAGTTATATGGCATTCTTATCCACTGTTGAATCACAAAATATAAATCAAGCCGGTAAATATGAATGTTGGATTCAAGCCATGAATGAAGAACTTGATCAGATTGAAAATTTTCATACTTGGGAATTGGTTACCAGAACTCATGATAAAAATGTTACTGGAAAAAAACGGATATTCAAAAAAAAGTTAAATGAAAATGGAGATGTTATTATAAACAAAGCTAGAATGGTTTATAAAGGGTATGATCAACAAGAAGGTATATAATTTCAAGGAACATTTTCTCATGTAGCCAAAACTGAAGCCATAACAATGTTTCTTGCTTTATGAATTTTTAAACAAATCAAAGTTTATCAAATGGATGTAAAATTTGTTTTCCTCAATGGTGATTTAGAAGAAGAAGTTTATGTAGAGATAGAAGGATTCATTTTGGGAAATTATGGAAAACTTGTTTGAAAACATAAAAAGGCTTTATATGGTTTCAAACAGGCTCCTCTAGCATGAAACTATCATCTTGACAAATATCTTCATCAACAACGTTTCACAAAGGGATATGTTGATAGTAACTTATAGACAAAAAATGAGAATGATAAATCATTGATTATTGTTGTGTATGTTGATGACATCATTTTTGGAAGTAATGAAGAGTCCATGAGTCAAAACAATTATTTTTTTATGCCGCAAGAATTTGAAATGTCATTACTTGGAAAACTAACATATTTTCTTAGCTCAGAAGTGCAACAAAAAACAAATGGCATATTTCTATCACAAGAAAAGTATCTGAAGAAAATTATGAAAAAGTATGGGATGGAAGACTGCAAACCTCTGAGTACTCCAATGGTAACTGGATGTAACCTCAGTTCTCATAATGATTCACCCATGGTGAATCAACCATATTATATATCCATGATTGGAAATATGATTTATCTAACTGGGAAAAGACTAGAAATTATGCTTGTAGTTGGGATTGTTGTATGATTCCAAGCTAACCCAAAAGAGTCTCACCTTCAGGCTATAAAAATAACATTCAAATATCTACAAGGGACTCAAGACTTTGGTGTATGGTATCTAAAGAATGTTGATCTCACTCTTCATTCTTACACAAATGTGGATTTAGCTGGAAATGTTGATGATTGAAAAATAAGTAGTGGCAGTGCATTCTATATGGGGCCCCGATTAGTATCTTGGTTCAGCAAGAAACAAATTTCTATTGCCTTATCTATATAAGAAGCAGAATATGTGGCTATCGCATCATGTTTTACACAGCTTCTTTGAATGATGTAGACATTACAATATATTCAAATCAAATGCTCATCTCCCATATCCATTTTATGTGGTAATACAAGTTCCATTAGTATCTCGAAAAATCTTGTTATGCATTCCAAGACCAAGCACATTCCTATCAAGTATCACTTCCTATGTGAACAAGTGGTTGAAAAAAAGGTTAAATTAGAGTATGTTCCCTCGAAAGAAGAAGTTGCAGATATATTTACTAAACCTCTTCCAAAGGAAGCATTTTAATATCTTAAACAAAATATGGGAGTTGTCTCTGCATGTCTTATCGAATTTCTTAATTTCAGAAGATTAAATTTCGTATGCTACTGTCATAATGGTGAATCGTGTATATACGCAAGTTTCTGTGCAGAAAAACATGTATGGCTTTTACTGACATAAATTCTCTCGGTAAAATTTTAGAATAATATGTGGTTCTATTGGGTAATCTCTGTTGTTGTTCTAGTATTCATCTTGCTCTACCTTTCTTTGATATTCATCTCTTTGATGAAGATGCTTTCATTAATTGGTTTTTGAAGGTGTTCAAGATGCACAAGCTTAGGGGGAGCACCTGCCTTGTTGAAAAGGGTGCATTGTTGGAATTTTGATTGGTTGTTGTGTTATGATCTCTTGTTTGAGATTCTTTGGTCTCGGTTATAGGAAGTCATATATTTATTTGTTGAAAAGGTCATGTTAAGACCTATGATGTAAATTTTTTATATTCAGTCATGTAAGGACTTGTTTAAGTTTTTAAACCCACTTGGTTGGGTAGTTGGGTCAAATATGTACTTCCACTTGGTTGGATAATTGATGTAAGTATGAGTCCTTGGTGATAGGAATGGTCATACTTAGCTGAGTTATAGAGTCATGTACTTCATTGAAAAATATATTTGAAGATTTAGCATGAACTCGTGGGGAGCATGGTAAATACAATGCACATCAGATCTGCAGAGCTCTTCTTTCTACAAGGAAAGAGAAACCTTTGTTTGGTATTGATCCGCCATTTTCCCTTCATGTCAAAGGGGGGGAGTAACTTGGTATTTGAATAATAATGTTTATGATTGATGTATCTATCATGTATCTATAGTTTTTTGTGCTCAAACACCAACATGGTTTCCATCAAGTCCAAAGGGGGAGATTGTTGGAATTATGATGATATATGTTGTCCTTGATGGCAACCTACTCGATGAAGTTGTCCTTGATTGAAACCTATTTGATGATTTTAATTTTGATAGCAAGCTATTTGTTAAATATGTAGAAATGATGTTTCTATAGTTCAGTTTAGATGTGACAGAAAAAGGAATTCGAGTAAGTCCCAGAGAAATGAAACAGGAAATATTTCTCAATGTACATCCAAGTTTGATGAAGGAAACCCTTGTACATAAGCTGCTTGGTATATAGGAAACCCACGTATATATCCAAAATTAGTATATACACAATTTTTATGAAGAGAAGTCCCATATACACGTGGGTATGAAGAAGTCAAGTTACGTATACCTTTTGTGCTCTAAAATTACGATACCAGGGGTCTTTACCATGGTATTAGCCCACAGTATTGAGATTTTTATTGTCTATTTGATTCTATCCTAGAATACCATCAGTATTTGTGTGGTTTTGGCTAATGGTATTGGTAAAGGCTGAATATATATAAGGAGAAGAAGATCATATTGCAAGGGTGTGCAGGTGTAAGGGATGTTACTGAATACTTCTCTCTCAAGTATATCTGCATGGAATGAACTATGTTTTATTGGTAGATTTTAATCTATGATGAACCCTTGGATACAATGATGGATCAGGATCTCTAGACCTAATATAAATATGTACTTACATGATCCAATTATGAGATGTTTGGATCTGTGACCTGGCGCATGTTTGTTGAAGTGAAGTAAATAAATCTGGGTAAGTTGATAGATATGCATCTTTCTGTGGTAACAACATTTACAGATCTATATGCTATCTTGTCACAGTGACAGTGTGTATACACGCGACTTTCTCTCAGCTAAAGCGCATACAGAAGTGTGGGTTTTCTGAAGCTTTCTGGAGAGGTTATATATTTATTTATGTTGTATTTCTATTTTCTATCAATTAATTATTCATTTAGATTTGGGTTTCTGGAATACTGTATATGCTACTAAGTTGAATATGTACAAATCTGAGCATTGAGTGAGTAAATATGTTTAATGATGACTGACTAATTAAGGGTTCTGCAATACTGAAAAGACATCTGACTGAAAGCCTTAGATCTGGCTCTGAAACTGATCATATTATGTATATTTAGTATTCTCAGATCCATACGCGGGTTGGTGTGATGGAAAGCGTGTATACACCTAGGATCAGTAAAGTGAGGTAACGTATGTATTTTAAGATAATGAATGATAAGGGTTGAAATTGATTCTGCATACTTATTCTAAAATCTGGGTTTATTACTATGTTCTGGTTAGAGTGATCTCACTGTTCTGATTGAATTTTGGGTTAAGTTTATTATTGATGATATTTATGATGAGTTGTGTTGAAGTTGTGGGATCCAGTCTGAAAATTGATGAAACATGGTCTGCAGTGGTTCTCAGGGTTGAAGACTTTAGTATGGAAGTAGAAGCTTCCTGCCAGTAAAATTTAATGTTTTGATCAGGGGGTTGAAGCTCCCTTCCTATAGTGGTTAGTAAATGTGATCAGGGGTTTGGACCACCCCTCTACAGGTAGATGCCTATGTACTGATATGAGTCTGCATTAGTATAATATTGTAAGCAATTTTACATATAATAAATATTGAAGGAACAAATGACAACAACGGTGGTTTTCTGCCGAATTGGATTTCCACCTTAAATCTTGGTGTTCATGTGTGATGCTCTTGTGTGACTATTTATTCTGTTATTACTGCACATATTTACTAATTAAATGTTTGATGCATAACTAATAAGCTGGGTTAAAGAATGTTTCTTAAAGTTTATCTAACAATAAATTATCTCAGTATACACATGTTTATGTTAGTGTATCCACGTATATACGCTAGTTGGGATAATCAAATTCGCGTATAGAAAGCAGTAAGAGAAAAGTAAAATAACATAATTATTGAAAATACTGATTCACCCGACCCCACCCCCCGCCCCCCCCCCACCTCGCTCAGTATTTTTCCCAAAAATATTAAATATATTTTTTTATTATTAAATGAGACATGTATATATATATATATATATAATTTTTTTTTGAAAAAAAAAAGTTGGTGCGCCAAAAAAACAGTCATGCACCAGTACCGGTGTGTATGTTTTTATCGCGCACTGTTCGCAGTGCACCTTCAAATTTTTAGCGTACTGCACAACATGAAATGTACTTTCTCTTGCGGTGCATTAACAAAAATATCCATCCAGGGGTAGATAATTACACCAACACATCACCAAAAATTAATTAATGGTCAACGATACGTTCATTTAACTGATCACACCATTGATTAAGTACATGTTCCAGAGGGTGGTGTGGTGATCAAACTACTCACCCAGTGGTGGATAGTGTCGTTAGTAAACTGCCCTCCTAGCATCATTACATGGTCAACCATGCAGTGGTTTAATTGACCACACTGTTGAGTATGTACCAGTATCAAGAGGGAAGTGCACTGACCAAACTATGCATGCCAGGATGTATATTTTAGTAAGCATATCACCCTCCTGACATCAGTAATTACATGGTCAATGGTGCGGTCGTTTAAATTACCGTACCGTTGACTATGTACCAGTGTCTAGAGGGTGGTGCACATACTAAAATATCCTCCCTCTGTGCATATTTTGGTTAGCATAGCACCCTCCTGAACTTGGACATAGTTAACGGTGCGGCAGGTTAGCCGACCGCATTGCAATTTATGTATTTTAAAAAAAGCACGGTGTGCCTTTTCAGTACCCCAACGGAACCAATTTTGTTTCCATTAGCATCGGCCATGGTGCATGCTGTAAATTTATAGGAAACACCTCAAATAGGTGCCATCCAAACGGCTTGAGTATAACGTGCAGTGATTATTCTGTTTCTTTTTTAAGGGTAGATTTTAAGTTTTTTTAGAAATCTTATCCGATAAAAAGTTTAATTATGGAGAAACAAGTCAAATAAATGTGCATTTGGGCGTCTAGGAGGCATATTTGCTAAATAATTTTCAAAAATCAATTTTCCCACCCTTTTCCAAAATTCAAAATCGAGATGGTGGGCAATGGACGACAACAGTGTGCGAAATGGGAGCACCGATGGGAGGGTACGAACACAAAGAAAATTTGCACCAGTGCTTGAGAGCTCTGGTGTATTAAAGAAGTGAAAATGCAGATCTTTTGGCCATAATTTTTTTTTATTTAACCATATTTCGGTGCATGGGTTTTTGAGGCACACTGGGCGTTTTCTTCCAAGCACACCAGGGTTGTTTCATTTTAGCATCACATTTTATGACAAAATGATCCTTAATTTGTGTAGCGTGCTAGTGTGCTATAGTAACGAGATGCACCAGGAGGGTTTGTACGAGCATCACAGTGTCTCGGTGTGCCAATTTTTAGTACATATCGGTGCTTTTCTAATTGAATGCACTAGTGCGATGTAGGATGAGAAACACACCAGAAAATAAGACATTCTCCAAAACCTCCACCCACCAACCTCCTCTAGAAACCTCTGCTAGAAACAGATATCAGGGCTATTTTTATAAAGGTTTCCTAAAAAACACCTGCTAAAGGGCCTTTTCCTTGTAGTGTTTCTTGTGTATTAATTTCAGATCTGAAAGAGGAAAGAGTGACATGTGGTATGTTGTACAATTTTGGTCTATTTAACTAATCCATAATTAGGTCATTGTGGGATATTGGGCATAACTTTTCCCTGAAGAATCCAAATCAGGTCAGACCTAAGCCATTTGAAAGAAGATTGGGAGGGCTACTTTAGGACTAAATTTCAGATATTGAAGATCCGGAATCATAGATATAATTCAATTTCAATTTAGACCTCCTCAAAGGCAAGAAAAAAGTGTGTATTTATTTTTCAAATTGCATAAGTCTTATTGAAAAATCAGTTTTAAGTGATTCCAAGGGCATATTGAAGCATAGATATCAGTATTGGGTTCTATAATTCCCCCTAAAAATAATTCAACACCCATTAAATGCTTATAATAATATACGTTGACTCATGAATAGAAAGAAGTGCAACATGATATATCAAAATTACAAGAGAAAGTGCACCAAATTTCACTCTCGCAAAGAGAAAAAAAAAGGTGAAATGGAAGTTTTAAATAAATGTGTGGAAGGTAAGATGGATGGTTTGAAGAAATGAATGGAAGCTAAGATGGATGATTTTAGGAATGGCATGGAATACATGGAAGAAAAAATGGAAGACATGAAGAATATTATAAAAGCATACATGGAAGGTTTGAAGGAAGGCTTGACAAAGCTTATACAAGAAATGATTCATAATGGCAGAAAGATAGTAGAGGAAAATCCTGACGACAAAAAAATAAATGTTAATTTTGATTTCATAAACTCTAATGTTGGATTGAATACCCACCATATTCCAAATATCGATACGAGGAATCTTGATGGCAAGGATCCCGTAACATGGATACTACAGATGGAGTGATATTTTGATCTTGATAATGTGCAAAACACACAGAAGTTATGCCTCGCAACTTTGCATTTATAAAAAAATACATCTATGTAGTATCAATGGCTTTTCTCCCATAAAAAAATTGTCACTTGCTCAATTTTTACGGATGAGTTAATACCACATTATGGGGATACAAATAGCAACACCTTCATTAGGAAATTGATAAATCTCAAATGAAAGGCTTCAGTGGTGGAGCACATTGAGGAATTCCAAAAATTGAATATAAGGGTAGTTGATATGCTAGAGGAACACAAGATTGATGTCTTCATAGGGACTTTAAAGGATAACATCCAACATGAGGTTCGCCTTTGGGAACATGATTCGTTGGAGAAGGTATTCAGGCTGGCAAGAAAAATGAATATAAAATTATGCAACAAGGAAGCCTAGAATTCACATCTATAAAGATGGAAGTGTTGGTACTCCTAGACTTCCACATCCTCCAAGGTTGACACCACAAAAATTGGAAGAAAAATGATAAAAAGGGCTTTGATAGAGTTGTGAGAGAAAATACACTAAAGGTCATAAGTGTGCTGAGAAGAAATTATTTTACATAGATTGTGAAGAGGAGGATTAAAATGAATAAGAAACTTCAAAAGAAGAGGATATACACCAGCAACCAACCCTAGAGAAAAAATAAATAAATCTGGACATATCCTGTAATGTGCTCGTAGGAATTATGACTCCTCAAACTCTCAAGATAGAAGGAAATATCGAGAAGAAAAAGGTAATAGTGATGATTGACTCAGGTAGTACCCATCATTTTCCTATACCTAGCACCAAAATATCAAGTGATGGTTGCAAATGGAGAAACTATAAATTTCTTTGGAAAATGCCATAATATCAAGCTAACCATGGGGGAATATGTACTAAATAGTCCAATGCTTTCCATTCCAATGGGAGGTGTTGATGTTGTACTAGGAATACAATGGTTACATTCTTTGGGGATGGTAGCTTTTAATTTTTAAGAAATTTTCTTGAAATGTTTTTCAGAAGGAAAGGAAGTTGAATTACGGGGTATCGCAGGGAAGCCGGGAAACATAATAAGCTATAATTTCATGAAAAATATTTTGAAGAAAGAAAATCGAGCCGTAATTGCACAAATATGCTCACTAGAAGTTCCAACATCAAAATAATATATTTCTCCAGATCTCCAAAAATTCTTGGAAAATCATGCCAAGGTGTTTGAAACTCCAAAAGGATTCCCACCTATTCGTGATCATGATCATGCTATTCATTTTATTCTAGGAAGTGTTCCTCCAAACATTAGATTATCCTTATGACCAAAAGAGAAAAATTTAACATATGATTGCAGAAATGTTAGAGGCATGTATAATTCAACCTTGTCAAACACTAGTAGAAAATGATGAAATTAATGACTAGGTGACTAAAAAAGCTAGTCATCACAATTATTTCAAATCAAATACTACTAGATTTGAGAAATTTTAAGTGACCGAACTAAAATGAAATAACTTAAATGACCAATCTAGTCTAGGGATAAAATATACGACTACACAATAAGTGACTAAACTAAAAGCGACTAACTTAAATGACTAATTTAGTCTAGGGATAAAATATATGACTAGATAATAAATGACTAAAGTAAAAGCGACCAACTTAAATAACTAATTTATTCTAGGATTAAAATATATGACTAGATAATAAGTGATAAAATTCACTAAACGAGTCTCTAAATCCATCTGCAGTGTTAAAATTTAGAGACAAAGGGGTCTTTGAGTCCATCTAAATTGTTGAAATTCTAAATACTCTTTTGTCTCTAAAGTTTAATACTGCATATGGATTCATCTACAGTTAACATAAATATTGCATGTATCATCTATCTACTTTACAGTAATGCCTTCATTATAGTTTTAGTAAAGGTAATATTTAGATAGTCAAATGAATATGTATATCTATATTTCTTTGGCCATAAAGTTTAATATTTAAATTTCATTGATTTACGTTAAAAGTGTGACTCTTGTTTTAAATCTCAGGTCAAATATTCATATTTACATTTAATGAAAAGATGAACATAACATTTCTTTTTGTAATTCGATATTCATTCATATGGTGAAAAATATGTACAACCAACAAAGAAAAAAATAGGTGGTCTCACCCCGACTAGGTTTGTTGAACAATGTTTGCAAAAAGTTCAAAAGTACAAAAATGAGGCTAAGGACAACATCCATAAATGAGAGGGTCAAAGACACCAAAATACATGTAATACATAAAAAACACATGAGAGCATACTATTCATCCAACGTAATGGAAGCTGAGTTTTCTAGGGTTGTTCCTAGAGGGGGTGGTGGATGAAAGTTGCAATGGATGTGCCCTTCGAAGTGTGCGAGTCAAGTGTCCAACTGTTCCACTTTTTCTACAAGGTGGTTTTGGCCTCACTAGACCACAAGGAATACTCGCTCCCCAACCTGGCACTGGAAGTACTGCATCCTATCCAATGTGGACATAAGCTCAACATGCTCCTCCCTACGAACCCATTCCATTGTGTCCACCCAATCTATCGAAGTTTGAATTAGGTCACGATAGTTTTCTAGAAAACAATGTTGAATTTACCACGGGTCGGAAGCTACATGCCTACAAGTTCCCCATTTAGTTGTTCCTCCTTGCTTTCCACCACCCTGATGTTGCATTTATTGTGACCTTACACTTCCACCACCATGGGAGGCATGTTTTCCTCCAGCATGACCACCTCACGTTCCCACACAAACAAGCTGGGAGTGAATGATGGTCTTACCAACCTCGGTGCACTCCTACCACCATTATTTCCATATCACCTAAGCCAACACATCCTTGCTTGGCCAAGGGTGAAGATTTCCACGAGGATGGTCGCATTGTGATAAAACCTGGAGGGCCAACTCCAACTGTTATCAGGTTCTGATCTACTAGAACTTTGCCCTACCACCAAAACCAAAAGCTAGATCTGTCTTCACCCTTAAATTTCCTTAGGAAACCATAGACTATGTCCCGGCTACCATCTTGCCACCATTTTGGAAACTTATAAAGATTCCGAAGAACTAGAGAAGGAGAAGGCGGGAGGAACACACCCTAGGCTGACGATTTCCAAGATCCTTCACACAACCCACACTATGATATCAACTCTATGTATTCCAAAAGGACGACTCTCCTATCCCCACTAGACACCAAGAGCCACCCACAAAACCAACATGCACACCAATTTCTAGACCAAGCACCAAAAATGGAGAATTCCACATAGAAGCACTGCCACCCCTAGTGATACCTCCTTCAATACCACCTTTATGCACCTCTATCAGACCAACTACTCGCACAAACTAAAAACCACAGAAGACCAAAATAACATGTTTCCTTGTTTACACGTCGTAGTGTTTAGGATTTCTATTTACTAGGCATTCAAGTGAAAATAAAGTGGAAAACATGAGTGAGGGAGGATTTTTTTAATGTCACTGGCACCTATAGTTGCTACATATATCTATCTACATTTGGGGTCATCCCTCGCAATAGAAGTATTCATGAGAAAATATATAGAAAAGGAGGCTCTATGAAACATTGTGGCAAGTTTTCAACATGTTTGAGATTTCTATTTACTAGGCATTGAAATGAAAAATAAGTGGAAAATGTGAGCAGGGGAGGAATTTTCTGATGTCCTCAGTGCCCATTGTTGTATAGATATCTATCTACATTTGTGGTTGTCCCTAGTAATAAAAGAAGTTAGGATAAAAGAGATAGAAAAGGAGGTTTGTGAAAAGTGGTGGCAGGTGTTCATGAATGTATCGTGACAAGAAGCCCAAAACCCAAGTCCATCCCAATGATAATGGAGTTGTGAACCCCAACTCCATGTCTATGCTCATTCTCATTCTTCTAGTTTTCCTTCTATCTTTCATATATTTCTACATCTTCTTTTTTCTATTAGTAAGGCCTCCTTGATTGGTAGTTGATTGAGTAGAGAAGTTGTGCATGCAAGAGGGATAGATCAGTGACACTTATTATCATTCTCTCAATGTTTCTTCTAGGGTAAATGATGAGTTAATGTTGCAATAAATGCTATGTTCTTCCTTTTGTGGTGTGTATCAATAATTTTTTAAGGCTTCATTTCAACTCTTCCTAGGATGTGGGGTGCCATCACTTGTGGGAGAAATGGCTTGGAAAGATGCATTACACTTAGTTTTTGGTTAACCCATAAATTTTACCTCACCCAAACCTCTTATTTATGCCCATGAAGACGTGAATCTTGATGGTTGGCCTAATGACATGCCACCATATTCACTAGATAAACATAGTCCCATTGAAAGTATTTATTTACTTTGTCATCTATGATCTACCATTTCAAAATCGTATCATGCTCCCCACCTCTATTATGACTACTTGGGCACACTAGTTCCCTTGAGTTTATGCAACTATGTGGTAAAATTATGGATGCTAGTTTTTGATTTATATTGTTAGTAAGGGTAATTAATGAACCGTGTGTCCCTCACTTTTATATTTTCTTGATTCACAATGAAATGTGAAAATTTATCAAGGGAATTTAAGTGAAGTCATTTATATTACAGATGGAATTATCACATGATCAAAATTGGGCTTTTTAATTATCCACATAAGCTCTAATTTTGTCATTAATATTAGACATTTCACAATTACTTTGAAGTATATATCATTGGTTTGATTTTTCTTCATGCACATATGTACAAATGTCAAAAAGCGATGATAGTGAGAAGTAACTACATACAATAGACTAACTCTACATCCAGATTCAATTATTTTTTGGCTATTGAATTTTTCTTTATCATTACCTATGACAATGAGAAGTAACTACATATGATAGGACATAAATTTATCCCTCAAACAATGTAGAGATACAATTATTTATTGGTTGTTGAAATCTTATTTATCATAACTTACAATAACTAACACTATATTTGGACTTTCTTAAGGAAAAACATCTTCACTTATATAACTCGTAGGACTCAAAATATTTTCGCTTCCATCAATGACGATCCCTTTCAATATTAATTTTTTATGCATTCCTCCAATAAACTCTTCATAGTATCTATCTCTTGTTTCCCTTAGAAAGACATACATATTGGCTACGTCCAAGGTCCATAGAACATACAAATACCTACGAGCACCATATCTGATTTTTAGTAATATGGATCTTTCTCAACAAGAATTTATTGCATGGGCACCGTTGAACCAAAAATACTACATGTAGTTTCCAAAAGACTAAAATCATAAAATTAAATAATTGCATAGTCTAAATGTTGTCATGGTAGTCAACTTGAGGTTGCCAATCTACTGTGCATTTCTCAACTTTAACCAAATCATTAAGATATCAAATATTGGAACTTAGTCATATGCAAAATCAATATTCAAAATAGTTGGGATTAGTATTTACTGGAATAGTTGGGGTTAGATGAGTTTGTGCTAGTTTAGTATTCCATTTGATATGACCTAGAACTTAATTCTTTTGGTTGAGTTTATCTAGTTCTTCCTCGGGGTTTTTTTTTTGTTAATTATATATTTTTTGTTTTTGTTAATTTTTTTTATTTAGACACTGGTGAGGCTACATCATGGTCCAAGAATAACACCCAAATAAAAAAAAGGAATTGGACCGACCAGTTAACATCTACCAATATTCAGCACCTTGAATTTTTTTATTTTTAGTGGCGGAAATATTCAGTACCTCGAATTTTTGTGAATTTTCGATTTTGAGTGGTGGAAATATTCAGCACCTTGAATCTTTGTGAATTTTTTATTTTGAGTAGCGAGAAGCGTCGTATGAGTTTCTAAGGGATACAAAGGAAATTTTAATCTTTCACTTCCCAAAATCGAAGTGGGTCTTCGAAAACCCACCTTCAAGATAATTTGAGAAATATGCAGATAGGTATAGGGATCAATCCTCTCCACCTCAATATGAATAGAAGGATATCTACTAGGGTGGTGTAGCCACTAGAAATCCTATCACCCAACATGCTCCATCTCCCATCACTTGTTCTCAGCCCAGTGACGCCTCTCAGCTCCAACCCCTTTGATTGCCCATCCAATTCGATGTCATGCCATGAATCTTCAATTTTAGAGAAGGAGATGGTAATTGTGGATAAGGGATTGTATTTACATCCCTTGCCTCTTCAAAATCCAAGGGAAAGGGAGCTATTTCTACTCCTTTTTGGTTCAGTGTGAAGAAGAAATAGGCATGACTACCAATCTACAACACCTCTAATTTCTGGGTGGCATTGTATCAGTTTCTAAGGGATATAAATGAAACTTTAATCTTTCACTACATGAGTCCCCTTTTATTTTTCTGGTCGAGCTAATTTATTTTACTAGCTAAGACATACATTTACAAGCTCTCAGTTCTAGTGGGATTTTTGGGCCACATCTGCCTGAGCTTGAGGGCCGATATTCCACAATCCATCTACTGGATGAATATGTTGAGAAGGGTTGAGTAATCATATTCATTAGCACAAGTTTCCTAACCGTATAACAACTATTGTGCACCCTTGTAATGACCAAGCAAATTAATCTCTAAAGGCTATGTATATGTTAAATGAGTCCGATTTTGCACTATCCATAGGTCCTAGCATCACTAACTCATGTATTTACTACTTCTCACAAAGGGAAACACGAGTTCCTTATCTCTGATATGGGTGAATGCAAACATCTAGTCATAAAATGAACTTCTGGACTCTTCATTGCATATGAGACAGTCATTTGGAAACCAGTAAAAGGAATGCACCAGTCCTATGTTTCTATACTGAGTGTCCCTTATTTACATGTGTTTATTGAAAACATAAAATATTGGTAGTCTTCTGGCTGTAGTGGATGTCATTCTAGGAATTAATATGAATACTCGTTACTCCTATTTCTAATTTATATTTGGCAGTCCTGTGTGAATCTTATGCTTGGAGTATGTCAGTTTGAACATTGGGTGGTTTATTTTTGATGCATGTCATTTAATATGAGTATCTTCTGAATTAAAACTGTTAGTAAAGTGCCTATAGCAGTATCCAGAAAAATTGTTTAACATAGATATGAATGAAAATTTCACATAAATCCAGAAATCTATTGCAAGGAATTTTACAACCAGGGTGATGGTGGGGCTCATAGTGCACCCAAACAAATTGTTTGACATAAATATGAACGAAAATTTCACATAAACCCAAAAATCTATTGCAAGGAATTTTACAACCAGGGCGATAGTGGAGCTGATAGTGCATTGAATCTAGACTGTACATTGGTCACATTAAGTAGGAATACTGGCATAGGTCTGTCTAACCCTTGTCATGATATGGACATTGAAGTTGCCAACCTCTGGTGAATTTCTTTAGTTTACCCAAATGGTCATCATATCATATATTGGAACTAAGAACTATGAAATCTCTAGCTTCACAATAGTTGGGTTCAGTACTGATTGACCCTAGTGTGTGATGGGTTAATATTCCCCTTTGAAAAAACCTAGAAATATTTTTTTTGATTGGGATGGTTATCCTGTATTTCTTATTTATTATCTATTTTATAATATTTTCTCTTGACTAGATCTCGAATAAAGCTACATTGTGGAAACCAGGTCAATATGGGTTAATTCATTCAAACTGTGTGTGATGGTGCATTGTATACATTGAATATGGACACATTCATGTTGAGATTTCCAATGCTTGGTGCATTTATTGAGGACCCAAATTCTCAAAATATTACTATTGCAACTCATACATATGCAAAACTCAAGCTTTATAATTTCCCAGTTTCATATCCAGAAGTAGGTTTGATATACCTCCCATGTTTGATATTGAATGGAGAACAACTACACAGAGCTATTAAATGTCAATAATGAACTTAACTTTGAATTATGCCAAAGTAATAACGAGGAACAATAGCACTTAGAACAAAAATATACTTTGGGAAAGTGGATATGTGTATGTTGATAAGTGGGAAATGAATTGACCCAAGTATATTTAATTCTCTCTTTTTAAATATTCACAGGTTATATATGGTGTCAAAGGAGAAATGGGTAGCCCAATGACTATAAGTAGAGAAGCACACCAATTCAGAAGTCATATGGTAATTTCTATATATTTTCCTCTCTGAATATAAGCTATATCCTACTACTCAACAACATTAAATAACATATCTAGTTTTTATAGTCATATAGTTCTAGAATTTTGGAATCAGGTTCCACCACACATTACTAGCTTGTTTAGCATTGGGGGTTTGACAACATTGGTTTGAGATTTTTTTCTCAGAAAGGCTCAATACATAATCATGAAATCCTTATCCACATTTATCCATTTCTATGTATTTCTTGACTTTTCATCATGAACTCCTTGACTTTTACTCCTTGTTGTTTATGAACTCTTCATCAAGGTTGAATTAACCTTATTGTGCAAAGCATCAATTTATTCCTTAGAAAATTGCATCCCTGATCTATAGCTACTAATTACTACAAATTTTTACCTACAGTTTTTTGAAATGAAACACCATGACGCTATTAAGGTTCTTAATATCTATAGGTGAGCTGGTAAACATGTATAGTTGGAAATCTACTATTCCAGAAGTGTTGTAATTGATGTCTTTAGTATCAAATCCTATCAAAGCAATGCATATACCTGTACTTTTATGTTTTTTAATGACGATTGTGATCCGGCACTACTTTTTTCTGAAAAAAAATGCTTCAGTGGCATTCCCTCTTAACATGTTTGACGTTTTTATCATTATTTACTTCCTCTCATGATGCATATACATACATTCCTATTCATTTCCAAATGTTTTTTTTTATGGAAACAATTTTTGTGGCAACATTTCTAGTGGATTCATTAATTCTTTAGATGATGTGATGTCTCATTGAGTCATTACATCGTAGGAGAAGAGGAGTACATTGCAACATCTTGACTTTCAAGTTCCCTAGTAGGACAAATGACAACAATAATAGGCAGTCTTTTATAACCTTGCAGGACTGGTGACTTGACTATCACCTCAATAGAAGAAAAAAATAATGCTACTATCACTGTCTTCCTTTGTGTTTGTCAATTAAGTCATCTGCTTTGTATTTTTCCCTGAAGACTAATTTATCCATTTGCACTTTTTCTTTTAGGCATATCCCCAAGTCCCAGTGTTTCATTTCTCTGTATGGAATCAAATTATACCTCTTTTACTTTGTCCCATTCCTCTTTCCATGTGCATTGAATCACATTCTACCACAATTGTGGTGAATTTGTGATCAAAGCCATATATAACTATTGTAAAGAAGACCGCTACAATCTTCTTGATTTCTTGCTTCCTTTATTGCTTTAAAGTATTTCCTATAGCCTTGAGCCATCTAATGTTCACAAATGTTGTTTCAACATATTATTGGGCATTAATGATCTTCTCACTACTAGCATTCTAGAATCTTCTTGGGCTTCGACAATATCCGCACTATTAAAATTCTAGAATATTCTTGGGCTTCGACAATATCCGCACTATTAAAATTCTAGAATATTCTTGGGCTTTGGTGATGTCCTTCGTACTAGATTTGACATCATTGATTTCATTATCACTGGATTCTTGATTGCTCCTTTGTTCCTGACTTGGAATGATTTCTTTTGCTACTTTTTTTACCTCTTTCTTCAATAGACCATGGCACTTCAATTTCATTTGAATTGCCTTGGATATAGTCGTCCTCAAATATAACATCTCTGCTGAGTGTATCTTCTTCCAAATAAAAAATCTGATATCCCATAGACTCTCCATTATATCCTATCAAAAATACTTCTAAACTTTATCCTCATGCTTATGCCCTTTTTTAGAAACAAGTACACATACATTGCAAAGAAACAGTTTGGGATGACTCTCCCCTGGTTCCTCATCACTTCATGCTTCTTTAGGTGTAACATTGCTTGCAATTTTCATTATATTTCTATTAAAAAAATACACTGGTACTGTAATTTTTTCAACTTAAAAATTATTTGATAGATTTTATCTTTTATCATTCTCCTCGCCGTCTCTACATCTATCCTTCCTTTGCAACATTTCTTTCTTTGTGAATTTCATGAGACTTGTAATACCTATAAAATATTGAGATAATGGTGTAATATTCACTTGTGGCTTGTGCCAACCTTACATGTAATCAAGCCTATAAGTCTACACATGTGCAAGCACAAAATTTTATTTTATTTTTTCAATATATACTCTTTTAGGCTAAGGCCAACATAGTCAACGTCCTTGGAGCTATCACCCCACTAGTCATCTCTACATATATCCTCAATTTGTCAAGATGTCCTCACTATTAAAATTCCAAAATCTTCTTGGGCTTTGGTGATGTCCTTAATAGTAGCTTTTTCATCATTATTTTCATCACAAATTCTTTTTTCATAAGCTAAGTGTTGTCTTATGTGATTCTTTAACTTATGGGAACCTACATCCCATGTTTCTCATGTTCATGGATTCATCTTCTCTCCTCTTTGTGTTTATGCCTTTTTTTATGGTTTTTTGGTTGTTTACATTCAATCCTTGTTTATATCTTGTAATCTAAACATGGTATCATAGTAGGCGTGAACTTTCCTCTTTGGATTATCTCATTTCTTCGAGGTTTTTCTAATTTATTTTTTTGGGTTTCACCCATCTTCAATGGAACACTGTAATGCTAATCCATAAGTGGTTCAAAATAATTTTTTCTAAGGTTCCTTTCTTTTAGAGATTCCAAGTAAGGCTTAATTTTTACTATTTTGATCAAGGGAATTGCTTAGCAATGGAATTTTTTGGGTTAATTAGTTGATCTATTAGAATAATGGCCAATGGAATTTCCCCAAGGGTTATAGGACTAGGGTTTTTAGATCATCTTCATTTTACAGTTTCAAATCGTTATTTCATGCACACCTTCTTAGGTGTATGCAATGGATCGCTTAACCCATTTTATTTTTAAATTTATACTTTTCCCTAATCAGTGTGCCTGATTATGCTTGCGTATATTTTATTTAGGATGCTACTAACACACATTTATATGCACATATTTTACTGCATTGTGCATGTTGGGCTCTACCCATTTCAGGATATGATGATTTGGGTCATTCATAATTGGAGGCTTTCGTTATTTTTTAGGAATTTTTTTTTTATAGTGGATGCCATTGTTGATGATGTAAGGCATATGTAGAAAAATTTAACTAGCTGGAAACCTTCACAGTTTTAAGTTTTTACTCAAATATATTTCCAACAGTAACAAAATAGAAGGTATGATATACTTGAAGTAAACAGAAGGCTCTAAAATATTAATGTTACACAACCTATTAGCTTTGTAACCTATCCTATTTTATATCCTCAAACAACCCTGCCCTCTATCAGGCATTGTTAAGCTTTGCACTCTATCAGGCATTGTTAAGCTTTGCATTGATTGATAAGAACCTGCTTTTGTCATATATGGGTCTTATTCCCTTTTCTATTGCAAGATAATGTGTTATTAAATTATTTATAAATTTATCTTTATATATATAAACATATATGACATTCCGAAATCATTCATTCCAAACTTGTTGAAAACTTGTTTGATTGTGATCGTGCAAAAGCAATTTTTTTAGGACCAAAGTAAATCGATCATATAGTGCCATGAAATTGTTAATTTTTTTGAAGGACTGAAAAAGGGTCACATAGATCAGTTTGTATGTTGTATATGGGTTGAATAAATGATCCATAAGTGACAAGTCTGTGTCAGTCATAGAAAAAATAGAGTGGTTGAAATAAGGGTCAAACACTTCTGCCAATAGGAAAATAAAATTGTGCGAAGAAGACATGGCCGAAATTTCAGTTGGTACAAAAGGATCTACTAGTATCACCTCAAAGGAGCACACATTTTTTAGTATATTTTTCCAGGAGAGGTGGGAAGGTATGGTTAATAGTAATTGGTGGAAGAATTGTGGTCTGCTTGCAAGTCTTCACTCCACAAAAATAAAAGCATAAGAAGCATAAGGTGGCAACTCATAAAGAAGGAAGCAACATGGGCTAGACTAGTCAACACCACTCAACTCTTGAGAAATTGTGATGGAAAAGACAAACAAATGACCGATATAAGGGAAATTGTCAACATAGTTTTTGGATGGAGGAGTGCTATCAGAGCTAGCTAGACTTGTGTCATTACAAGTTTAGTAACAAGCACACGTGGTCAAGTAGCCTAGTTGAAGCCGCAGTGACAAGCCTTCAGGCACAATCCGATCGATAATTGGAACAACTACAGTTGACAAGCAGGGAAGCACATAGATCGTAGTCATAGATAAGCAGATGGGATGTTGGATCAGGTACAGGAGCCTGCATCAAACTTCTCGTACGAACATCCAAAATAGTATTGCCTTCAAAATGGAGCATGTTCTCAAATATAGTTGTTTAATAAGAATACATCATCATGTGTCACATCTAGGAAAATAGTTTTATGGAATCTCCAAAATTACCTTGCTTCACATGTCTTTCCTTGTACCAAATCACTAACATTCGTGCCTAACCTTTACTAAATAGCAGACATTTTCTCTCTTCAACATCTCATAATTGTAATGAACAATTGCCTCAATATGTTGATTATCAACGAATGTTTCCTTGTGAGAAGGTGTCTTATCTCGAGGAGAAATTTGCTCATCAACTGACCATTTTGAGGTAATTTATAAAGACGATGATAGGATAAATTTAAGATAGATAGTTAAAGATGAATTTATATTTGCCCAATTTTATAGGGGAGGCGGGTAATGAGGTATCGACGAATAAAATATAAAAGGAAGAATTACAAAAAAATTTGCGTTGTTTCCAAAACTATAAGAACCCTCAGTCACTTTGCAGGACAATATAATTCTTCTAGTGGTTCTATGAATTCCTTAAAACAAACCAAGAATTGTTGACAAATTAAAATACACAAGCAGGATTTGGGAAATTTCAATTAAGAATTTCAAGCTTTAGTCCCAAAAATTAGACAAGAATGAGATGATTTCAAACCCATATCACTATGTAATTGCATCTAGAAAATCATTGCAAAAATTATTTCATGTAGGGTCAAAATCCACTAAGTTGATTCCATGTCATTAGAACAATTTTACATCCTCCCTGGGAAACAAATCCATCATGAAACAGGATTAGCCCAAGAAGTAATTTATAACATCAATCAAAAAAATTACAAGCAATGTTATTGAGTTTTTCTTTCCAAGGCATATGATAGAGAAAATTGGCTTTATTCATGGCTACTCATTCATATACGGTTCAATGTGCAATTGGTTAACCGGATAATGAACTATATTTCCTCAATATCTTTGGAATTCTAATTAATGGCTCAACCTATTCTTCTATCATGCCTACAAGAGACCATGGGTAGGTATGACTAATGGCTCCTCTACTATTTTTTACTATAGAGTAGGTGGTCTCAACAGAGCTATAATAGAGTAAAAAAGAACTATAAGCTTGACAACTATATAAATAGGAATTACCCTAAACTTGACATATTTACTCTTTGCTTATTAAGTTTTTTTTTTGGATGATAGGACCAAGGCAGATTTAATTATGCTAAAGGACCCCACCCTTGAGGAACTAAAATTCCTACCTTAAAAACTACTATGTCAAATACTCTATAGAGATCACTTACATTACATATTGTCTTCCCATTTATAGCTGTAATGATGTCTCCCAAGATAGGCCGGCCATAAGCATCTCATTTTTTTGTTTTCAGTCCAGTTTTTCCAGCTAGTCCATCTACAGGACCATCAATACTATAACTCTAGTGACACTCAATTGCTCAATAGACTCATCTAGTGAAAATTTAATACCCAAAATGGGTCAAGCAATTTTTCAAAAATTTACTAACCGATCAACAACAACATTAATAGATCTACTAGAATTCAAAATCCCACACTAGGTGATGCTACTGATGGAGAGTACATAGAAGTGTTTATGCCAATCAAATTTCCTGAACTATCAAGAAGAGGACCTCCAATGGTCCTTTACCGTCTATCTGAATCATATTATGTACTAGATGGATAGTTACAGTTGAACTTATCTACCTGGAAATCCCACTAATGATAACAGTCATCAAGGTGTGATCCAAAGCAAATGGATTCCCAATTGCATACACTTTTTTTCCTACAAAAATATTTGCAGAAATTTCAACCGCCATGTGTATCAATTTATCTTTTGGAACATTCATCCATAGCACTACAACATATTTATCTTGATCATGTCCAACTACCTATATGTCATGTTTTGAATAAAAGCCAATATTTACTCTCAAATATAATAAGAAATTCCTTTCCTGATATGCTTTAAAAATATCTAAAACTGTCTATAATAGTGCTCACGTACCACTTGTGGATATCATGAATCAGTTTTGAGAGGGTCTCATTAGTAAGATCCAAGATAAGCAGGTGCGAGATATTTAATTCTTATTGTAAGTTTATTTCAAAATAACACATTAAAATGCAGCAGAATGCATGTCTAGACTCTTTATAATAACACGCCAGCATTCCTATGCTTAAACTGAATTAAATCATTCCTAAATAACATAGATTGGAAGAAAACATTCAGATAAATATTTTCAGTCAGAGAGGGGTACTGATATACAATAGGTCCTAACTCTATGCATGCTATTCTTTATAAGAGAAGATGAACAAAGTGAAAACAGAAACAAAATAACAAGTCACAGTGAGAAAAACATCAACATCAACATAGACCAGGATCCCATAAATCAGCTTGTATTGATGCTCCAAACCAGTTATAGCTTTAAGTCCAATGCTTTAATTTACCAATCATCTACACATCTCAACCTAACTTATCTATCACAAGCAGAGCTCCAAGGGCCAGTGAACACTATTTACAAGTAGAAGTCTCAAGCTCAATTACATTTCAATGTTCAGTAGCCAACTCAACCAACCCCTCTCTCATCTTCTCCAGAAGTATTTATAGAAGAATGAGGAGGTGAGATCTGATAAAAGATCTCTAAAGATAATTAATACAGACTTAATGGCTTCTCGGCCTTTGGGGGGCTCAATAAAGAATATTACATAGGTTTTCTCTGTATTAAATGATTTTACATTAAGATTTAAGCTCGGTCGGAGCTCTTACTGACTTTTGAAGCTTTGTGTGGTGTCAAATTAGCTCTGCTGATATTTTGTCATTAAGTTTGTTTGAAGAATTTTCTCTCCGGATACGCTTGAAACAAATATCTGATCCTGATTAATAACTTTGGCCTCTGATATGAATGATTTGAGGCACAGGTGGCACTGTGGTAGCTGGGAGGAATCAATTTGCCTTAGCTATGGCGATGGAATATTTCTGTCTGACGAAACTTTATGATTTTTCTTTTAACTATGTCATAGTTCGGGATTATGCTTTTGATAAACTTTCTTAGACATAATCCCTATAGATCTTTCTTCAATCTTCTGTTCCGGTATATTTTTGTCTTCGACACTAATATTCTTTTATTTATGCCTGATTCACTGTGTTTGTTGGTGTGTAGGGCTACGCAGGGGTCGTGTGGCATAAATTCCTCATGAATTATTGTTGAAACTTGGAGTTGAACCCTGCGAATGATTTCCTTTGATGATTCGAAAGTGGGAGGATCGTCACCCTCTGCCTTTGAATTTTCTTCAGCATGGTGGAAAAACCATTTAAACCCTGCAAAGTACAAAAAACATTATGAAATCCTGCATATATAGGTTTACTACTTTGGAAGGACATGTGGGGAGAGCGTGGCCATTGGATGGAATCATTCAGTGGTCAATATTGATTAGTGGAGGTCAGAGGAGAGCGGAGGAGGAAATTAAATTAGAACTGTCGATCATGTAGAGATCGACGGTTAGGAGCGAGGGCGAAAAGTCAAAGCGAATGAGTCGCTCTATTGGAAAAATAAATGAAAAACAGAGAAAAAGTGGTAAAAACATTTTTTTGGAGAACAATGATTAAAAAATGAGTGGGGAGCTCGGGAGGAATGTGGGTTGTTGGATGAGATCGGCCCACACAATAAACGGTGGAGATCGGGTACCGAAAAACCTTATAAAACATGCCCGAACTTCAAAAAAAGGTTAATAAAATCATGCTGTATAAATTCCCCCAGGTTTGGCTTGGATGACTGTACGAGGAACCCACGAAGACCCACCCCAATCCATTGATTCTGCGTGGATGCTGACTGGGTATTCGGGGCCACCGATTCTACGGGACTGCTGTCGTGGCTGTGGGGACCAGGGTGACTGCTTTTGGGTCATGGATCTGTAGATCAGATCGATGACAGAGATGATTTTAATACCATGCCATACCTTAGTCTATCTGTCGGGCTTCTTTAGAGCACGATCACCGTCCGATCAGCGGCCTCATATCAGACGGCGTGCATCGATATCATGCTCACTCCACATTCAAAATTTAATGCGCGATGAGGGTGGTTTTTCAACAGTGCTCAAGGCCACATGTCAGCTGGTGGCGCTAATCGCTGCCAAACGGAAAAAATCGCCTCCCTCTCAAAAGCAGTGTGATGAATTCCACCTGGTTTTCTTTTTAATATAACAACAAAAAACATTAAAAACTGAAAAATCAAATATACACAAAGGTTTGTGTGTCAGGCAGGTTTTATATTTGCTATTTGGCTTAGCGCTCCCCTACAATGCCACGGGTATATCGAAAATAATATGACCGAGTGTTTATGCATAGGGATAATCGGCATCGGAGATTTCAATAAAGGGGGAAGACTTGTGCACTGTGTTACCTCTGATGCAATAAGCACCCAAAATAGCTCAGTTCCCAGTTCTAGTGCCAAGGCATATGGAGTGGAAATGGCTAAGTACCCAGCCCAAGGGGGGCTTAAACCTTTACACCAAAGTATGTATTTTATGAAGTTTTCAATGTTTTTCAAGGGTTTTTGTGGGTCTCGATAAGGTAATAAAAGAGTTCTTAAACCTTATCAAAGGGGGTTTTAATGGGGGGAAAAGGGAAAATATGAAAATGAAAGATTTCATGGGGAAAAGAGGAGAGAAAATGAGGTTAGTTTTGGAAGTGGAAGGAAGGGGAAAATGGTGTTTGTAGCAGTATTATGTCTTTGAAATCAGCTGGGTTTCAGAATGTAAAATGGGTACAACAGGGAAGATTTTGGATAGAGGCATGAGGCCTTCTAGAGTCTTCAAGAGCCAACACCTTTTGCAATAATTTTTTTTCCTTGAGGGCTCCAAAAATTATTTAGCCACCTTTTTGTATAACAAATTTCATAGGTGGCTAACAGTGGCTCCACTTGGGGATGGTGCCTTCTTGAAGGCATCAAGAACTTCAGACTTGATTTATATGGGAAGCTAACCCGTGCCTCATCCATTGGGCTAATTTTCCTTTGCTAGGATGATATTGGTCTGAAAATATATTAACAGCCATAAAAACAATGGATCTTTCATCAGCAAGCTCTCTACCTACCCAATCCTACAGATCTAACATTTTTTCTTCTTTAGAGTGCACTTGGATTGGCAAACTCTTTTACAAAATTTTATTCTTTTGAAAGCAGGAAATCTAATCTATTTCTACTCCTTATTTCTCCATGAACTCAGATTAAGAAGTTGAGCCCATATGATTCTCTACCTAATCTACTATCTGTTGGGATTAAACTATCCAACAGATTTTATTCTCTACATTCTACAACAGAAATTTAAAAAGCAATCAATTCAGGATTGAATAGTCTAACCTGATGCTATTCTATGGCATAAAAACAAGCTACACATAGACATTATTTTGCACAAAATTTAAAAAAAAATGGAAGGCTTAAGATCTGAAGTTTTATAGAACTTCCTTCATCCTTTTTACAGCTCTGTTCTGACTCTCATTTGAGCTATTATTCCTTTGTTGACTGGTTCATTTTTTGAGTTGATTAGAACTAGATTTAACTCTTTCTTGACTCAGAATTTGAAAAATATTTGATTCATATTTTCTTTGGAAACTTAGGTTCAGGTTTTCAGCATGTTTTAACCTTTAATTTCTATCCTAAACTATCTACTGATAAGCCAAGGTTAAAGAGTCTGGCGAATCAAATTCACTATCCTATCAGAAGAAAATTTAAACATAATTAGTCAAGATTAGGTTGTTTGAATACCTAGAAGTGTGTTCTTTAGGAGTGGCATTTAGGCTTGCACACTTTTAGATTTGTTTCTCTTTTTGGTATGGGGCTATACCTTTCTTGTTTTCACAATCTGCCCTCTTTTCTTTCTTTCTTTTTTTATTTTTATTTTTGATTTTTATAAATTTGAATGCAATTATGGGTGAGATATTTACAATGAGAAAAATATTAAAAGGCTTTCAAAACATGAAATGTATCAAGAGAGGTAATTCTTAAGGATCCTACCATTGACAGGACCCCCAAACAATTCTGCTCCATTCAACTTCTGTAAGAAAAAAACATTATTACCAGCAGCTGAATGGATAGAGTAACGGCCAAGCCACAAGTTGTCAAATTTTCCATGCTTTCCCTTGTCTTCCCTCCTTGAATCCCACTTTAAAACTTTGTCCCCAATATTGAAATTGCTGGCCTTTGTTCTTCTGTCAAAAAGCTTTTAATTAATGCTATCCTGCTTTTTCAATGCTTTGCTATAAACCTCCTCTCTGGTTTGCTAAAGATGAATGGTGTAATTTATCATTCTGATTATGTCATTATCTTCAGTTTTGAACTCTTGAATTAACCTCATGACCGGTACACCAAGGCTGGTTGGAAAAACTGCATCAGTACCATACACAAGATGGAAAGGTGACATGCCAATAGATTTCTTCGAAGTCAATTTGTTAGCCCAAAGTGCATGAACTAGCTTTGTGTGCCAAGACTTTTTGTTGTCTTCCAACAGTATCTTGATTATGATCACTAAGCTTTTGTTTGAGGATTTTGAAAGTCCATTACCTTGGGGGTAATAGGGCGTGGAATGCCCCAATGTTATCTGATATCTGTGACATAATTCAACCATATTCTTTGACCCAGATGCTTCTTCATTATCAGTGATGATCTTCGTAGGATAGCCAAATCTTGAGAGAATGTTAGTCTCCATGAATTTTATAATAACAGAATCATTGGCCTGCCTACAAGGTATGGCTTCTATCCACTTAGTGAAATAGTCTGTGGCTATAAGAATCCATCTATGCTGGGCAGAATATGGTGGATGGATTTATGATATGAAGTCAAGTCCCCACTATTGAAAAGAGGCTTCAACAATGATTGGATGCAGAGGTAGGGGTAACCATTTTCTTTTGACTTCAAAAAGTTGACATTTATGACAGGCTATGATCATCTTGTACACATCATGAAAAATAGTAGGCCAATAGAAACCAGCCCTCAAATTTTTTTTGGATGTTGTCTTCCAGTACAAATGACCTCCACACTGTCCTTCATGGAACTCATGCTTAACCTAATCTACATCAAACTCAGGAAAACATTTAAGCAATACACCAATTGCATTTTTCCAATAAAGACATCTATCTATAATGCAATAGTTTAAAACTTTTAACTTTAGGAACCTTGCCTTTGTTTTTGTCAAACTAGGAGGTGTATTTAAATTAAGAAAAACATAAATAATGTCAGCATACCAAGAAGAATTCATAAAATGGTCCTCTACAATGGGAGTTGATATTTCCTCTTGATCATCCAAAGCATCAATCATATTAATATCAAGAACTTCAAAATTTGATTTAGCCATTAATCTAGCTAGACCTTGGCCTTTGATGAGTTTAGTGGGCTTTATCTCTAAATCATATTCAAGAATTGTAGCAATCCACTTACCTCTCTTACCATCTGGGTCCTATGTTAGAATGTCTTTAACAACTGAATTTGGGACAAAGGCAATGATGTGTGTGTGCAAGATGTACACTTTGAAGTCTTTCAAAGACTTAACCAAAGCAAAAGCTTGCTTCTCCATAATGTTATATTTCAAAGGGGCATCCCTCAATGCATTACTAAAGAATGCAATAGGCTGCTCCTATCCTTGTGGATTTTTCTGTAAAAGGACAACAGCAATGGTATGTTCCGATGCAAATGAAAAATTATAAAAATCTTTTGAAAAATTAGGACTTATTAGAACTCGTGTTTTGGTTAACGCTTGTTTCACTAGCTCAAAGGACTTCTTCGCCTCCAAGGTCCATTTCAACCCTTGCTCATTCCTTAACATGTTTGTTATATTCCTAAGAAGCTCAGCGAAGTTGGGGATGAACCTTCTCAAAAAGTTAATCTTTCCAATGAAAGATTGCAACTCCTTGATGTTCTGAGGATGAGAGATTTGCAATATGGCCTCAATCCTTTTTGGATCTATCTTAATACCCTCTTCTGAAATGATGTGCCTGAGAATTTTACCTTCTTGGAGACTAAATAGTTTCCTCTTAGGGTTTAAGATATTCCAAACTTTCTGCATTTCTTGAAGACTTTTCTTAAATGTTCTAGGTGCTCTTCATCTGTTTTTGAAAACACAGTGACATCATCAAGGTATATAATGATGAAGAAGCCCAATTCTTCTGAGAATGTTATGTCTATGGCTCTCTGAAAAGTTTCTCCAGCATTCATTAGACCAAAAGGAATTTTCACATACATGAAAGTACCCCATGGTGTAGTAAAGGCTGTCTTTAATTGATCAGCAGGGTGAACTAAGATCTGATTGTACCCTGAGTAGCCATCAAGCAAAGAAATTCTTCTAGAACCTACCACCCTTTGTAAAATGTGATCCATCTTAGGTAAAGGGTAGTTGTCCTTTAATGAAGCTTTTTTTAAGTCTCTAAAGTCTATACAAATCCTGATCTCTCTAGTTTTCTTCCTAACTAACACCAAATTAGACACCCAGTCAGAATATCTAATAGGGACAATAATACCAGCATCATACATTTTCATAATCTCCTTCTGAACCAAAGGAAACTGAACAAGGTTTATTCTGTGCAATTTTTGTTTGAATGGTTTTTGGTTTCCTTTGAGGGGAATTTTGTGCTGTATTATTTCAGTGTCATAGGATTTAATATCTTCGTAACTCCTTGCAAAAACATCAGAAAATTCTTTAAACATATCTATGTATTTGAGTTTAAAGTGAGTTGGTAAAGTATTATACAGTTTGATCATCATTGGTTTAAGTTTACTGCCTATATTGCACTCTTCCACTTCAGTCTCTACAGGTTTCAGTTTTAGCTTCCTGGCCACATCATTAAAATAAAACAACTCTTCTAAAGGTGCCAGACCCTTAGGAAAAATTTCATCCTTGAACTGCAAAGTTTCTAACTCCTCTGTTTCTAACTCTACATTGAGTTCTGTTTTGTTTTGAATTTTTCTTGATAATAGAAAATTAATATTGACAAGCTCAGGAGACTACTCTTCTTCAACAATAAAATTTTCTTCACTGCAGTCTGTTTCATAATTTGAGTCTGAACTGTGCAGTTCGAATTCATTTCTGAATTGCATGAAGTCTTCTATTTGTTTGTCTCCGTCAAACACTTGCCAATACTTTTCATTATTAGGCACGACTGGTATAAATTTTATCTGAGTTGTGTAGTCTTTGGTTTCATATGGTGTTAAACATGTTCTAGCTACAAAGGCTAAATTGTGGGTGGCAATATTTCTTTTTCTTGGGACAAAAATCAGTTTGGACTCCTCGAATGTTTTTAAAAGGTCCATGACATCGTTTCAGTAGGCCCTAAGTCTTGGGTGATTTGCGTTATACTCCCATTTGACTTGCCTAATGAGTAACTCTGAATCCCCATATGCTTTGATTTTCTTGGCTCCTAACTTTTTCAACAAACGCAAGCCTAGAAGCAGGGATTCATATTTCGCTATGTTGTTGGAACACTGAAAGTTTAATTTGCAGGAAATGCTTTCTGTGTGGTTATTCTTAGTGTTTCATATCTAGACACCTGCACCAGCATTGGTTTTAGTGCAAGACTCATCGAAGTGCATACTCCACAGAGGACTAGTTTCGAGTTTATCATTCGGGTTACTATGCTCTTCAATAAATGTGCTTTTGAATTGTTCTTGGAAGTCAGCACACTGTTGAACTTGTTTTAACTCCTCAAGATTTTTATTGGGTTGAGGAATTCTTTCTTGAATCTCAATGTTTAAAAGAAAAGGACATGTGATTTGTAGCTGAGGACCTATGTTTTTTTGGCTAGAGTTTACAAGTTCAGCCAACTGTTCT